>JAMZEH010000040.1:567500-1060000 GCA_024699665.1 Ostrea denselamellosa
AGCTCTAAGCATAGGTCTAAATTTGTGGTACTTCACCTACAGCTGGTGACGTCTCAATATGAGTGAAAAATTCTCGACGGGACGTAAAACAAACAAAAACAACATGAACATCCGTATCTCCGTTGGATAAACAAGAGCTATGGGAAACATGCGGGACTTCCGAAGACACTAGATAATAAGCTAGGCCTCGAAAGTGCCAATCTCAACACGTGTAAATTATTTTAAAAGCACCGTTAAGTCTTTGGGGTGTTAACCGTATAAATAATATATTGAAAACCACTTAATCAGAAGAAAAAAGGAAATAATTCCATATTTTGAAAAGTGCTTGTTTGTTTTACATCATGTTGAGAATTTTTCACTCATATTGAGACGTACCACAAAATAAGACCTATGTTTAGCGCTCATGGCCGTTACAGTGAAGGTTCTTTAACGTGCCAACGCCTACCGTGACATGGGACCTCCGTTTTTAGTGTCATATCTGAAAGATCCGTGATTCTCACTTCCAGATGCCGAGCGTTTGGCGAAGTAGTAATCACAACCTATGTTAACGTATCAGGTTTGACGCGGCCATGGCACGAGCGGGGCTCGAACTTAAGACCTCCCGGTTACAAAGCGAACGCTCTAACCTCTGAGTTACCGCGACCAAAAGTGAGTATGCAGTCGGAATACCCCAAAGAAGTATTCAAATAACATTTTCAAAATGGATAAAAACACCACGTGATGTAAATATACATTTAAAAGTCCACGTCAGCATAAAAAACTTTGAATTCCGGAAGACCTCCAAAGTGCAGCTGAGAGCAAATTGTAGAGGTATTTAATTTCGTGGGGGATTCGTTATT
Source organism: Ostrea denselamellosa (assembly GCA_024699665.1). Taxonomy (NCBI): domain Eukaryota; kingdom Metazoa; phylum Mollusca; class Bivalvia; order Ostreida; family Ostreidae; genus Ostrea; species Ostrea denselamellosa. The sequence continues at coordinate 568,340 of JAMZEH010000040.1, forward strand.
TGTGAGTGAACACGATTTCGTGTGGACAAGTTTTCGTTGTTTGTGATCACTTAAAAGTACATATTCTGCATACGAGATATAAACAATGTCCCTATAACGTTATGATACTCCCGTGATCCGTGTTGAGTAGGTCCTCAGAACCCCTTCCTTCGGATGAGACCGCAAACGCCGAGGTCCCATGTTACAGCAGGTGTGGCACGATAAAGATCTCTACCTGCTCAATGGCCGTAAGAGCCGAGCATAGGCCTAAATTTTGCAGCCCTTTTCCTGCAGTGGTGACTTCTCCATATAAGTGGAAAAAAATTCAAGTGAGACGTTAAGCAAAATACTATCAATATTTTATGATACACCTGCCAATTCTAAATAATTTGTTCTACGAAGCATGCCGTCATTAACACCATTTCACAAACTAATTGATCAATATATTGTTGTACTCAAGGCATTAGTTTTTTTTAAAGCGTTTCTACTGAATTCCGTTCGTCGATAAAATTTGTAAAGAAATCGGACGTACCGGTAGTTCAGGGTCTGCGCCCTGTAGGATGTTCATAGGGCACATCAGGACAAGAATTCCCTCAACCTCCTGCAAAATAACCATATTCAAATAATATTTAATCCCCGCCCTCCCAAGCTGAACGAAAGAACATTATCCAGGTGAAATTAATTGCGAAAAACAAATTTATGGTTTGGTATGGGACTCAGGTGTCGGATCACCTGAAGAACGGCATGTATACTAACACAACACTGCTGGATCTACTGGTGTCTTAAAAATAACATGAAATGAGACACACAAATGGGTTTCGTATCGGCATATCAGACTCGCTGTCTGCATTGGCGTTTATCTTGTCCTGTTAATATAAATTATAAACGGTATTAATTTTGATGCACATTTTGACAAATAATGTCTCTTCAGTGATGCTCAAGTCACAAATGTGGGAAATCCTATATAAGAACAAACTTGGAAGAGCGGAAAGAACCAAAAATACCAAATAGTGGAGCCAAATCCGACAAGAGATCAGAGCTATGCATGAAGGAGATAATCCTTAATTTGAAATAAATTTCTTAAGTTTATCACAGCAAATATTTATACGTAAGTACGCTAGTACTGAAGTACTTCGCAACTGGGCTGGTGAATACCCTTGGGGACTAACAGATCAACAGCAGAGGCATTGACCCAATGGTTGTAATATAAAACATGACCTGTACCAATTTTGATGCACCAGATGCGCATTTCGACAAATCATATCTCGTCAGTGATGCTCAAGTCAAAAATGCTGGAAATCCGAAATAAGAACTTGGAAGAGCTGAAAGAACCAAAAGTACCAAATAGTGGAGCCAAACCGGCAAAGGATCAGAGCTATGCATGAAGGAGATAATCCTTAATTTTGAAATGAATTTCTTAATTTTATCACAGCAAATTTTTATGATATCATTGCTTATTATCATAATGAACTGTAATGTTTTAATAGCAATCATTCGTAATTTCCATTGAACTTTTTTTTTTCACCTGTTTACACAATCAATCAATCAATCACCTGTGTACGGTAATGAGTTGATTACCTAAATATTAACACAACACAATACAGATATATTTACTCATATGGAATACAGTGTCGGCGATTCATGGTCGACGAATAGCAGCAACATAAATATTTCTGACATTAAAATAAATATTTTCTGAAATAAAAAATCCGTGTGGGATGTAATTTCGTTATTTTCTCCTGGACATAAAAATGACGAAATGTAATCCGACACGATATGAAATACGTCTACAGTATTTGAATTGTTCAAAATTGTAAGCGGGGGACCTCCGTGGCCGAGTGGTTAAAGCATTGCGCTCAAAATCACAAAGCCTCTCACCTCTAGTCGAATCCCGCTCGCGCCGATATATGTGAGAAAATTTGTCAGTTTACTTTCGGAAGGTCGGTGGTCTCTTCTCGGATACATTGTATCTGGGTTCTCTCCCCCAACAACAAAAACTGGACGCCACCAGAAAAATTCTTGAGTGTGACGGAAAATAAACAAACAAACAAAACAAAATTGTAAGCATTGATATAATTTCATCACTTTATCGTTAGGGGCCTCCGTGGTTAAAGCATTGCGCTCAAAATCACAAGGCCTCTCACCTCGAGTCGGCGCGGGTTCGAATCCTTCTCTCGCCGATATATGTGAGAAAGTTTGCCAGTTTACTTTCGGAAGGTCGGTGGTCTCTTCCCGGATACATTGTATCTGGGTTCTCACCTCATTTACTACACCTCTACCTACATGTACAAAAAACTGGACGCCACCAGATAACTGAAAAATTGTTGAGTGTGGCGGAAAACAAACACTTTATCGATATCTGTTCTAAAAAACAAACGATTATGATGTGAAAATGAGTTGTAGTGTATCTTTAAATTTGCTAAATAATATAAGTTATCTTGCTAAATTGAAAGGCCACAATTTTATGGAAAGTAGATGAGGGAAACCTGATTATAATCGGATCCTTTGATCCGCTCACGTAGATCGCTTCACTAGTGTATAGTATGATTTTGTAGACTCGATCACGTGATGTGCTCAACCAACAGTATTTCAATAATAGTAGGGTCATTCCTTTGAGTTATAATAATTCAGTATATTCACTTCATAGAAAATGAACCGGTCGCGGTAGCTCAGTGGTTAGAGCGCCCGCTTCGTAACCGGGACGTCGTCAGTTCGAGCCCCGCTCGTGCCATGGCCGCGTCAAACCTAAGACGAAAAATAGGTAGTGATTGCACCTTCGCCAAATCTCTCGGCATTTAGAAGTGAGAATCACGGGTCTTTCGGATATGACCTTAAAAACGGAGGTCCCGTGTCACGGTAGGCGTTGGCACGTTAAAGAACCCTCACTGCTACGGCCCTAAGCGCTAAGCATAGGTGTAAATTTGTGGTACTTCACCTACAGTTGGTGACGTCCCAATATGAGTGAAAAATTCTCGACGGGACGCAAAACAAACAAACAAACAGCAAAGAGCATCATAGAAAATGATTAAGTCAGGTAAAATAATATTAAATACTTATAGTTCACTATATTCACTTTGTAGAACATCTTTAATTCGGTTAAAGTAATGTTAAATACTCAAAATTCACTATATTCATTATGTAGTCATGATTAAGTCGTTTATAGTAATATTAGATACTTACAATTCAGTTCTTTGATTATTAAAACTCCAGCGACCAGATACGCAACGCTTCGCTCCATTCCTAGTATCATTGTGACAATTTCTCTTCACGCTTAATATGCAGCAACTCATCCGCTCTATCTTGTTCCATTACGTAGGCAGAGACATCTGGAATAAAATATTCAGGGGTGTAATATTAATACTAGATGTCCTGTATTGTGATAATTTATTGATGAATTTCAAGACAAAATTAATTGTTGTGTCACATTTCAGATTAATTATCGAGGAAAACACCAGAGTACAAGAGCTGTGCTTTGAACATTTTTGTTTTCATATACAACAGTTACTTAGCAATTCCAAAATAATCTATAGTGTACAATAAAATTACAATGGCTAAACCTAAAATACATTATATTGATTATTTTCATGTTGAAGCCTCTGATATGCATATAGATAGTCTCAAACTGATGACCAAGAAATGGAGTTTATGTCTGCACAATGTGTATGTGCCGTAGTTTCATCTTTCAACAAACCTATCAGCCATATTGGTAATAGCAGGACCTTTATTCAGTTATTTTGTCATTTTTCACTTGATAATAAGAATAAATGTAATCATGTTGATGACTTTTGTATCATCATGTGATTGTCAAGTAAACGCATCCTATTTTAAATTTCTGTGCAGAAGATATAAAGATTGAATATGTTTAAATCAAGATGAAATAAAATCACTGATTGTACAGTAACAAATGTTTGTTTTATGCCCCTTCATCCATAACAAGATTTAATCAGATTTTATGTGAAGTGTCACAAATTTTGACCTATGATTAATGTTCTTTGGTGCAATGAGAGGGCTATTCACGCGCGATACGGACCGCAGTTTTAAACGTTTTTTATCCGAAAGATCTGCGACTGTCATTTGTAAGTGTTTGGCGAAGAACAATCACTTACTATTTTTACATCTTACGTCGGACGCGATTAAGGCATGAGCAGGGCCGAACCTATGGCCTCCCGGTGACGAAACGACCATTTTCCCCATTGAGCCACTGTTAATATGATATTCCGTGTTGTAAAGTAAATTATTACGACTAGGTCTAATACATTATCTACCACGATAGGCATCCGCACGATAAAGAATACTCACTACTACAGTCATAAAGTCAAACTTTGTGTGCCTTTACCTAATGGCATCTACACATGAGTAAAAATATTTCATATTAACCATAAAACAAACAAATCAAAACGTTGTAGAGTGAATGAACGTCGTAACATTCCATGTTGTACAATGAATTTTATTGTCAGATTCCCTTTTGATACGCCGAGATCAAGAAAATATAGAACCTTCTATTAATTCACCTCTTTTTGCCGTTAACATCTATTTTCAATAAAATATCTAAGTACGAAGCAAATGTGGAAGATTCTATGGTGTCTTTTATTTCGAGTTCACTAGGATATATCGAATCATCATGTGAATGAAAATGATTATTGTTAATAGATAAAACGTCATCGATATATCTTAATGTCGAGTAGAAGGTCTCGGCAATATATTTTGTATTCTCTTGTAGAAGCTTGTGAATACATTCTTCTCGTAAGAATATAAAAACAGGTCAGCTAACAAAGAGCACAATTTGTGCTCATGGGAATTCCAACAGACTGTTGAAAGACCCGATCATCAAAATCTGCCAAGATATTGATGAAGAGCTCCAGCAATTTTAATTTCACTTCAGAGTACTTGTTTGTGGAATCAATGTTGTTTAACAAAGTAATGTTTTAGATTACCGATCACTGGATATGAAAATTTCCTTTTACCATTTTGTTCAAGAGACAAAAGTCTATGATATGAAAAACTCTAGTCTTTAATTTACCGTGAGGAATGGTCGTGTTGAAAAGTCGTACGTTTTGATGTTTGTAATTTGAGAAATGTTTTGCAATTTCAAAGACATAGGTCCAGGAAGGGTCAAAATCGGCCCTGTGAAACGGCCAAAATTAAGAGAAGCTTCGACAAATTATTTTCTGCGTAAAATATAGTCTATGTATGATAGTTTATCATGGTGGTGAAAATCTTGAAGTTTTTTTTTTACTGGTGTATTTGATATCTGCAGCCCCAAACATCATGAAATACAAGAATGTGCTTAAAATTACCGAGGTTTTGCACAAAAACGCTCAAATTTTATATAAAGTACAGCCATGGAACAAGTTCATCACGCCATCAATTTTAGAATAGCATCATGAAGATTAAAATTTGAAAATGGTCCTGACCTGTGCTAATATTTAAAAACAAACATTTCTTAATTATCAGAATTCAACCAATTTTCAACAATATTTATATATTATCAGGGATATGCTTGTAATATCATACAAAACGAAACAAAATATTCCCGATTTCAATATCTGAGGCTTTATTTTATCGGTGTATATCCGAGATTAAATTATTTTCAATTAGGAAACATCGGATATACGAAGTTTACTGTAATTAGTTGAAATCGTCGTAAATGTGACCGTAACAAAAATTGACGTCTGATGTGTTGAAAGAAAATTGAAAATCTGAAAACAATACCCCGTTCACATGACATAAGTATATTTTATATCAAACAATAGAAAAAATAGTAATAATCATACAGGTATTTCTTGTAAACAAATACTAAATAGGCCATAGTATATATATATATATATATATATATATATATATATATATGTGTGTGTGTGTGTGTGTGTGTGTGTGTGTGTGTGTGTGTATAAGGTCGTATGCGATCGACTTAAGTAATGTACAGTAAAAATTAAAAATGAAAGCTGAATACCAGAAATGACTCTTTGAAAAGGAGTTCCTGGCAACTGACAAAGAAGTTGATGCTACAGGGGTTTGTACAATCTCGTCTAAAGTCAGCATTTCACAAATTTTATGGTCGTTATAACGATCTAGTTTGCCAGTACAACTTTCCATTAGGTCAAATGCTGTCTGATGTGTTTCATACCAATTGTTAGGTCGTTCTTGGCACACTGATTTTGACTACGGATTGTTCCGTTTACCTGATCGGAATATAGGGCTCACGGCGGGTGTGACGGGTCGACAGGGGATGCTTACTCCTCCTAGGCACCCGATCCCTCCTCTGGTATGACCAGGGGTCCGTGTTTGCCCATCTCTCTAATTTGTATTTTCTATAGGAATTACGAGATTGAATATTGTTAATTATCTTGGACTTTTCATCTAACACACACACATCTTAACCCCCCCCCCCCCCCCCCCCCGAATAACCCAATACCAAAATAGAACCAATTATTGATAAAACCAATAATTTATCCAAATTATGCCTTTTAATTACCATAAGTAGTTCTGACTAGTCAATTTTTACCTTCTGTAAGCTCTCGTGAGATACTAATATGTGTTCGGCTAGTTTTGAGTTACAATTTTCTCTAGCGTTTTTAATTTTGCTGGTATAGATATTTCGGAGTTTTCTATATTTGGTCCAATCACAGTCAGATTTTGTTCTTCTGGCAATTTTTCTCGCACGTTTACGTTTTCAAATAAGTCGGGGGGGGGGGGGGGGGGGGGGGTGGTCGTCAGGGAGAAATGTAATAAGTTTATTCGGGGTATGATTTGACGCAATTTGAATTATGGTGTTGGAGATATTTTGGCAAGATAGGTCAACATCGTCACACAAATCGGCAGACCAGTCGTTACGGCCCAAACAGGCTCGGTAGTCTTGAAAATTAGTGTCAGAAAATGTCCATACTTTACGTTTGAATGTACGAGAGTAGGATTTGAGAAATTTCAGTACGCAGAAAATTGGACAATGATATCGTGTATTACAATTTAATATATTTTCACCAACTCCTGAGAATTGAACTCTATCCGGGTTATTTACTATCATTAAGTCGATTAACGTTTCTGAATATTCAGTAAAATGTGTACAATCCAAAATAATTTGAGTCATTCCATGATTATTAAATATTTCAGTCATTTTCGAATTCTTGTTCAACTTTTACTGATTATCATTAAAGTCGCCCGTTATAATGATATTAGATTAATTGATTGATTAAATATTGTTTAACGTCCCGCTCGAGAATCTTTCACTCATATGGAGACGTTAATGATGTTAGACACTTCAGTATCTTTGGCTTTTTCTTGAGAGTAAGCTATGCATTACCATTTGCTTGCATCAGAGTTAGAGGATCGATAAAAAGTACCTATAAGAATTTTTTTTTGAAGATATCACATTCTTTCCATATACACTCTTGCAAATGCAATTCCTGTCTACAAGAAAGGCCCTTAAAATGCTCTCAGTAATCATAGACCAATATCGCGACTAAGCGAAAATGATTTATTGGCCCTAGTTCAGTCTGGATGTAGACCTAATGACTCCACAGTAAACCAATTATTAAGCATTACCAGTGACTTTTATAGAGCTCTTGACCAGGGTAAAGAGATAAGAATAGTATTCTTTGATATGTTTAACGTCCCGGTAGAGAATCTTTCACTCATATGGAGACGTCTCCATTGCCGGTGAAGGGCTGCAAATTTAGGCCTATGCTCGGCGCTTATGGCCTTTGAGCAGAGAGGGATCTTTTCGTGCCACACCTGCTGTGACACGGGGCCTCGGTTTTTGCGGTCTCATTCAAAGGACCGCCCCATTTAGTCGCCTCTTACGACAAGCAAGGGGTACTAAGGATCTATTCTAACAACCCGGATCCCCACGGGGTTATATGGTAGGAAGCAACGCGTACTTATGAATGGTATAGTGTCAAATATACTTGAAATTAAGGCTGGTGTACCCCAGAGCAGCATTCTAGGACCAATACTCTTTCTTATATACATAAATGACCTAGCTGACGACATTGAATGTGATACCAAATTATTTGCCGACGATACTTCATTATATGTTATTGTTGAAAATCCCGACTACGCTGGATCCCTACTTAATAATGACCTCAGTACAATCAAAGAATGGGCAACAGGTGGTTAGTGTGTTTTAATCCGAATAAAACTGAATGACTGACAATATCAAATAAAAGTAAAAAACCATTCCATCCTTCACTTATATTTGAGGACACACATCTACAAGACGTTGACGCCCACAAACACCTGGGAGTACTCCATACTAACAATTTATCATGGAATCTACATGTTGACGAAATTGTATCTAAAGGACATGCCCGACTAAGCCTATTACGCAAACTCAAATATATCTTAGACAGAAAAACACTACAAGCAATTTATTTTTCATTTATCAGACCAGTGCTTGAATATGCTGACATTATTTAGGGCAATATTCCTGATTATTTGATTGCTAGAATTGAAAGTCTACAACTAGAAGCTGCACGAATTGTAACAGGGGGAAATAGACTGACCTCAAGAAATCTAAATTTACTATATAAAGAAACAGGGTGGGAAACTTTAATAAACCGAAGGGAAGCACATAAAATTATCCAACTTCATAAAATCTACCCCTAATTATTTATAAGTCTATTTTGAAGACCAAACTATACATCATTATAACACAAGACAATCCAATTCGATTCAAGAAATGAACACTCGTACCCAACTTTACAGCAATTCTTTTTTCCCCCAGTACAATAAAACTGTGGAATGAATTACCATCATCAATCCAAAACAATCCATCTATTCATAAATTAAAATCCCATCTTAATAGAAATGAAATAAAAAAAATACCCATCTACTTCTATGTAGGATCCAGACTCGGTCAGATACTACACACTAAACTACGCCTAGAATGCAGTTCTCTGAAACTCCACTTATTTAGAAAAAACTTGTTGATTCGCCATACTGTGCATGTGGTGAAATTGATAATGTTTAACACTTTCCTTTACATTGCCCAATAATTGATAGGGAGCGATTAAACACGATACGTGCACTACCTGACAGTATTTCGGAAAATTTCTTATTATTTGGTTCTGAAAACCAATCCAGTAGAGATAACGAGGTGATATTTCTTGCTGTTCAAAGATTTTTAATCGATAGCAAACGTTTTAAAGACTTGCATATATATTGTAAGTTTTATGCTTATTACTATCGAAACATGTCTAACTTCACTCTGTATTTCAAAGAAATGCTAAAATATAGCCTATTTTCATTATAATCAGTATGCTTCCACGTCTAATGTTGTTAATTTCATGTAACAATGTTACTGTTCGTTTACCTGTTATAAAGATGTTTTACTGGCATGTATTATATGTAATGTAACTTTGGCTAATGTGTACCCAAATCATCATGACTATTTATGTATAGTTGATATTAACTTATCCCATTTGTAATTTGTAAGTTTTTTTCCCTTACAGATCCCGTGATTGTTCTTTTAAAAATGTTTAATCCAATTCCAATCTTTCTGTATACCTCAGCTTATATTCTTGTATTCTATCACCTCTCTTATCATTTGTCACTCAAGAGAGGGATTAATATAAATCTTCTGACTTCTTTCCCAATCTTTGTCACTACAAATTTATTATACATGTATTTGTTACAAAGAATAAAATATTGTTTAAACTAATATATGTCTATATTTTTCTAAAAGTTGCTATTAACTCTTTATATGAAAAATATTCATTGGAGGATGAAGTCAATGGGTTTTATCATGCAGGATTTGAGAAACTTGAGGAAAGATCGGTGTAGTATCAAGCATTGAATCCGTGAGCCGATGGGAAACATGCCTAAAACCTGTAGATTTTTCAGAGATTATTAAAAAGTGGAATGCTATAAAATGCAATAACTTTATCGTGTTCATCAACACTTCGCAGAAGAATTTCGTGTGAAATTCCTGATTGAGGGAAATAATGCTTGCGTTTGCCATAATGTTGAGTAGAACACCATCATTGCTATTTGATATCGAAATGATTTTTAAATGTTCTTTGAAGTCATGCATATAAACACTTCAATAAAATTATACACCAAGCAAAACATCAAAGGTTTGGTTGTAAACATGTAATTGATGATATTTGTATGAAATATACATGTGCCGGTAAAAACGAATAAAATATGTCTGTCTGACTAGGAAATCATTTCCCTGGGTACAGTAAAACACGTTAAATCATTCATTTGTAATTCAGATGTTTTATTAGATAGCAATTATATCTATAAAAAAAAAAAAAAAAAAAAAAAAAGTAACCGCCGTGTTCATATCTCTACATTCAGTCATCTCATGTAACAGAAAGGGAGAAAATGCAACGGACCGGACAGGGATTCGAGCCCCATTTGATCCACTGCATTTTCTCCCTGTTACATTTGCATTGCATAGTTTCTTGCCCCCCCCCCCCCCCCCCCCCTATTTTTGATAATATTTTGAAAACATTATTAAATGAAAAAATATGTGGACTTGAAAATCATGAATTGAACCGGATGAACGTTCCCTCCATGATGATGTTACTGGGTGACCCCCCCCCCCCCCCAAACTATTCTGAACAAGAGTGTCAACTTACGTCCATTTTTCTCCCAACTTCTCTCCCCCCCCCCCTCCCGTGGAAAAACGATTCTGCGTGTGCCTTTTTCCAAGAGAGAATATGTAGGTAGACTAGACACTTACCAAAGATGATTTTATTCAATATTAGGAAGGTATTATTTAAAAGTGTGGGCCAAGCTTATCCAGAACATCTTGACAAATGAGAGAGAGAGAGAGAGAGAGAGAGAGAGAGAGAGAGAGAGAGAGAAATGATATTACCACAATTTGTTTTAATCGTGGAAGGGGGGGGGGGGGTGATATATCAATGCTAATATAAAATCTTAGCAATCTTCACCCAACATGTATTATATTCTTCATAAGATTAGAGACATTCAGCTGGTCAAGATTTTTTTTTTCCTGTAGCAACTAAATGTCGACGTCAGAGAAAAACTGATGGACAGCCCCTCCCCTGATTCTTCGTGCCTAAATATTTATACATCTATATGCATATAGACATCCTGCCCAGTTGCCTTTTTTGTATATGTGTAGTTGTAAATATGCTTGTATTACAAATTATGCGATATAGTAATAATGATAATAATAATAATAAATAAGCCACAACGATGGTCGAATATTTGAATCAATCACAGGTGTTCGACGTTTCACGTAATCAAGATAAATGAAACCACGTCTCACTTGAATACATAGTAATCTGCTGTTATCGTATTCGTAATTTATACTTTGGAATCAATGTATTTATATTTAATTTCAAATAATGTATGAAAAATGGTTTTAAAAAACGCTCTTGTACACACGTCAATATTATTAACAATGTATATCAAGTTAGCGAATAAAAAAAAATAAAGATGCCCATTTCTAGCTGTAGATACTGAAACATAGTAATACAACATAGTAACCATTATTGCCGAAAATCTACCAATTTTGGTTATCCGATTTCAAACTTGTATATTCCTGCACTTGTATTTGATATTTCATTAATTTATTTTTGAAATAATTTCATTTTGAAAAGACAGGACGTTCAAATATATTAGCATGACCTTTGAAAAAGGAAGTTAAAGTAATGTCAATTTATCATGCGGAGAGGGAATGGCAATTTATCATGCGGAGAGGAATCGCCTCCGTGACTCCGTCTGCATCTGTAATGTGCAGATTTTAAGGGGCAAAAATAAGTAAAGCATGGTTATCTTATCGCAAAGTAAGTAAATATTTTTGAGGTTAAATAAAAGAAAGTAAACATTTTTGAGGTTAAATAAAACTAAAGTTTGCTTCGGAGCTACAAAGTACAGACCATTTACTTTGCGTATTGTAAACAGCCGATTTCTGTATTCAAATTTCTTTAATTCATATTTTTTGCAGCCAACAACTGAACCATATTGATAGAAAAATAATAACGGATAATTAAACCTGCAAAATGTAAATTTGGTTATTGCATGCAAAAGTGTTTGTATCTAACAAAGTTTATAAATATTTTATTTTAAATCAACAAATTCGTAATATTTACTGAAAAACTTTATTTCTTCATATGAATGTTACTGTACCTATAATAGATCCCCATACCCCACAAAAACCCTTACAAACAAAGATACATTGCTGGGTCCAGAAAATGTTCTAGCAAGCCCCTATCTTTGCTCCTTACGAAAATATTTACTGTTGTGAAGGAGAAACTTAAAACGTACTGTGCCACTACAAATGCCAGAAGTGGTGTAAATCAAATGTGGATTCTTAAAATTTCTAAAGAACTTTCAGTGAATTTGAAATAACAAAATTTTTCAAATTAACAACATTAAAGCGTATGATTTTACAACACTTTACACAACCATATCTCACGATAGATTAAAGACTAGACTTTTTGGCATCATAGACAGTTGCTTTATCAACAAAAACAGCGAAAGGAAATACTGATATCTACTGATCAGTCATCCCAGAAATCATTTTATTAAACACCACTCTGACTCCACGCACAAGTACTTTGAAGTTGATAATAAAAAGATGCTAGAGTTCCTCATTGACAATATCTTCGTAGTCTTTGTTGATCACGTCTTCCAACAGTCTGTTGCAATTCCAATGGGTGTACTCCTTTGTTAGCTGACCTGTTTTTATATTCTTATGAAGCAGAATTCATTCAAAAGCTTCCCCATCAGAAGAAAAAATCTCTTGCTGTCATTTTCAAGGCCTCATAATTAATCACGTCATATTAAAAATTTCAAATATGATCACCTAGTGGTTTTTTTTTTACCACTTTTGATATACATACTTTATACAATTTTTTTCTTTGCGACTACTCTGCCTCCAAGTAATGATATTGGAGTTGTAAAATACAAAGCTGGTAGAAGCTTAACTACTATATGGATATATGCAAAATTGGAATTTACAGGGTGGCCGCAAACAAAATGTGAATTTTGAATTTACTTGGTTGTAGTAATTTGATTGAATACAAAATTAACATGACAACAAACTCAAAAATTCAGTCAACAATTGATGAAAAATACAAGCTTCGACGTCAGTAATTCTCTGAAAGAACGTTTCACGACAAATCGAGACTGAGCTAGATGAACTGTTATACCCACTTTGACCACTGATTCTAGGTTTTTAAGTTCAGGGATCTTGCTTATGTTACATGTTTCTTGCACAAACTCATTTAATCTAACAATCCTGAAGCTGTTCTTAAACAAACTTGTCTAATTAGTGACCATACACCCTATAAAAATACAAGAGTTGAGGGTTGGGTAAACATGGACCTCTGGAAACAACAGGTGCTCAGGAGGAGGAGTAAGCATTCCTGTTCACCGGTCATAGCCGCTGTGAGCCATGTCTTAATCAGGTAAATGTAGTAATGCGTAGTCAAAATTAGTATATAAACAACAATTCGTACGAGAGCCATCAGACAATTGAGACACATCAACACAAGATCCAAGCGATAATAGACTATTTCTACATAGATGTGGGAAATTGACACTGGAGAAGCTGAATAAGTCATTCCGTTTGTCATAAAGTCGAGTTGTTCCGTTAACGCCTATGTTCAATAAAATTACCCAATTACGAAGAGGATACGGAAGACTTTGTGGAGTCTTTATTTCGAACACACTAAAATATATAGAATCGACTTATGAATGAAAATGAATATTGCTAACAGATAAAACGTCCATGTATCTAAATGTCATGTTGGGGCAATAGCAGTATATTTTTCCTTCTTATCTAGGATTGTTTGATTGATTGTTTGGTGTTTTTCGCCACACTCAACAATTTTTCAATTATCTGGTGGCGTCCAGTTTTTGTAGGTGGAGGAGAGAACCCAGATACAATGTACCCGAGTAGAGACCACTGACCTTCCGAAAGTAAACTGGCAAACTTTCTCACACATATCGACGCGAGCGAGAATCGAACCCGCGCCGACTAGAAGTGAGAGGCCTTGTGATTTTGAGCGCAGTGCTGTAACCACGCGGCCACGGAGGCCCCCTCCAGTTAATGTTGAATGTTAAAAGCAAATGGAATATAAAGCTATTCAAGTAAGATGCAAACATGGTAATTTATGGTTATTTTTATCAAGAATTGAGTCGCATGACAATAGTCATGTGATCTTTTTTTATCTATTGTAAATATATGTTTCAGATTAATCTTGTTGTGGTCAAAACTGCCATCAGATACAGATTGAATAATGTGATATTACACAAAAATTATTATTATAGCTTTGGAGAGAGCTATAACCGTTTACCTCTGTACCAACTAGACCAATCACAATCCTGCTTAACACTAAGCATCCAATGGCAAAAGAATATTCTTTCTGCCTGGGAATGTGAAATTATGCCCCTTTCCAACAGAAGATAATTTAGAATTAGGAAGAATATGACTGAGACAAACAGTTTTAAAGTCTATGAAACCGTGCAGAAACAACCAAACATTTCAATTTGTTCGCCAAGAAAAAGTGTTGTCGTGTAACTGTTTGACCTCATGATTTTGGACATAGTGAGATGCCTTCGTGCAAAACGTACGTTGTACAGCAGATACAGTTTATGGAATTAGATATATTGAAAGATTTGTTAAATGCGATAATTGTTTATGGCCCGTAGCGAACCTGTCTGTACATCAATGGGAAGTCACTACAAACAATTATCACTAATATAAACGTGATAAGTCCCACTCCTAAGATGGACCCAACCCTTTTTGCAGATGGTCTCTCGTCCTTTGCACTGGTCTTTGTTCTCACTACTGAAGAGAGCTGTTGCTGATTAACTTCCAATTCTTTCTTAATTTCTTCGATTTTGTTTTGGAGGACTTCTGGATCATCAATGAAGTTTTGGGATCTTATCCTGTCACATGGGCACTTGCAACCTGTTTCGAGTCAAAAACAAGAATTTTAAAAATAATCTAAACTGCATAAATCATAGCAATACTGAGTGTACAATAAAGCCATTCAAGACATGGAATGATTGGTGTCTTGACGAAGGAATGTATTGTGAGAGCATGGCCTTTCCGTATTCTTTGCAATAGTGTAGCCCTCTCCATTTCTTCTTTATTCTGACGTTATAAGGAAAGGGTTATAATTCCATAGGATCCTAATAATGGTGCAAAATAATTATACGAATAACCTGTAATAAGCTCCAAGTATTTGTCTCTAATGCTATCTACACTAAAAAGACTACTAACTCTGCACTTGTACATGTCTAATAAAGGTATTTTTAAATTAAATATCATGTTCATGCAAAATTCTTCTTCTGTTACGTTATGCTTGCTATCGCGAGATCTCTAAAGTGGAAGAGACGGTGCTTCTAAACATTTACAATCAGCGCGAAAATGTAGGTGTTCAACATGGACTCGAGCCATTCTGACAAGGAGACGAAAATTATCTACAACTTTTTTAACCTGATATCAAATTTAAACCTTTCCAGTACGACAAATTCGCTTGTACATTTATGTAAGTACCACCTAATATGGGCGTATGGAAAAAAAAAACTTGACAACTGAAAGTTGATTTTCAGTAAATCAAACATGGCGCACAATATGAATCGACAAATTGGATTCTATCGAAGTTGTTTTTAAGAAATTAAATTGGTAGAATAGAGTCTCACAAATCGTAAGTTGCAGATTGTAAATTTATATACTGACTAAGAAACATTATATAATTTTTCATTAAATAAAAAAGCAGGAAATGTTTAGGAAACATTGCGGGAACGAATCACTCCCGCATCTGCACCATTACAGATATACTAAGAAGTTGTAACTCTCTCTCCCCCAAATTAAATGATACATTCTTTCTCTATCTGTCTTTCTTCCCTCCCCTAGTTTCTATCTCTCCTTCCCTCTCTGTATCTTTTCCTCTTGTTTATCAGAATGTTGTCGATATACAAACATAATTATAATGAAGATATTGTTTCGAAATCGACCGTTCTCATTTACATACATACTTTTATTCTAAGCATTAAAAGCAATATTACGAACTCTGCTTATTGTCGAGGAAAACAAACTTTTGTCCGTCAACGCCAGCCAAGGGTGACCATCCACGGTGCTTTTGCATGCAACTCACGTCACCTTTGGCTAAGTAAGATGACCTTTCTCGTGATAATTTCGTTATTATGAGAAAAATCTCGAAATATTAAGATAATTACCTTGAAATTACTAAAAAAAATATATCGAAATTTCGAGAAGAATTATCGAATTTACGAGTATCAATTACATTTAAATTGCATATTAATTTTTTTACATACCAAAATGAAGACAATATAAAGTAGGTGTGTATGTTGCTTCTATGTATCACTTACAAAATGATGGAGACGGGCACTGTCATCATTGGAAACATTTCCACACTACAGCTTCCCAAGTAGTATCAACATCGCTGATATCATCAACACTATTATTCATATCGAAATAATATTGTTGATATTGAAAACTGTTTGATTGATTGAATTACGCACTTTTGCACATTGTATATACGAAATAAGGGGATTAAATTTTGTCGATTCCGTTTCAATATTTTCATAATGTCTTGAATCCCATAATCCATATATTTTCACCCTAGCGGTTCAAATTTCACATTTTTCAAAGCATCATCTCTCATTACCACTCGATCCTCATTATCACAATTCATACTATCACCACAACTCATATTCTCATCATCACAACTCATACTCTAATCACAACTCATACTCTCCTTATCACAACACTCATCGTTATAATCGCAACTGGTATTATCTTCATCATAATTCATATTCTCTTAATCACAACTCGTATTCTCATCGTCACAAGTCAGATTCTTCTCCTCACAACTCATACCCTTTCATAACTCGTAATCATAACTTGTATTCTCGTCACAATTCACACTCCCGTCATAACAACTCGTTCTCTCAACACACTTTATACCCTCCTTATTACAACTTGTATTCTCCTTATCTCCCTTGAGAATCCGGTTTATAATAGGTCGTCAGTACCCCTTGTTTGAGACGACCAAATGGGGCAGTCCTTCAGATGAGTCCGCAAAAGCCGAGATCCCATGTAACAGCAGGTGTGGCACGATAAAGATCCCTCCCTGCTCAAAGGCCATAACAGTCGCCGGATAGCTGAAAAATTGCTCAGGCGACTATAAATAAAAACAAACAAACAAAATCAAAGGCCATAAACGCCGAGAGTAGGCCTACATTTTGCAGCCCTTCACCGGCAAACAATATACAATCAATCATACTCTCCTTATCACAACTCGTACTCCCCTTAACACAACGCGTACTCTCCTTATCACAACTTGTACTCTCCTTATCACAACTCGTACTCTCCTTATCACAACTTGTACTCTCCTTATCACAACTCGCACTCTCCTTATCACAACGCGTACTCTCTTTATCACAACTCGTACTCTCCTTATCACAACTTGTACTCTCCTTATCACAACGCGTACTCTCCTTATCACAACTTGTACTCTCCTTATCACAACTTGTACTCTCCTTATCACAACGCGTACTCTCTTTATCACAACTCGTACTTTCCTTGTCATAACTTGTGCTCTTCTTATCATAACTTGTACTCTCCTTATCATAACTTGTACTCTCCTTATTCCAACTTGCACTCTCCTTATCACAACTTGTACTCTCCTTATCATATTTTGTGCTCTCATTTTCACAACTTGTACTTTCATCATCACATTCCATAATCTCATTACAACTCGTATTCTCGTCATCACTACTCGTATACTCATCATCACTACTCGTATTCTCGTCATCACTACTCGTATTCTCGTCATCACTACTCGTATTCCAGTCATAACTACTCGTATTCTTGTCATCACAACCCGTTCTCTCATCACATTTCGTACTCTCTTCTTTACAACTCTTCCTCTACTCTTGCACATCACATGTTTGTATTCAGGACTGTAGATAATATTTGAAGGACAAATTTCGGAAGTTTCTTTTTCACCACTCATAGGTACCTACGTTGCATGGATCATGAATAAACAGCACCATTAATTCACTACTCCTACAATACCACATACTTACTCGGGTATTCTTAGGAAGTTGTAACGTTCTATTTCACAGAAGATCACAATATTATTTTCGTCCAATTTTGTACTCATGTATCCTGACGCCATGCTGTGATATTTAGAATATGTTTTGAGGTAAAAAAAAAAAAATGTATCAAATTAGGAATTTTTTAATTTTTTTTTTAACATTTTATATCACAAATCTCACAGAATATAATTATAACAAAGAATAGTGTTTTTTGTTTTTGATAATTCCTCTCATACCCCCCCCCCCCCCCCCCCACACACACACTTTTATGCATAGTCTATATACCGGTATCGTTATTTTAAATTTGCATAAATATGATACAAGCAGATAATAAGAGTTAAAAATCCAAAATATTTTTTTTCCTAATGACCATAATTTTTTAAATCTATGTACATCATTGTTTTGGATAGCAATATGCTTTTCAATGTTGAATTTGAGTTTCAAATGAGATAATAACCCATATATATTTGGTAGTTTGTTCTGTTTCAGGCTAGAAAAAATATATTGTTTTGTGTAAAGGATCAAAACATTTATCACTTTGTTTCTTTTTGTGAGTGGAAGATCACCAAATAAGTTAAACCCATCTCTTTCATTGGTTTTACATATATATATAGACTGAAACTATTCCATAATGACATATTTTTTTTCACAATCAATAAAAATATGTATAGTTTCAGCAGCTTGTTTACAAAAAGTACAGGAATCAGAACTTATAATGTTAATTTTCTTTAGATAATAATTAACAGGAAGGAGTCTATGAAGAATTCTATACTGTAGCCACTGAACTGTAGAATCAGTTGTTATTTTGAAGCAAACCTTAAAAACATCTTTCACCAACAGTTTTTGTATTCTATGAGGTGATAATTCAGAGTTCCACTTAGAAATTGAGTTAGGCTCAGTATAGCTCTCATTCAGAAGCCTATATATGACTTTTGTACATTTTTTATATGATACAATTGATTCATAGTAAAAAGGTACAAAAGGCTTGCATACTATTTTGACACATTTTCTTTTAATAGACATTGTTTTCATAAAATTTGAAATAGCACTAACAACACTGTTGTATTGCTTGATACATACATACTCAAAATTATATCTTTGTTTAAAAGCATTTATAGACAGAAAATTGCTTTCATCATCAAAAAGATCACCAACAACTCTTATACCTCTATCATATCATGTTTTTATAAAGAAACCTTTATTTCCCACCTTGAAAAGTGAGTTATACCATAGCGGAGTGCAGAAAAAATCGTTTTCATTTATTTTCTGATCCCTAAGTTTCATTAATGTTAACCAAGAATTAAAGACATCTTGCCAAAAGGCATTATTTTCTTTTATCACATAATCTGAAATGAATATATTTCCAAAATCAAAAATTTTGTTTACAATATCTCGGCCATTGATAGTAAGAAAATATCTAACCATGGCTTTGTGTCACTTGTAGTTAGCCTTTTTATTCATGAGCATTTCAGAGACATAATAAACTTATTGATGTCAACCATTTTAAGACCCCCTATCAAATAGTCTTGGGTAACAGTTGTTCTTTTAACTTTATCTGACTTAGCATTCCAAATGAATTGACAAAAAACTCTTTATTTAATGATGAAATAGTTTCTTTTTTAGGTGTTGGTAAAGAAATAAAAAGATGATTCAGTTTTGGCATAAGTAGTGTCTTAACAACTGTTACCCGACCTTTTGGAGTTAGAATCCTCCTTCTCCACTGTTGTATCATAGGTTTTATTTTTGGTATCTGACTTCCATAATTGAGTTCGATGATTTTGTCTAATTCTACCGAAAAAAGTATACCTAATAAATAAAAATTGGTGCATCCCCAGTCTAGTGTCCATCTAGAATGATGAAAAACTTCATTAGATTTTTTTTTATCCAATCCAGATAATTTTAGTTTTTGAACTATTTATTTTAAGTCCTGAGAATTTTGAGAAAAAATCAATAGTGTCATGGGCAGGAAATAAAGACTTTGGTGTACCACCAAGAGCAAGAGAAGTGTCATCAGCATATTCAGATAGTTTATGTTCTTTATCATTAATCACAATACGTTTTATATCATTGTTTTGTTTGATCAAAATAGCTAGAATTTCTACACAGAGTAGAAAAAGATATGGTGCAACGGGATCCCCTTGTCGGCAACAACGTTCAACATTGAATTGTTCTGATAGGAAACCACAATGTAGAACTGAAACTTTGAAATTTGTATTCAAGATCGTAATCCAATCTAACATGTACTTCCCAAAACCAAAATATTTTAGAACTTTGTAAAGAAAAGACCAAGAAATTGAATCGAAAGCTTTTTTCAAAATCGAGAAGTACTAGTAATCCTGGAATATGTTTATTTTCTGTGAAAGACATCAAATCGTAAATAAACCGAGTATTTTCTCCTATATATCTTCCTTTCAGAAAGCCAGTTTGAGTATCTGATATTAAGTAATCTAAGGTAGATTTTATTCTGTAGCTTAAGCATCCTGATATAATTTTATATAAGACATTCAAAAGTTATTGGACGCCAGTTTTTCAAGAAATGCCTGGGTTTGTCGCTTTTCGGCAAACATGAGATTATTCCTAATCTTTGTGTGATTGGGAGCTCCTTTTGAATAAATATGTTAGTAATTGATTGCACTATGTACATTTATAAATCTTTCCAGAAGAATTTGAAAAATTCATCTGCAAAAACCATCACTTCCTGGAGATTTGCTATTTGTTATATTTTTCAAAACATGAAACACCTCCCTTTCATCTATACTTTTTTCAAGATTATCTACTGTATGTTGATCAAGCTTCCGTTCTTCACTTGTTTTGATAATGTCTTCAATAGATATATCTAGTAGCATATGATCTGTACTAGTATAAAGTGTTTGGTAAAAAATTTTGACTTGTCTTAAAATTTCTGGCTGATCATATATAATTTGGTTGTTTTCTAATTCTACTTTTTTATTGTTTTGTTCAAATAATTACGAGATTCCATATTACAGAAGTACTTTTTTCTCCTTCTTCAATCCATTTTGCCCTTGACCTTATAACATGACCTTGTAGTTTTTTTTATGTCTTAAGTCTTGAAAGGCATTCTTTTTTTTTTTCATTAAAGAATTCTCTAGTCTGTCCCTTTCCTTTTTCTTGTATGACGAGTAAGAAATAGCAGTGCCCCTTATTTCCATCAAAAGAACTTCTAGGAATGTACTATCATCGATAATGTGTGAAGATTGTTTGTTTTCACCGCCTTCAGTTTCAAAATATTGTTGTTTCACTTTTTGAATTGTGTCTTTCACCTTTTCTACAAATGTTGGGTCTGTTAATAAGCTATTATTGAATTTCCATAGCCCACGTCCTCTTTCAAATGAATTTAAGTTCCAGTAGTACAATTGAATGATCTGATCTATACCCAGGTTTTATTAAGAATTTTTCGACATTGTTTGATAAGCTTTCTGAAATTAGAATATAATCTAAACGTGCTTGTTTAAAAGGTGTTTTTCTTCTCCATGTGAACAATTTTTTATCTGGATTTAAGATCCTGTAATAGTCCAATAACTGTAATTCTTCCATAATTACCAACAACTTTTCTCTTGCCCTTGGATTGTGTACTGCATTATAGTTATGTGTATCTAATAATTGATTAAGTACAAGATTAAAGTCTCCTAAAACAATAAAGTATTGGTTATCAAATTCTAATAGAGTTTCTCTGACCTGGTCATAAGATTCAGGATTATCTTGATTTGGCCCATATATATTAATAAGGGTTACTCTATTATCTTCGATCGTTAGATCCAATGCTAAAAAGTTTCCTTCACTATCTTTTTTTTATTATGGATTTTGAATTGAAATTAGTATTAAATAGTATGCATACTCCTCTAGCATTTGTCTTAAAAGAATTAAAAATGCATTTATATCCCCATTGGAATTCTACAAATGGTTCAGACTCTTTAATAAAATGAGTGTCTTGAAGGTAAATCACAGAATAGACCTTTGTTTTATAGTAATTTACCACATCTTGCCTTTTTGAAAAAGTGTCAAGCCCTTGACAGTTTACTGTAACAATTTTGATGTTTTCCACCATAGCAGGAAAGAAAAATTATTAGGTGCAGGGTTATTTTCAATGAAAAAGTTTATAAAGTACCAAGTACAACTATTGTGATGTAAAGTAATTAGACTCTCACACACTCTCTCACTGACTAACAGACATACTTCTAACACACCTGCTAACACATTATGCTTCGATCTCACCTAAATGATGTGACTACTCCTTTGGTGGGTAATAATATTTAATACATATTGTGCATAGTTATTCCACCGCAGACGGACTAGGACTCACCGATCCTCCTGGAGTCTCATGTTAATATTGTCAGTGATGTCAAATTTGTGGCGTTTTCCTTCATGTCTAATGCAAAAATGTATCCATTGTAAAACCAAGAACGGTCAATTGCTTCTCTTTTGGATTTCAGATCTTTTAACAGTTTAGCATTCATAAGTGTTATGTGGTCCATCTTTTCTTTTATAATGGCACACAGCTCCTCTTTCAGATTCTCTCCCACACGTTCTTGCCAGTTCAGGATCTTGATGTTTGTCATTTGTGAGTACTGTTGGTTAAAGTTGGCCATGCTGATTGCTCGGTTACCCAGACAAGATGTATCCTTGAGTTGTTTTTCAAGTGATGAAATTTGTTTTTTTAAGTTTGCAATGTTTCCTTTGTTAGTTTCATCATCCATCACTAGAGCATCAACTTTGTCTGAGATTTGCTGCCTCATTTTTGAAATTTCACTCGTATGTTCTTTCTTCTGTTTTGCGAGTTCTTGCTGGATGTCCTCTTTCATATCTACTAGCAACTCTTGCTTTACTGTATCCTTCAATTCTTGCTTGATTTCTTCCTTGATCTCCTCTTTAAGTTCTACCATTACACTTTTCACTATTTCCCTGATATCCTCTTTTGTCTTTCAGTTTATCCTGTATAGCAATCAAGGCACTCTTTATGTTCTCTGGATCCTCCAAAACGTCCGTATCCGAGGAGCTGGAGAAAACTCTTCTCTGTTTCTGTGCTGCTTTGTTTGAAACACCCAAGCCCTTGACCTCTCTGGATACTGCTGGCATATTTAACACAGTCTGATAATATTTGTCATTCTTTGTCACACTTGATTTGATTCCCTCTTTTTTAGTTCCTTCAGTATCCTGTGTGTCCTTGGTTTTTTTTGTGTGCCATTGTTAGACTGAACAGGTACACATTGCTTTACACACAGGTTGCTTGCTCTACTGAGCTTCACTAAGCACTGAGCACTATTCAGCCTTGTCCAGGTTAGAAATTCAAATCAAATTCAAAAGTCCAAATAAAAAAATCTTGCAGAAATAAAGTTACACAGTGGTAGATAATCCCTAGAATGACAATCTTTGCACTTTTTAAAGGTCAGAAATGCATTATAAATGACTTAAAATTCACTTAAACTGGAGAGCCTACAATGCTGCAACTAGTCACTGAGCATGCCCTTGACCTTCCATTAAATTAGGAAATATTTCAAATCAATGAGATGTCAAGTTTAGAACACCTTTCAAAATAACAGCATGGAGTCCATTACATTATTGTAAAATTAATTTGCATACTAGCTAGATTCATGGACAAAAACAATATACAAATCCACAATAATTCATATCTGTCTACATGATTACAAATTAATGACTGTTTTTCAAACCATTGCATAGTACATCTAATTTTCGAGAGAGGTCTTGTAGTTATGCATGTATAATGCACTTTGTAAATGTAAAATTGTTATTGCTGTAAATATTATTTATGATCGGCAATTTTACAATACCCGACTGTTGTCAAATAATGAATTGGCGATTACCAGTTAAAACTTTTCTTCTGTCGAGACAACAGGCGTCCATACATCTACACTCAATGATCTTTAAATGACATTTAGAATGAAATGCAAACAGACGTAAGAAGACCGAAAAGAACACACAATAAAGTTGACGGGGGAGTGGTTCTGAGTTAATTTTCTGTCAGGACACCTAATATAATGTGACCAAATACTTACGATTACAGACAGGCTGTTCTCCCGTCCAATTACCACCCCCGTTACAAACTCTGTTGAGATTTCCACGAATGTGACGATGGTTTTCTTTACACGTGTATGATACAGTGTAGTCCGCAAAATATACCGGTACAGGATTTGTTTCACGGGTAGTAGTACTGTTCTCATGAAGTGGCTCCTGACAGGTGACTGTTCAAAAAATAATTTACGAGTACTTTCATCACATTTTCTATTTCATATCATATTTTCATATTCAACACATTGTGTTAGAAGGAATGATGGCTATATCGGAAAAATTTATGGAGATTAATAATTAAAGTCAAGTTTTTTGGTTGATATTTTTTGTATTTTTTTTTGTATTTTTTTTTTTTTTGCAATTTTTCAAGAAAGGATTTACACTACATCCTGTGTTATTACGTCATAAAATTGTTCATACAAAAATTACATTTGTCCAGTTCCTGACTAGTCAGTTTTTCAATATTAATATAGCTTGAAGAAGTTAACAATAAAGAGTTCAAAGAATGTTTGTATTTTACAGTGTATCATTACCAACGTAGAAAAGTGGTGATATTTCTTGATGACCAAACTTTTGAATCCATAAATATATAATTCTACTGACAATGTCATTATAGGACAAGTACATGAATCATCATAATCTTGGAAAATCTTCATATAAGCATAGAAAAGTGAAAGTTGCCAGATAGCTCATTGTAGAGATTTAAAAAAAAAACCTGGTCCTATACTTTTCACCATGTTAAAAAAATGCTAGTGTCCCATGTTAATGACAGTTCCAAAATTCACGGAGCACTGCTTGGGAGCTAAGAGATCTGTAATCTATAATTGGGGTCGTTGGTTGTATGTTATTAAACGTATTGCTCGAGATTTTTCAGGTTTATCGTACATGTTCAAAATTCAGGGTCTAATTGACAATACCAGATCCTTCTCGGTCGTTAAATTTTGGATAGAGCAAACAAGCTCACACATGTCTTGAAACTATGCAGGCACTGGTAAAAAATGTGCATCAAGCTACGAAACTTTCTTATTTCAGTTTAGCATTTTTCGGATTTCTGGCCATAATTAATTAACTACTGGATCACTTAAGAATTCTAATACAGGACCATTCCAACCTAGGGACATTGACATTGTTAGATCCAATCGCTTGCTTAAGCTCGCAATCCAAAACCGACCAGTTAGGTATTTTGATTCTTTCAGAAAAAGAGGGCGTTGCCTGTTCTATATTATCTTCGTGCAAATCGCCCTTGGGCAAAAGGAATCCAAGTTAGTTGATATGAAGGGCAATACTTTGTTCAAAGGGAGATGTTCACGAAAAGGCAAAAATAGGATGAGTCATTTTAAAATCTTCTCAAGTGTCAGAAAAATGGAAATTTAGATAAATGCTTACAGACACAGAGTAGATTGAAATTTGTTCAAATCGTTGCTCCCGGCGATAGAGTGGGGTCACAATAGGCGATCAAAGTTTTATATGCTGATATATAGGGAAAATCTTTTAAAAAATATTATTTATTCGGATAGTATCTATTATCTCAAAAATGGCTTCACAGTATTTTGCACGAAGAACTCCAAAACACGTATCTGTAGTATTAATTCTGACATATCTAAAGCTGCAGCGCTTTGAAATCGAAATCATTTTGACGTTTTATCCCTCGATAAAAGTATTGTCTATAGGACATTATGTAAAAAACAAATCCCCACACATATTCATATGACATTTATTGACCTTCATTCGGCAGCTTAGTTACACATGTACACAGTGATTGCAAAGTGGTATAAAAGCCCAAATATATTGTTACGTCATCTCACGCGCTGTGTTGGCAATCTTCTGAACTGTTTAATGTACAGGTTAAGATAACTAACAGTATTCAATCTCGTAATTCCTATGGCAAATACAAATCAGAGAGATGTGCAAGCACAGACTCCTGGACATACCAGAGGTGGGATCAGGTGCCTAGGAGTAAGCATCCCCTGCCGACCGGTCACACCCACTGTGAGCCCTACATTCCAAGCAGTTATACGGAGTAATCCGTAGTCAGAATTACTGTAGATGTTTTATATTTTGTATGCATTTCTCATAGCACGCATTTTGCATCTGCCCCATTATTCCACAAATTTTGACTGGTCCTTAAATGGAATAATTTATGACATCTATGAATTTGACTTCACGGAAACTCAAACTTGTGTTGCAGAGGTTTGCAGATTAACATTTTGCAAACTGATGAACATTTTCCAAACAAATAAATATTTCCAGATGAATGTTTTTAACCTTACCATGTAATTATTCTTAATTTAAATGATAAATGTTCTAACCATTGCACACAGGGTCTTCCTTTGACCAGTTTCCCACCTCCAGACACTGACGCGTGAGACTCCCGCTGGTCAGGACGTAGCGTTCTTCACAGTCGTATACACGTGACTTTAGGAAAGCAGTAAATGAATTACTGACGTTTGGTTGGTATTCTACTCCCAAATCTTCTACGACACCATTATTGAAAATAGCGTTTGCATATATTTCATTTAAACATTTACCTAGAAAAAAGAATACATGCTATTCAAACCAGCACCTATTTGAAACAAATCTCACTTAATGAAATTTCTCTAATTATAGATTTTTGCGAAACGTTACCGAATAAAGAATTCGATTTAACACCATTAAATTGGAGTTAACTTCAGGAACAATTTTATTTTTAGTAATTGAAATGTCTACCACCATTTATATAGATGCATATATATCAACGTAAGGCCGTATGTATCGGATTTGGTATGTTTGACCGGTCGTGATGGCTTGATTATTAGAGCGTTCGCTTCGTGAACAGAAGCCGTAACCTAGTCAAATCCATGACGTAATAATACGTGATGATTTTTCTTTCAGAAATTTTCGGCATTTAGAGTCGCCGGTATTTCGGATGATGCCTTAAAAACCAAGATCCTGTGTCGCGGCAAGCAATAACACGATACAGGACCTTCACTGTTATAGCCCTCAGCATCAAACACTGGTGACGTCTCAGTATGAATGAAAAATTCTTGAAGTGACGTAAATAAAGTCTTTCTCTTAGAGTTTTGTATTTTGGATATACAAGAATGTTGTTGTTTTTCTTCAACGGATTGATTTCAGAATTTTGTATGCTGTTGTCCATTATTTGTGTGGCACAGTATTAAGAACATATCAACCATTGTTGCGGAGGCATCAAAATCCTGTTTGGTTGCTGGCATAAGATCATGTCCGAGCTTGAACTTGAAATAACCATGACTGTACGTGTCTGTTGACAATCTGTTCGCAGGAGATGAGGGGTTACATCTTATTCTGTTACGTTATTTGTCGTATGTTGTCTTGCCAACTTTATCTATGAATTATTGAATCGATTCCGAACATTTTGTCTGTCTAGTCAAGGACAACAGCTAATACAAAGATACACTGAAGATCACTGATCATCAAAATTGATTAATAGCCGACATCACTACAGCGCATGAAATAAATGACAGGCGAATAATCACAAGTCTTATGAAATAGGTCAAACATTGCAATTCAGTACAGACTCTTGTCATATAGTGTTTATACCTACCCTGGCAGTAGAAACTCAGTGTTTTGTTTGATATGGATCTGGAATCAATTGCGCAATGTTGTTTTCCGTCACATTCCGTTAGTATTTTTAGATATTCGGTTTTCACAAAATCAGACATATTCATGATGGATAGATAGTTGTTATGGCAAGTGAGTTTGAGGAATCCTTTATCAAAAACCACACTGGTGTCCCAAAGAACTGTGATAAATATCACGTAATACTTGATTATCACATAGTTAATTACAGGTATGCAAAAACTGTATAGGATGCACTATTAATAAATCTTCACGTTTTCATATGACTTAATGAATACCGATTCCCGTAGTACGTTGACTGATTTAGTAGAGGTGGACGAGATTTAAAAAAAAATCATTCCCACGAAACAAAATTTGTTTCCACGAAATAAAAATTCGATTCCACGAAATAAAATTCTCTCAATATTCACTTAGTCAAAGGACGACTAAGCTTGTGAAATTCACTAACTCAGTAACATTGAAGCACTAGTCCAAACAAAACATAAAAACTGAAACAACTCTATTTTACGTCATTATATATTAATTAATCAACCTTTGAAGCATCATAGGGCATATTATCTATATATCAGTAAAATAAACCTTTGCATTCAGCTGTAACCATGTACTTGTCTGCTTTTATTAGCAGAAAGTAATCAATGTTATATTCTTTTTCTGTTTTAAAATTAATTTGCTTTATTTCGCTGACATAACAGAGGGCTGTAGTGTAAGTTTGACGGGCAGCCCCAACATTACAGACATACATTTTGTGTGCATACATTAAAGTATCTTGAAATAAATGAAATAGTTTTCTTTTATTTATTTCCAACAGTTTTCTCCATAACAAACTGAAGTTTTCATCTGTTGTTAGTCTCTTGACTGTCTAAAATTCAAGTGAAAGTGCATCGAAGGTCTATTATGTTAATGTTCTCAAACTGTACTCCAAAATAAGAGAACAGTCACAGATATATAATATATGGACTAAAGTTACTAAATTTGATACAGATTTATTGTGGATTGCATACTAGCAAAGGATAACGTCTGTTAAGTAAGATTATATAACAGCAATATGAAATCTACAATGACTTTTTGTTTATGTATTGATTTAAGTAATGAAAGTTAATGTAAAGATTTAGCCTGCTCTTAGTTTTAAAAAATCGTGGGAACGAATTTTAGTTTGTGGGAAGAAATTGTTTATTTAATGGGAATGAATTTTATTTCGTTGGAACGAATGTTTATTTTAAAGCAATATAAGCTGCCAAAATTGCCATTTTTAATAGTGGCATTAAAAGAGGTTAAATGAACGTTGATATGATTGAAAAAAGAACTGCATCGAATTTCCTCTCTCATGCATCGTTTACACACCTTTACGTGATGAAAAATATATTCCTCGACATTCCGTTTGACTCTAACAACGGCAGCTGATTAATCGTCGGCGACAATCCCGAAGATAACCGATGTTGACACGAATGATTCTGATGCTGATCGGGGTGGATCGGGTTGTATCCGGGTCATTAAAATATGGACGGCGAGGTGAGATAAAATTCTAGTTACCATCATTATTTTGGCATTGTTAACGATGTTATATGTTTTTATATCTTTTTCGTCCTGAATCAGTCAAAGTCGGCTTTCTCACTCGCTTCGAAACTTGCGTGTCAGACATCTTTCGTGCTTACCGGAAATATTGCGCTTGCGCATTTGATTTTGCCGAATGAGTTCAACTTTAGGTCATTGCATACGGAAATAATGTCGGAAAAATTAAGGTACGGGAAGACTTAATTTCAACTGTCGAACAATTTTTACATTTAATGCAAAAAATACATGTCAAAAGTTTAATCGATAAAATCAGGTATTAGAAGGTAGATGTTACAAAATTTCGATTTAATTTTAGGGACCCCAAAATCACAATTTTGACAGCTTATATTGCTTTAAAAAATGCCATTCATCTGTCCTAAACCAGCCACCATAGATTCGTGAGATACATTTGCAATATTCACGTATTCTGCTCTGAAAAGTAAACCTTGTATTTCGAAGTCGGTTTTTGATCACAGCTTAAACGAATCGTAGAGTTTACATTAAAAAAAAATATATATACCGATTTGATTTCCATCAATGGAGGTACTGTTACAAGCACACACACTTATTTCATCTTCAACGCAACCTGAAAAATATATAGTCATACCGATATCGATGTCTGTTTAGATAACCCTATTATACACATTACTAATCAAGCTTTCATCAGAGGCACGTTACGCAAGCTTTGTTTCTGTTAATACTTCAAAAATAGGTCCTGCATCACGTAATCTTTAAATAGCATTATGGGTCAGAGTAATTCCATGGCCAGTAAAAATTAATAGCAGGATTTTAAAGATTTAAAATTTATTTCCAAGTATATTAATGAAAAAATACTAACTTACGGTAATTAAGGTTCACAAACCAATGTCCGTTTTTGTTTACCAATGAAAATAATCCTGCTTATAGTGCTGTCGAAATCGGCCGTGAAGTCCATCCTCAGTAATGTAAACTTCAATCTGGAGTGTTTGTAACCACAAAATTTACACTCTATTCATACTAAACTTCCAGAGAATTTCTTGAAAACAATTGTAATAAACAGATTATTACGTCATCTTCTTTCAACTTTGCTTTAAAAATAGAACGTCTAAAGTCTTGTCTAAGTCACATGTATCAATATCTAGTACATACGCACTACATAACACCTCCCCTTCAAAAGTTAATACCAATAAAAACTTAAGTCTATAAAATTCAAGACCTGAATGATCAAATCAAAGCAACAAAAGTAAAACTGAAATACAGTATATTTATGATCTTTAAAAAGCATCTGTAATAACACTGTTTTTTCCTTTTCCTAAACTCTGCTTTATGGGTCTATGATATTTTTTTCAAAACATTTTATGCAAAAAAAACCAAAAACCAAAAAACAAAAAAAACAACCAAAAAAAACCGCAATTAGTGAAAATAAGAATTGGACGCAAAGTAGCATTCAAATGAACATCAAAATGTTGCAAAGCAATAAAACAGAGTCAATCACCCTATGGGAGATAATTGGGGCATCTTTTCATGCCAAAAGGCATTATTTTGTACTGGCACTTGGGGCCAATGAAAGTCGCAAATGCAGAATTTTCTTTGTCTCTTCCAATTAAAGGTGCGAGGGGTGTTCGATATGTAATGTGTATTGTCCTTCAAAGTATTCTCCGCGATTTGAAATACATAATTTCAATCTCTGGAATCAATTCTGAAATGTGTCGGTACGCTGATTTAGGTTGACCTCTGAGGCACTGACTGATGGCTGAGCCAAGGGCTTGTCGCGACTTGTGACAACGACCAGATAAGAGCTTTTTAAGTTTTGGAAAAAGAAAAAGTCAAATGGGACTAGATCTGGAGAGTATGGTGGGTGTGGCAAGACGGTAACCTTCTCCGACTTCAAAAATTACTTCACAAGCTCAGATGATTGAGCATTATCATGAATTAGATGAACATGCCTAAATCCTGACACAGGGCGTCGTTTATTTTAATATTTCTTAATCTTTTTAGTATAACATCTCGGTAATACCGATCTGTAACACTTTTGACCTTCGGCACTGGAATTTGTACGGCTATACCATCACATGAGAAGAATATGCAAGAACCATCTTTGTGCTTATGGTTCTTTTGGCAACTAAAGGCCTTCTATCGTGTTTAGTTAGCCATATTTTGTTTCCAATTTTTCTTACTGGTTCGAAATAGTGAACCCATGTTTCGTCACCAGTAACAATGTTTTCAAACTGTCTTTGATTGAATTTGGGAAGTAGTTTGAGCAATTACTTAGCGATTTGTATTAGTACCCGTTTTTTGGTCATCTGTCAATATATGTGGTATCTATCTGGCAGAAATCTTTCGTACTTTTAAAATACACTTCAAAATGAAATGCAACCGCGATAGCGATATGTCAACAGCTTTGGCAATATCACGTACCGTGTACTTGCCATCATTTTCAATTATTTTCCTAACGTTTGGGACATTTGCCTTGCCTTTTACAGTCACAAGTTGGCCAGATTTTGCTGCATCTTTGACGGACTCTGTGCCAGTCAGAAATTTCTTTCTCCACCTACGAACTGTCTCATAAGATACCTTATCAGACCCATAAACTTTCCCCAATTCAGTAAAAATCTGCATTACAGAATGACCGAGTTTTGTGCGAACTTTTATATAAGCTCTAATTTCTTCAATATTCTCAACATGTTTCCCAACCACTTTTACAACAGTGGTCAACGACTGGCTCTATTGAAATGACTATAAGTTTAAAACTATGTGGAGCTGAAGGCTCATATTTATACCATTGGAAAGTTATTTAATAGAGCTATTCAAATATCAAATGGTGAAGTTAACAATGTGTTAATCGTAATCATAAATCCCAAAGACATATACAAGTTCGAGTGTAGGGCAACACGGACCTCCGACAAAGCGAAGGTAGGATCAGAATTGAATCCAAGAGATTTATTAAATACTTCTCGTGCAGCAAATAAATCAAATGTAAACCCCTTCATCTTTATCATACTAGTACAATAGTCTTCATAGTTTAAGGGTCTGATGAAAACGTTCAAGCGTCCCCCGATACTCGGGTGATAAACAGTGGATTTATACTGCCGAACACCTAACTAATGCATTACATGTATCTGTGAACAACCCTGACATATAATTAGAACTGGGTCTGGCTGAAAGGCTTTCGAGAGCCGAGTGGATATACCTATAAAAGCAGGTAAATGCTGGTTCCCTAACCCAGTCAAATGTACTACAGAATCCACCATGAATCGACTAAAATCTTGAAAAGCTGGAATGAATTGAAGAAGGGAAGACGGAATTTTCTGATTAGGGTTACCTACTATCTCACAAACATGACACGAATTACGAAATGCAGAAACATCCTTTCTCAACTTGGGCGAATAGAAATCATTTAACATCCTGTTTCAAATTTTTTACAACCTTAATTACCTACCATGGGTGTGTTGTGAGCCAAAGTCATGATGTTCTCTCTATATATCACTGGGACCACTATCTGATAATCTAATCGCCATACTTTATTTGGGGGTATGTCAGGTAGTTACCATTTTCGCATACGAATGCAGTATTTCTGACAGCAGCATTCTTTGAATTTGTCGGTTTCTTTTGGTGAAAGTGTCTTCTTGCTACGTTAAATAATATCAGGGTCTTTATTTTGCGTGGAAAGGAACTGTTCATGGCTTAGGGTGTTTTTGCTTTGGTCCAACTCCGCATTAGGACCATTATCATTACTGAATTTCGACGGAGACTAACTATTAAATACCTGTTTGATCTCACTTGCTTTCATGAGTGGTGAACTGCCTTGGAGGTAAAAAAAAAATGAGTTAAAGTCGGTTTCATTAGATAAATAGAGGCAAGCTACTGACAAATAAATTGTCAAATGCTACCTGGCGTGTTTGATACGAATTGCCAGGCCATTCTTTACACAATTATATCGACTACAGATTACTCCGTTTACTTGATCAAGATTTAGGGCTCAGGCCGTGTGACCGGTCGACAGGGGATGCTTACTTCTCAAGTACGGCACTCTGAACACACACATACACACACACAGAGTACTATAAAGGTAATGTTAAGAAGATGCTGGAGTTCCTCGTTGACAATATCTTCGTATCAATGGTGACCAGGTCTTCAAACAGTGTGTTGGAATTCCCATCAGCACGAATTGTGCATTTACGTTAGCTGACCTGTTTTTATATTCCTATGAGGCAAAATTTATCCAAAACTTTCTTACTGCACTTTCTTTCTCTACTCAACATTTTGATAAATCGGCGACAGTTTATCTATGAACAATAATAATTTTTATTCATTTCTCAATTCGATATGTTCCAGTGCACTCGAAATAAAAACACCATAGTCTTCCACATCTGTTTCGTACTTAAATACTTTATTGAACACAAATGTTAACGGCAAACCAACAACAGTATGGACAAGGAATGCTTACTCCTCCTTGGCACCTGATATCACTTCTGATATGTGTAGAGGCCCATGTTAGCTCTACTCTTAATTTTGTATTCTTAATAGGAGTTAGGAGATTGATCACTGTTCGTTATTTCCCCCTTTTCCCCCTAGGAACTTGATCCCATCTATGGTATGTCTAGGGGTCCGTGTTTGCCCTACACTTAATTCTGCATTCTTCATCGGAGTTATGAGATTGATCACTGTTCGTTATCTTCACCTTTTCATAAACCAACCATGTCAATGAGAGGAACGTGATCATTCTCAGTCTTTCATTTTCTGGCCATCATTCTGGTAACAAAGCAGGTTGGATATAAGTATATTATTCTGCTTAGATTTACGTGATTTTCTCTTTGGATCTAGGTAATCGTTGCCTAGCAACAAGGAAAAGCCTAGAGTAGGTGGAATCCCTACTATAATTGGTCCAGTAATTAAAACTGATTCAGATAAATATAGGGGAACATCAGTGATGCCTAGCTCCACATCCTGTAATGAAATTGAAACATTCTTCAATAATAAAGTCCAGGTTGTATCAGTACCTCTCAAAATCTAAAAAATCATTCTGGTAACAAAGCAGGTTGGATATAAGTATATTATTCTGCTTAGATTTACGTGATTTTCTCTTTGGATCTAGGTAATCGTTGCCTAGCAACAAGGAAAAGCCTAGAGTAGGTGGAATCCCTACTATAATTGGTCCAGTAATTAAAACTGATTCAGATAAATATAGGGGAACATCAGTGATGCCTAGCTCCACATCCTGTAATGAAATTGAAACATTCTTCAATAATAAAGTCCAGGTTGTATCAGTACCTCTCAAAATCTAAACAGATTTAATTACAGCCTTTGAGTGAAAAAAAAATCCCTCTAGTTGGCGTGGGTTCGATTCTCGCTCGCGCCGATATATGTGAGAAAGTTTGTCAGTTTACTTTCGGAAGGTCGGTGGTCTCTTCCACAGTACATTTTATCTGGGTTCTCTCTTCCAGCAATAAAAAATTGGACGCTCTCAGATAACTGAAAAATTGTTGTTGAATGTGACGGAAAACAACAAACAGTCAATCAATCAATCAATCATTCATCAATTAGATAGCATTTTATCTTACACTAAGTACAAGTAGGAAGTAATCCTACACCAGAGGAACCTTCAAAACGTCCCGATCTTAGATCGGGGTAACGACGAAAAGTGACCCCCGTAGAATATTGACCCGGGAGGGGGTCAAATTTCTACGGAGAAAAATGACCTCGGTCGATATTCTACAAGTAGGGTCATTTTTCGACCGTAGAAAATCCTTCCAGACCGGTAATTCTCCACTCACGTTGAAAAATGACCCCCTACTTTTTCACTATATTATATAATAAAACCTTTAGAAATGAGATATGATACGCGTTAATCCCAGGGTTGGGGAGGGTCGGCGAAGGCCTAGAGAAAATTGCGTCTACTGATTTTTTTTATACATTCAAATGTATGCTGTTGAGGGAGCAAAGTATCTTCCCCCTCCTTAATGCAAGCAAAGAAACATACCACATACATTGTATATGATGCTAGAATTAAGAAGTGGCATGCCAATGAGTATATATTATTGAGTATTGATTGATTGATTGTTTGTTTTTCAGTTATCTGGTGGTGTCCAGTTTTTGTAGGTGGAGGAGAGAACCCAGATACAATGTATCCGGGAAGAGACCACCAACCTTCCGAAAGTAAACTGGCAAACTTTCTCACATATATCGGCGCGACCGGGATTCGAACCCACGCCGACTAGAGGTGAGAGGCCTTGTGATTTTGAGTGCAATGCTTTAACCACTCGGCCACGGAGGTCCCGCTATTATTGAGAAGTATAAATGCATGAATATATATATATATATATATATATATATATATATATATATATATATATATCCCTTTTGCGGGGGTTTGGTTGGGGGGGGGTCCTCAAGTCCTCAAAGGTTTTGTTCCGAAAATGACATAATATGTTTCTGACAACCACATACCTGTAGGTATGTAATCGCAATCCATTTATAGACGTTTTGGTTTAATAAAGTTGTTTGTCATAGTTGAATAGAAGATGAATTGTTTTCCTATAACACTACTTACGTTCTACAAAGGAAGGTATGGAAGCTCCATTATAGTATAAATAGAGTGCAAATTATGTGGTAATAAGCACTCGTTAAGCATTCTAAGGAATTACATTTGGACTTTCACATCTGGGGATTGGAATTCACGGCCGATTTGTGACAGTTTATATTCTCGTGTGAATTCAGCTCGGTGGTAAACTGGCATCAGACACCGTTTTTTGTGAACTTTGATTAGCCCTACTGCAAGTTAACAATTTGTTCATCAACATATTTTTCTGTAGATTATTGTAAAAACATTGTTAAATATTTGAAGACTTTATACGTACTACCCAATAATAACATGATGATATAAACATAAAGAAAGACGAAGAAAAAACGTGTATCTGTAAATCGTGCAATATGGCAAGCACACTAGTGAACAAAATAAATTGAAAGGAAGAGGAAACTTAAATGAAGATTTTGAATTAAATTCTGAAAATGATGTCATGTACAGCTAGTGTGCCTGTGTTTATTGAAGACAGCACTTTGATGACTGAAGGTGAGCTTGAGTTAGTGTAACTATTTTGTTATCCTACAGCTGGTTTTTTCTTTGCATTTGGGTGTGATTATTCTACATGGGACGTTGTTGTATTCATTCACGATAAATAACCCAAAGTTTAGAGAAAGATTGACGTCATCTGCTTGAAACAACTACATTGTCTATCAATTGAATGTTTTATTTTCTTGTTGCAAAGCAAAACTTGAATTTCGTGAAGTCAATATTCAAAGTTGTGCAAGAATATCGTACAAAGGTGTTGACAGAAGTTTGCGTAAAGCGCCCTCTGGCAAGAGAATGATTGATAATCTATATCATCGCCCTTTGGAGATATCACTTCTTCGCTAATGGTGAATACGCAATAACATCACAATGCCACTCTAAACACCGAAATCACAATGTCAATCTGACCAGTTACTTGAAGTAACAAACACGGAGAATTCTAGGGAATGAAATATCTTTAAAAATAAAAGCTAAATCTAATGGGTTGTTATTGTTTACATCCTATTCGAGAATTGTTCCCTTACCTTGAGCCGTCGCCAGCTTTAAGTGCCACATGCCACACATTTTCAACTATGCAAGCCGCCTAGGGCCGTAGCAGTGACAATTCTTGATCGTGCCAACATCTACAGTGACACAGACCTCCGTCTCCGACTGACCTTTGACTTTCACTTCTAACGCCGGGCGCTTGGTAAAGGAACAGTCGCTAACGCTTGGCGATTTCGATTCATACCTGAGTTAGTAGGTTAAAAATTCCAAGTGTATGTTGGTAAACTTTTCTCGAGTACCAAGAGATTTGGAGCCGAGCGGAGCGAGGGACGAAATCGAGTTTAACAACATACTTAGTACACGTTTCACACCAGTAATTAAAGTCTTTGTGGTTTTTTGTTTAATGTATTATAACCCTTCTATCTTTTTTACCTTTTAATCAAGATCATCAGTATTTATCTTGATTGCTGCAATTTTGCACTGGCTGGATTTGATAATCAATACCCTCGAGGGGAGTTTACCTTTATTCAAGAGCCGGGTGAGGGTCCACAATAAGCAATTTTCAAGAATAATAAGCTTTTTTCAATACATTCAGAATATCTCCATGTTTCAAGAGTATCTACCACGTCTTTTCAAATGGTTTTAAGTTTAAAACTTACTAGTTCTTTGGTCATTTTCAGACATGACGGAAAAAAACTTTCATGCGTTTTCCAGATATCGTTTTTGCAAATATTTAATGGTCTTGAAAACAAAGAAAATGTAAATGACCCGGGCGACCAACCAAACACGGATCAGACACGTGCTGAGAGAGTGATGTAAAATTGTCCCTATGCCTTTTAATTTTTTTTCTTCAATTTTTCAAAAGACGAATTAGATTGCAGGATGTGTCACTTTGTGACCGAAGCCCGAAAACAAGATGGTGAGTACAAATTTTATATTATTTTCATATGAAGTGATGGGCATAACGGATGCGAGAGAGAGAGAGAGAGAGAGAGAATCCTAAATTCTCTGCTCTATCGGCATGTCCAATCTCCAGTTTTTGTCGTTGCCCTAGCCACTCAAACTTTTGTATGGGGTTTTAATACTGACTGAAACACCATGTTCGAAAATGTGATGCCCTTTCCTTCATTATTGTCAATAAGTGGGAATTATTGGTTTACTCAACCATGAAGTTGGACTTGGGGTGTACCAAGTAATTTGGTAGAGGCAAAAACCCCTTATTCGAGGTGTGAAATATATACTAATATTCTTTCTTACTCCCAATCTATAAAGTCACTGTTGAATTTCGAAAAGGGAAGGCATTAACATAGGTTACAAATCTAAGTAATGAAAGGATCATAAACCAATACTACCAGTGAGCAATATTTTGTGATATAAAATAATCACCGTAAATTTCCACCTCACACGGCTCGAGTATTGCCCCCACTGATTCAATAGTTAGGTTGGTATAGATGAACACCTGAACACCGTTGTGCCCCTCAGGAAATATAATGGTGTTTTGTTGGCTTGGATGTGGTTTCTCATCATGGTACACGGGGTCAAGATGGATCAGGTCACTAGCTGTCACTGTCTGGTTTGTTATGAAGAGGTAATAACCATTTTGGCGTATAGCTAGAAATGGTATGAGTGAAAAGTTTAATACATGTTCAGATGAAGGATTTTAATGTCTCACTGTTATTGTTTTAAAAAGTAGTTAATCTCTTTGTGAGAAGTTGTAATCGGACAGGCTTAGCATATGTGGTTAAAAAAGAACTACACGCTGTTTATGTCAATTATTTGATTGTTTTATATTAATGTACTTTGAGACAGACACATCATACTAGTTTAATTCTCAGAAAATTTCATAGGATCAGAAGTGCAAAAGGGATTAAAATAAGAAGAGATAATTAGGTTTGCGTCAGGTCTTCCTTTCACTAGGTCTAAATTTAGTACGTACGAGTACCTTAGACTGACAATATTTATCTACGCAACACGTTAAGTGGTGCACGATAGCAAGACATAGTTTAAAATTAATTATCCTTATTTTCTCTCATAATAAAAATGAGATTTAGTGTTTTCGAAGGCCTGTATGTGTTATGAGAATTACTGAAATTATTTTTTAATAATGGTCATTTATTAAAAGGAGGTTTTGTATTGAACTGTATTCCTTGCAACAAGACCTTTCTTTTGGAACACAATGCACATTCGTAAATGGATTCATAAAATTTCAAGACGTTTCAGTTTGTATTAAGGATATACCTTCAACACTTTTAATTCTGGTGACTAGGGTACTCTAAAGTGCATGTAAAAGATACTAAAGTTATAAATATAACTCCCAAGAATTTTGAAGAACTCCTTTGTATTTTATGGTTTTTAAAGGACAATCGACATGAGGCACACTTGTCTAGAAAGTGAATCGAGTGTGTATTGTTGTTTTCCCGGGACAGTAGTTGTGCATTTACCGAAACAAAATAATAAGTTCAATTTGTATCTCGACAGTTACTTCAAATTGTTATTCCATTATACAGACTGCGACACACTTCAACCGTGCCAATCAGGATGTCTTCTATTGAGGAGATATCAGAGTCGATATATTTCCTGTATTGAATGCTTTATTGCTTAGAGTTTATGTATCCTTTCGGCGTCCGGAGATTTTGAACAATGTTCCACGAAGGAAGGAGAGAGTGGAAAAAATCCCCCAAATATATGAACCACTGTATCAATACACACTCGACACCAAGGAAAGTATGTTTAACATCCCACAGAATGAGCATAGGGATCGGTTCTCTAGTATCCATATGCAACAGTGAATGGGTCACTTCGTTACGAAATATGTGAGAAAGACTTTTTTGCATTTTGGATGTAATTTTTTCACCTTTCGTCCTCTTCTTTCTTTTGTCATCTTCTATAGAGTTTTCTCTTTCTTTTGACGCCTGCAATATACTGAGCTCACCGAAGTTTGTGTATTGTGTGTATGTCTTATTAAACGGAACCTAACCGGTCCAATTTTGAAGGCTATTGAAATCCGGGAAAATGCTTTCATGCCTGTCGCGTATTAAAGGATCTATAAAACTGACAGAATAAAAACAGACCTTTGCAAATTAACGACCGATAGGATGCAACTTTTCCATCCGAACTATTCCAAATTATGTTATGATATCATCTCCCGGAGCCCAGCGCAGAGCTCATAATCTCTGGTTTTGGCCATTACGCATTTTTACGATATAGCTGTGGAAAGGATATACAGTTTATAGAAATCAGGAATCTGATCGTGCATGTACATATACACTGTACGCCTGTTTGGATATCATAATATTGCATGCACAATTCAAAATTTATATATGATTACATACAGACATGAATAATGATCGAAAATGTACATTTGGGTTAAAATATGGATATTGCATGCGCAATCCAAAATAGACAGTTGATGAAAACATAAGAAAAGGGAATACATAGTTGAAAATGTAGTGTAGGTTTTAAGATTTGGTGTTTCTTCGGGAATCACATAATTATTTACGGTCACTTTGCACGTACATATTCATTGATTGTTCAACAAGAGAGAGAGAGAGAGAGAGAGAGAGAGAGAGAGAGAGAGAGAGAGAGAGAGAGAGAGAGAGAGAGATAACTGGTATAAGTGCATTTATGAATTTCAACCGCACGCGTATTTAGATATTATAGTGGAAACCACAACAGTGACATCGGTGCTCATGTCTGAATTCGTTTTTAGAAATAAAAAAATAGTAGTTTGGGTTTGGATTATATTGAAGTGTAAATTATTTAAAGTCTATCACATTGCAGGAAACTCTAAGTCTTTCTTTGTTAAAGTTAGCGAGTTATCTTCCCGAAATGGACATCTTTTTTGTTCCGGGAGTCATATCCCTCATTTTCTTCGTGCAAGTCGTAAACTGTACGCTATTAGAATTCCACATGATGTGATGATGTTTTATTCTTCTTTCATATAAGTTTATGTCAATTCATGACCAGCTGCCATGTACATTTTAATGGAGTTATACATTGAATCATTCGTACGCTCACTTGAATCATTCATACGCTCACTTGAATCATTAGGGAGGCCTCCGTGGCCGAGTGGTTAGACGTGGGTTCGTTTCTCGCTCGCGCCGATATATGTGAGAAAGTTTGTTAGTATACTTTCGAAAAGTCGGTGTTCTCTTCCCGGGTACATTTTATCTGGGTTCTCTTTTTCACCAAGTTTGTCAATTCGTGGCAAATTACCATGGACGTTTTTATTGAATACTTGTGTATATTCATACCTATTACATTTTAAAGTTGTTTTGATTTTTATCAGTTGTCTGGGGGAATGGTTCAATTATGGACTACCTAAACTCTAAGATTCAGTATTACTTATACTCTGTTTTCAATTTCTCAAAGTAGATCAAATTGATGAAAGAAATGTTTGACTCTTTCGGTTGCATATAACTTTTTCTTCCCTCCCTCGTTGATTTTGAATTTTATACCTAACGTTAAATACAGAATAGATTTCAGACAGCCTAAACATTTGACTAACTCATTTTTATATGACTTAAATATTTTCACTAGTTGTATATTTGATATACACAGCAAATATTGCCGTCGTGCAGGAAACCGTTATCTGATATACAATAAATTTT
The DNA here is from genome assembly GCA_024699665.1 of Ostrea denselamellosa. Taxonomy (NCBI): domain Eukaryota; kingdom Metazoa; phylum Mollusca; class Bivalvia; order Ostreida; family Ostreidae; genus Ostrea; species Ostrea denselamellosa. The sequence goes on from JAMZEH010000040.1 coordinate 609,710, forward strand.
CTCTCTGGGCCATGACTTAAATAATTTGGTGCATGTCATCAAATAATTATTTTGCCTTCTTCAATTATTTTGAGTACGAATGAATTCAGTAATTTACTCACATTCCTCCCTGAAGACAAGGTTGACCTTGAAGATCTTCGAGATGGACTTTAAGGTGACCTCCCACCAAGCTTCTTTATAATTATCACCCGAGTGTGCACAGTTCTTCTCACTCATATCATATTTTCCATCCAAAGCATATTTTGCCAAGAACGGTTCATTTTGTTCGCTACGGTATACTGAAGATAAAGCGGTTCCATTTTTATGATGCATCCCCAAATTGCAGATTTGACCTTCAATTGAAAACGAAATATACAAAGGAAGATATTGTGAAAGAAGTACAGAGTGTTATGAAACACTAAGAACTTACGTATTTCAAGACACTTTTATTTTATAATTACAGATTGTATGGTCTTCGTGCAGATATTGTTTGTTTGTTTGTTTTACGTCCCGTCGAGAACTTTTCACTCATATTGAGACATCACCAGCTGTAGGCGAAGTACCACAAATTTAGACCTACGCTTAGTGCTCAGAGCCGTAGCAGTGAGAGTTCTTTAACGTGCCCACGCCTACCGTAACACGGGACCTCCGTTTTTAAGGTCATATCCGAAAGACCCGTGATTCTCACTTCTAAATGTCGAGCGTGGCTCGAACTCACGACCTCCTGGTTACGAAGCCATCGCTCTAACCACTGAACTACCGCAACCGGTATAAATGATCTGTTTGATTATTGATAATTGAGCTGTGCTCATATCTATAATTCTCTTACGGTTTTTGCAGCGATCAATGAAATGCCGCATCCATTAATCTCCATTATAAACCGATTAATCAACAGATTATCATAGCAAAAATACAAGTACATATTAAACTTCCAGACGAAAATACCGATTAATCAGCAAATTATCAGATCAGTGATACATATTAAATTTCCAAAAGAAAAGTAAATGTATGGGTATCAAATGAAATATTTATTGAGACCATATCAGCTTCATGTCTTCGACCTGATTAGATGTTATGTATTGCCTTAGACAGCTGTTAAATGTAGAACTACCATTATTTTGGTAGAGTATATTGAAGATAAAGAGGTATTATATTTATGATGCATCCCCAAATTGCAGACTTCACCTTCAATTAAACAATGAAATTACAAAGGAAGATATTATGAAAGAAGATCAGAATGGTATGAGACACCAGCAACTTGACTTTATCTGAAAAGTTTTATTTTACAATTGCAGATTGTATGGTATTTTCTTACATAAATTAAACGAAAGTGTACAGACTACGGAAGGACTGGATTCGGCTTTTGTAAAGGGGGAACTTATGACCAAGGACAATATGACTTTAGATAAAGCGATGCAGTTCCTCATTGCTGAATTTTGTAACAAATCCGGTGGAGAATATCATCCGAACACACTTTATGAAATTGTCATATATATACAACATTTTTTGCGATGTGTCTGTACATGTGCGTTTGTGATTTGCTGTGATTATTTCCTTTTCTGTATTTCTATAAAAAAATCATTTTAATGAAAAGGCTAAGATAACATAACAGTATTTCAATCTCGTAATTTCTATAGGAAATACAAATCAGAGAGATGGGAAAACGCGAAGCCCTGGCCATACCAGAGGTGGGATCAGGTGTGTAAGAGGAGTAAGTATCTCCTGTCGACCGGTCACACCGCCTTGAGCCCTACAGTCCAATCAGGTAAACGGAGCAATCCGTAGTCAGATTCAGTGCCCTACGAACGGCCTAACAATTGGTATGAAACACATCAGACAGTATTTGACTTTATGGTAGGTTGTACTGACAAACTAGATCGTTATAACGACAATACAATTTGCGAAATGCTGACTGTAAACTAGACTGTACAAATTCCTGTAACATCAACATCTTTGTCAGTAGCCTGTCCCGATTTAAAAACTGATCATGTGCAGAACAAGTTCTTGCGTATCAAATCAATTGGGAGATATAAAGACCATATGCAGGTGATGATGGAATATTACCATATAAATAAATAAGGGAAGATTGACGATAGAGAAATTGCAGTCATCCCGTTTGTCATAAAGTTGAGTTGTTAGCCGCCAAAATCTATTTTCAGTAAAATATCTAAGTACGAAGCAGAAGTGGAAGACTATGTGGTGTCTTTTATTTCAAGTTCACTGGGATATATCGAATCGACATATGAATGAAAATGATCTTTGTTAATAGACAAAACGTTGTCGGTATATCTAAATGTCAAACTGAAGGCCACAGCAAGAGATTCTTTCTTCTCATGTAGAAGCTTTTGAATGAATTCTGATTCATAACAATATAAAAACAGGTCAGTTAACAAAGGAGCACAATTCGTGCCAATGGCAATTTCAACAGACTGTTGGAAGACATGGCTCCGGGATCATGAAACTGTTTTAAAGTTTAAGATTGTTTTAAATCAATAAGTTGCACTTAAATCTTAAGACTGATCTTAAAGTGGATCACAAAAAATCACTTAGAGTTAAGACTGGTATATTGTCTTATACCAGTCTTAACTCTAAGTGAGTTTTTAAATCTTAAATTTTAAGACTTTTCTTGTGCTGTCTTAATTTTCTGTTGCTATGTTCGTTCAAAATGGCACCACCGGTTGTATTTTTGAGGCGATTAAGAGTAAAGGAGCGCGATGTCCGTCGATGAAGACGTCTTCGCAGACCAAGAAGCGGACACGCCTTCGGTAGATCGAAAAATAGCACTGATAGCCCGGAAAATTTTACATCGGGTGTATACAAATATATGTGACTTGATATGTTTCACTAACCAATCGTAGATCGTAAAAGTAGCCAGTACGACAGTTTCACTAAACGTTGTAACCAATATTATTAATAACTCGACAAGGAGTCTAGGGCTAGTGGTGACGTAAATAAGTAATATGGCAGTCATGCCAGAACTGTCTGAAAGCATTTTGTGGTAAGCCCTGGTATTTACCTGACTGAGTTTGTTGACGCTGTGGAGGAAGAAAACAATGACTTGCTGTCTGCAGTTGCTCAATAATATTATGCAGTTCGAGCCCGAATTTGAAATTGAGATATTTAGAGTTGCCTTTCTTTGCTACGCATAACTAAAAAAAAACCATGAAAGTCGGCCAAATAATAATAGTATAAAGGAATTAAGTTCATCTCTTCACTCATACATTTCCACTATCATTAATTGCACTGAGACAACAATACCGTTGTAGTGGTGCTTCACTTTAATGGAAGTAAAAGATTACTACTTTATAAAACATCGGGAGGGGGGGGGGGGGGGGGGGGGGGGGGCAGGGGTAGGCAATATATTGAACTAATGACGGAAAATGTTACATTGTCGAAACAAAAACGGGGGTTGTGTACCTGCATCAACGTAAGCGTACATGTAGCCCATATATAACGTTAGACAAAATATTTAAAACATTACTTATATTCAGAAATTAACATTTTTCTTCGGTAAGAATTAATTTATATCTGAGACACTGACTGTGTTGTATTCGTTCATTTGTGATAGATTATTATGATTTACCTCTCTATGTGGAAGAGCTCCTTGTTGTTGTCATAGCAATTTAAGATTCTAGACAAAGTTTACAGTTAAGACAGTCTTAGCTAAGATTTGTTAAAGTTTTGTTTTGTAATCCATTTAATTGAGCAATCTTAGTCAAGTCCAACACTTAACTTAAAGTCATAGTTTTCACATAATTTTATGACAGTTTCATGATCCTAGAGCCTGATCACTAAAGACTACGAACATATTGTCAATGAGGAATTGGAGTCAAAGTGGTGTTTAACAAAATAATTTTTGGGATGACCAATCACTAGATATGAATATTTCCTTTTATCATTTTTGTTCACGAAAGAACTGTCAATGATGTCAAAACGTCTAGTCTTTAATTTATCGTGAGGTATGGTCGTGTAAAGAGTTGTAAAATCATACGTTTTAATGTTGTGAATTCGAGAAAAGTTTGTTATTTCAAATTCAATAAATGTTCATTAGAATTTTTAAGAATCCACATTTGATTAACGCCACTTCTGGCATCTGTAGTGGCACAGTACGTTGAAGTTTCTCCTTCACAGCAGTTAATATTTTCGTAAGGAGCAAATATAGGGGCTTGGTAGAACATTTACTGAGTCCAGCAATATATCTTTGTTTGTAAGGGTTTTTGTGGAGTTTGGGATCCAGTATAGGTATGGTAACTCATACTCATCCGCTCCATTGACTGGGATATTAAATGTATTTAAAACTGAAGCATGATTTTGAAGGATTTCATCTTTTGAAAGGGCAGTTGGAGTATACGTGCGATTAATAAATGTGGAATTAATGCCCAGTTCTTTTAGAATGCAGTTTTGATAATGAGACTTACAAACAAATATACAATGTTGTTGCAAGCTTTGTCAGCTGGAACCGAAACATATTCCTCATGTAACCTATCTAATATAAAACATAAACGGTACAACTTTTGATGCACCAGATGCGCATTTCAACAAATAATGTCTCTTCAGTGATGCTCAAGTCAAAAATATAGGAAATCCACAATAAGATCAAACTTGGAAGAGCTGAAAGAATCAAAAATACCAAATAGTGGAACCAAATTCGGCAAAGGATCAGAGCTATGATTGAGGGAGATAATCCTTAATTTTGAAATGAATTTCTTAATTATTTTTATTTTTTTATTTTAACACCTTCCACTACATACAAACAAACAACATTGACAGATGACACATTCAGCTAACAAGTCAGTGATAAAATTATTAATGTATGAAAGCATATATTTATGGTGTGAAAGGTCTTTTTGGAGAGAGAGAGAGAGAGAGAGAGAGAGAGGTACAAATGTATCATTGTCTTAGCAACAGATTTTGATAAAAATACATAGAACAATTCAAAATTTGAGGAGGGAAATAAATGAAATTGAACATGTTGAAGTGATGGAAGAAATATACACTATAAGTATAACATATTAATTTACATGATCAATAATACAAGATTCACATACCATTTGCCAGTGTTTTTCATACTCATCATATCTACAATTTCTTAAAAGCAAGTATTTCTCAACCATAATTCTGTCTGTAATTATTTTTGTAATTGCTGATATATGAACTTGAGGCTTATTTTGATATTTACTAGAAAAAATGTAATGTTTAACTAAATTTTGATATCTATATATATGTCTATTATGGTATTTACCAAATAACACAGTAATTTTGTCAAAATTTACAGGGATATGAAACTGGTCTAAAATCCATTCTTCTACCTCACACCATAGTTTCCTTATTTTTTGACAGTCAAAAAAATAGATGTTCTAAAGTTTCTATATCAACACCACAAAAAACACATATTGGGGAGTCTTTAATTTTAAGTTTGAATAAATATTGGTTGGTAGGAAATATTCTGTGAAGTATTTGAAACTGCAGCCATTGATATTTTGACTCTTGTGTGACTTTAAATGGAAGCTCAAAAATCTTATTCCAATTGATTTCAGGAAAGGTATATCCATTTTCATTCCATTTTATTAGAGAAGTAATCGTTTCCCTCTTTTTGTGCAAAAGATTGCTGTACATATCTTTACAACCTTTACTATTTTTATAGAAGAGTATGATAGACTTTGGAAGGATTGGTCCTAATTTCTTAATTTTATCACAGCAAATTTTTATCTGTAATTCATGCTAGTACCGAGGTACTTAGCAACTGAGCTGGTGAATACCCTCGGGGTCGAACAGTCCCTAACTCTTTTATCACTTCTGATTTACTAAACACAGAAGGATAGATGGTACGCATTTTTGTTTTGACATGTCTGATTCGGGGTTTTAATATTCAAGGTATCAAGTTCTTCTTTTTCAGATTTAGCCCATCGTCTGGAGTAATCTTCGACAGAGTTAATAATAGTGATGAAGTTCTGTCGCCAATTGAAAGACCGTGATTCTCTGAATTTAGGACCTTTTGAAATAACTGATTTTAGATCTTCATTTATAACTATATCAACATTACCAGCAATGGCATGTCCAGCTGGACTATAGTTAAAGGAAGACGACGAACAAGAACACGTAGGTGGATTGAGTATAAGATGGTGTATATCTAGGAACTGCAAAGTTTGTTTGCAGTTAAAAAGTTGGAATAGTTAATGAGATGCAATAGTGGAAGTATATCTGTAGGAAATACAAGGTGTAGACTTGAACTTGAAATACTATGGAATACCAGACTGAACTTTTTATGACGAAGAATGTTGCTTATGTTGACGGCCTCAATTCCTTTGTTAGTAAATTTGAGTTTAAGGAACTGACGGCTAGATTCGAAAGTAATATCATCCAAAACCCGCGGTGGTTTAAAGAGCCTGTGATGGACATCATTCATAATCATAAAATTCAGTCTATATTCTGTTGTGCAAAAATCCTTATAGGACTAGTTTTGGCTTCTACAAATAACGTATTGAAAACTCTCAATGGAACAGAGTAAAGTTTTTTTGCGAATATGATGTGGACCTAATTGTCTGTTGACGTAAGGTAAAAGCGAGTCAATGATGATGTCGTGTATACTAGGTCTTTTATATGGACGATGTCCATGGCTGCGTTTGCATCTATGTGTATTAGGAAAAGGTCCTATCACATTCACGTTATTTCCTAGTGGACTAGTCAAATTTCCGACATTGGATATATTATCGTTGCATCCAAATGAAAAAGCAGTGCCTAAAGCTAACCAGTGATCTTCTCGTTGTCTACGGAAAAGGGTCGTTAAAGTAGGATTGTTTGTATGATGGTAAATTTTTTCCAGAATCCTGACCGTCATGGACTAGATGGAATGGTCTAGGGGAATTAAAATGTTTGTAGAGAAGTTGGTTACCACCATTATTAATTTGAAACCTGTGGCCGGATATTTTTTATTGAGTGACCCCTTAGTTTCAGCGACATAAATTAACCCACAGAGGTTACACTCAATAGCGTAGACAACATTAGAGGTTTTACAGGTCAGATTTTCAAACGTTTTGGTACAGAAACTACGCCCGATGAGATTAATACTAATAAATAATTTTCCTTCCATTCATAGTTTTACCCCCAACTCTCACTATATAGAGGATATTCAATGTATTGTTGTTGGATATTGAATTTATTTCATGAGTGAGACGAGATTTTTTTTTAAAATCCCGTCTCACTCGTGAAATAAATTCAATATCCAACAACAAAACATTGAATTTTCTGTTTATTACATTTTCTTACGTTTTCCTTTCGGTCTAATCACTTTCAGGCCTTCTTTCAACCCACCCTGTACTGAACGTTCAAAACAATATTGCGCCAAAAAATAGTATCTTAAGAAAAATGTAAAGTATATAGAAATAAATACATTTGAACAATAAAACAACTTTGGTTAAATTTTATTTTAATATTCAAGTAAAAACACGATTTTGTTACGTACAATAAAGGTAGTCGTATTTATCGCGGATGAATTTTACGACAGTTCCGGTTGTTATTTTCACAGTGAAAATAACAATTTTGTTATTTTCACTGTGAAAATAACAACTGTGAAAATATCAATGTTATTGAACGGATAAATTTCAGTATTCCACTGCTGAAAATGTAATAAAGACAAATTCATTTTCTGATGTATGTTTGATATCTGAACTTCTTTCTACACATAACAACTTTTTATCTCATTATTACAGCTCTTTATCTCATAATAACGACTTTTGATCATTTTTAGCACTTTGAATTTGACCTCACTAGGCTTTCGTACTATACTGGACAAAAAACGTTAAGGATCATGATTTCAGAATTATTTTATTTATAACAAAACCAAATAAATTATGTTAAATATATACTTAAAATGTTCAACGACAATCGAGCAATACATTTTAAACCTGTTTTTACAAATTCATCAAAACGTTAAGCAGCCAGAGCAACCATTGTCAGGTAACCCCCCAAAACAGTTTGAAAATCGGTATGAGCAACAATAACAAATTTCATTACAAATGATTGAATCTTTATAAAGGCAATATCAATAGGGTGTATGTCCACCCTGAGCCTGTATAAGGGCACGACAACGCCTCTGCATACTTCTGATGAGCCTGCGGAACGCAATTTGTGGCAACCTTGCCCATTCCTGCTGTAAAGCTAACGTAAGCTCCTGGCGGTTTGTCGGAAGTACAGGGCGTCTGGAAGCAGCTTGCTGCAACATGTCCCAGGCATGTTCTATTGGATTTAAATCCGGAGAACAACTCGGCCAATCCATACGTTCAATTGTCTCTGTAGCAAGGTAGTCTGTCACTATACGTGCTCTGTGGGGACGAGCATTATCATCCATTAACACAAAGTCGTTGCCTATAGCTCCCGCATAAGGTCTCACAATTGGATGCAGTATCTCGTCCCTGTAAATTGCACCGGTAAGATTGCCATTAATCACGTGCAAGTCAGTACATCCACCAATACTGATTCCGGCCCAAATCATCACAGAGCCACCTCCAAAACGATCATGCTCTGCTACACAGCAATCAGCGTACCGCTCTCCACGCATGCGCCATACACGCCTACGACCGTCATGAAAGTCCACGCAGAACCGTGACTCGTCTGTGAAAAGAACAGGCGTCCAATGACGCAGTTGCCAGTTTATGTGATTTTGAGCCCAATTGAGTCGTGCTACACGATGTCTTCTCCTCAAAATGGGACGAACAGCAGGTCGATGAGCCCGAAGGTTAGCAGCATGAAGTCTCTGTCTGAGAGTTTGTGGTGTTATGCGCACCCCACTTGCTGCATGAAAGTCAGTATTGAGTTGGACAGCACTCTGAAACCTGTGTCTACGAGCCATAAGTGACATATAGCGATCCTGGCGAGCGGTTGTGGACCTTGGACGACCTGATCTCGTTCTCTCAGAAACATTACCTGTCTGCCTAAAACGATTCCACAACCTTGAAATCACACTTTGGGACACATTAAAATGTCTAGAGACAGTTCTCTGGACTTGGCCAGCTTGAAGCATACCTACTGCCTGACCAGCTTCCAGAGCAGTTAAATGGCGCCTCATGGCTTTTAATGTCAATGATTGTTCACCTAAGAGTCGATTAGAGCAATAAATACCCACAATAAAATGAAAATCACAATTTTTCAATTTCAATATACACGTTGGCACACTTTGATTTTGACCCCTTGCTTGTGTTTGGGCGAAAAAATCGTGCACTTATGACGTCAATATGAAACCAGGTAAATCTATTGTGTTAAGGACACACTGGAAAAACTATACATGTTAAAATTTGTCAAAATAATTATTTGGTTAATAAAAATTTTTGATGTCAAAATTATGATCCTTAACCTTTTTTGTCCAGTATATGTACATGAAAAGGCTAATATAAAGAACTGTCCTCTGTAATGGATATAAGTCGACAACGGTTCATTCTAAAAAAAAAAAAAAAAAAAAAAAGCGCGTAATATTTTTCATAAAGATCCGTTTGAGGCTTATATCTTACTTAAAACTTTTTTTCGCGAAAATGTTAAAGCATTGTGAGAAAGTCAAAAAGGCGCGTATTTTGTCCTAAAGAATGCCACTTTTTTATTGTTTTCATTCACTTATTCATAATCACCCTCTGGGAACCCCAGTTAAGTTTACAGTCTAATATTACAACAATTGATATGTAACAGTCGGCATTTTTTCTCCAAACACCTCGATCTGTTCAGTATTATAACAATAGACTTCATGCATTACACGCCCGAGACTTCAATTTAAGTCATCGCAACCCTTAATCTCATTCACTTAGCACGATGGAATCTGAGAGTGATGTCAAGATTTTTAAGACTCAAAGTTCTTTATGACACTGATACTATTTTGAATGACATTCTTGATATGGAGAACTTCCATCCAAATTTTGAATTACGCGCTTCTCCGTTATTCGTAAAAAGAATCCTTCATATTTGACATATCGGACTTCGAGGGTGATGGCTCGTCATTAATAAAGGCTTTCCAGGAGATGGAAAACAGGGCGTCGACAAAGGAACGTGTTTCAAATCGTTTTTAACACCTCTTCAAGGGGCGGATCTAAAAAGCTTAGTCCAGTATACGAAGTCCAAAAACACCGACAAGAAAGCAAAATGGGCTGTGAATTTCTTTGATGAATGGAAAGAAAAACGAAACGAAAGTGTACAGACTACCGAAGGACTGAATTCGGCTGTTGTAGTGGGGGAACTTATGACCATGGACAAAATGGCGTTAGATAAAGCAATGCAGTTTTTCATTGCTGAATTTCGTAACAAATTCGGTGGACAATGTCGTCCGAACAACCTTTATGAAATTGTCATTTATATGCAACATTTTTTGCGATGTGTCTGTACATGTGCGTTTGTGATTTGCTGTGATTATTTCCTTTACTGTATTTCTATAAAAAAAAATCATTTCAATATTTGTTGTCGGTTTTCATTTCAATTCGGTTCAATATTTTCCAAATTCAAAAATTTGTTAAATATTGGACTGGTAGGACAAAATAATGAACTGACATACTTTTAAGGGGTCATACTGGATTGAAACAAACAAAGGATAATAAATACGTCTACAGTATTCAAATTGATAGAAATTGTAAGCATTGGTATAATTTTATCGATACGAATTTTAAAAACCAAACCATTGCGATGTGAAAATGAGTTGCAGTGTCCCTTTGAATTTGTAGGAATGTGTTGCAACAACCAAACGCTTCTTAATGTTAAAAGGTATGGAATATTGTTAATGAAATAGACGATTTGCTTACAATCATTAATGATTATGGTATGCTTTACTGAGATTTATTTAGATCAAAATATTAATGATATGCTGTATATAGAGGGTTTCAATTCTGTATTTCGCAAAGATAGAAATTCACTCGGCCACGAAGGCCCCTTGATGTATCTGAAAATATGTTGTCATTATGTAGACTATATGCAGATGATAATTCACTTCAATGCTCGTGGACCTCCGTGGCCGAGTGGTTAGACCATCGCGCTCACAATCACAAGGCCTCTCGCCTCCAGTCGGCGTGGGTTCTAAGCTCGCTCGCGTCGATATGTGTGAGAAAGTTTGCCAGTTTACTTTCGGAAGGTCGGTAGTCTCTTCCCGGGTACATTGTATCTGGGTTCTCTCCTCCACCAACAAAAACTAGACGCCACCAGATAACTGAAAACTTGTTGAGTGTGGCGGAAAACAACAATCAAACAAACAAACTTCCATTTTTCACTTTAGAATAGGAAATAACTTTTGTTGTTATAGAATATGTCTGTGAAATAAATATTTACAAAAATATTGTATGTTGACGTAATTAATATATCCAGCATGTTGACCTCATCTGATGAAAAATAATTTGGAAACAAATGCTACCATATATACACATAGTCACCACAAGCAATTCAAACTAATTCCTAACTTTCTAAGCAACACTAAATAAATAGCCCATGGTGTATTCGTACATACTAATTTACTATTTTTCTTTGATCTCTACACGATGTTTCTAATGTACTGGCAATGATGCATTACATGTATCTTGTAACTTTATTTTCAGCAGTGCTTTCATAGTACCCGAGGATAACACCCCGTTATTGGGTGGATAAATCTTCAAATCTCGTCACTACCATGCAGTAACTTGTTTATTATACCGAAACAAAGCAAGACTGCAGAATTGCATAAAATATATAACAATAAATAGCTGAAAACAATTCCTGTATCCTCTCATTAATATGTAGCTGATCTTGCCCTAACAGTAGTACCGCGTCGTTAACGTGTTAGAATATACAAACAATGATGCTGATTACTCACACGGTCGGTGAAAAAATCTGTCTGCGCCTTACCAAGTATGAGAATCAGCTGCTCAAAGCACTTCACAGTATATTATTACTCCAGCAGACCATATATCATTCCAGAGCTTTCTCAGTGCAAGCTGTCGTTAATGCGCTAGAGCACTTAACAATATCTTTCACTGTCTATCGACAGGTACCCCTTTTACAGTTGGGTGGAGTGAGAGAATTCGTGTAAAGTGCCTTTCCCAAGGACACAACGTCGGTCCTGCCGCGATCAGGACTCGAACCCACAACCTTTCGGTTAAGAGTCTAACAGCCTAACCACTAGGCCACCGACGCCACTCGATCACGTGATGGGCTCAAACCAATAGTATTTCAATAACCTTTGCGATATAATAATTCAATGTATTCACTTTATAGAACATGATTAAATCGGTTGAATGATATTAAATACTTAAAATTCAGTATACCCACTTTGCAGAACGTCAAGTCTTTTGTAGCAATATTAGATACTCGCAATTTAGTATATTCACTTTGTAGACCTAATTAGGGGCCTCCTTGGCCGAGTGGTTAGAGCATTGCGCTCAAAATCGATTCTCGCTCGCGCCGATATCTGTGAGAAAGTTTGCCAGTTTACTTTCGGAAGGTCGGTGGTCTCTTCCCGGGTACATTGTATCTTGGTTTCCTCCTCCATCAGATAACTGAAAAATTGTTGAGTGTGGCGGAAAACAATAAACAATCAATAGAACCTAATTAAGTTGGTTATATTAATTTACAGCAATATAAAATACTAACAATTTACTATATTCTCTGTGTAGAACATGATTAAGTCGTTTATAGTAATATTAGATACTTACAATTTAGTTGTTTGATTATTAAAACTCCAGCAACCAGATACGCAACGCTTCGCTCCATTCCTAGTATCATTGTGACAATTTCTCTTCACGCTTAATATGCAGCAACTCATCCGCTCTATCTTGTTTCATTGCGTAATCAGAGGTATCGTGAATAAAATATTATGGGGTGTAATATTAATACTAGATGTACTGCATTGTGATAATTTATTGATACATTTCAAGACAAAATTTATTGTTGTGCCACGTTGTAAATTAATTATCCGAGGAAAACACCAAAATACAGAAACTGTGCTTTTGACATTTTTATTTTCATATACAACAGTAGCAATTCTAAAATAACGTAAGGTGTACCAAAAATTTAATTACAATGGCTAAACCTAAAATACAGTATACTGATTATTGTATGCATGTAGATAGTTTCAAACTAATAACCTAGAAATGGAGTTTATGTCTGCACAATTTGTGTATGCCGCAGTTTTCTCTTTCAAGAAAGCCCATCGGCCATATTGGTATTAAGAGGACCATTATTTGCTTATGTTATTTTTCACTTTATAATAAGAATAAATGTGATAATGTTGATGACTTTTCGTACCATCATGCAATTGTCAAGTAAACGCGTCCTAGATTAAATCTTTATGCTGAAGGAATAAAGATTAAATATGTTTAAATCAATATGGAATAAAATCACTGAATGTACAATAACAAATATTTGCTTGTCTATTTGTTTTACGTCCCTTTGAAAATTATTCATCACCAGTTTTAGGTGAAGTGCCACAAATTTTGACCTATGATTAGCGTTCAGTGGCGCAACCGAGAGGGCTATTCACGCGATGCGGACCTAAATTTTCTAAGGGTTTATCTGAAAGATCGGCGACTGTTGTTTCCAAGTGTTTGGCGAAAGAGCAGCCACGCACTCTAGTCGGCACGGATTCGATTCTCTCGCGCGCCTATATGTGAGAAAGTTTGCCAGTTTACTTTCGGAAGGTCGGTAGTCTCCTCCACCAATAAAAACTGGACGTCACCAGATAACTGAAAAATTGTTGAGTGTGGCGGAAAACAACAAACAAACAATCAATCAATACTATTTTCACAGGGTCAAGGCATGAACAGGGCTCGAACCTATGACTTTCCGGTCGCGAAGCGACCGATTTTACCACGGAACCACTGAAACCGGTCTTATAGTTAAAAAATATGATATTCCGTATTGTAAAATAAATTATTATGACAAGGTCTAATACTCTACCGTGCCATGGTAGGTGTTGACACGATAAACGATCCTCACTGCTACAGTCATAAACGCCATCTGCAGGTCAAAGTTTGTGGGACTTCATATTATGATGTTTATACATAAGTAAACATATCCTAAACGGGACCATAAAACAACAACGAACAAACAAAAACGTTGTATAGTGAAATACAGATATAATATTCCGTGTTGTACTATGAATTTTATTGTCTGGTTGCTTTTTTATTGGCTGATAAATATACAAGAAAATATAAAACATTCTATTTATTCACCCCCACATGCTTTCAGGGTGAATAAAACATTTGGGATTTTTTTTAACATTGGACCGAAATAATTGGGAATTCCCAAATTTATATGATTAGTGATCATTTTGGTCGTCCAATAAAATTCGCTCCTTAATCCCGTTCGAATAGGACTTTAGCAGTAAACAAAGATGATCGACCTGATGTCGATTCGTACTCTCTAGTAGCCGATTTCGATTATCTGAATTATTGAATCGTATCATAAAACAAGTATTGATATTTTTTAGGTCAATACGATGTTGTAGGTACGACTGAGTAACATCATTTAATCGGCTCGGTGAATATTGTATTTCTCAGGTACTTAAATCATTGAATTGACTATTTTTAATGTCAGTAACTATATGATACATGTAACTACTTTTCATTACCGACAATTGATGATAACGAATAGATTTAAAATTTCATGCTATGCAGTAAATCATAATGCCTAAATGTAAAACACTATGTTGTACAATATATCATAACAACTAAATGCAGCGGTCCAAGTTTTACAGTTACAGGTTATTGTCTTAACATCAGGAAATATCGCGCCGCTGTAAAGCTGAGCGAGTTTGAGAGATCATCATCAACGCAAAGACTGAGGGCGGTTATTTTTTATTTTAATTCTAGAAAAGCACACATTTCTTTACATTTTCGATAATAAAACGAAGTAGTTACGTCCCTCATTTTTTGTAAACAGGTATGACGACACAGTCATCGAATCATGTAAGCAGATGTGACGTCATAATTGATTTTTGAAAACCGAAGTACCCGGATATTTACAGTGCGGGTTTTTGTGGCTCAGTAAAAGCTCCGGTACTCTCTACAGAACCTATAGGAAATAATAACAAAATATGTAGCAATCATTTATAAGTTATTGATTATACAGAGTAAATATAATACTGTAAGTATTTTCTTACACGCTAAAAGAGCAAGGGTTCGAGGTGTAATTAAAATAGCAACTATCATTGATAAAATAAAATAGGGAATGTGATTAGCTATTGGGCCTGCAAATATATACAGATAGGGCCTAATCCTGCCCAGGTTAATAATTACTTAGAAATCAAGGAAATTCAATCAATATACAAAGATCAGTTAAGCAAAAGATTTATAATGTCAAAATAATCTAACGATGGGTATGACTACCCTCAGCCCACAACTGGCTGAACTCGGATTAACGCTTTTCACTGGGTGAAGTGTTAAGTGATGCTTATCTCCTGACATGGACTGTCCACTCTACAATAAAATCCATCAATGTACCGATCGCGATCACATTTACAATTTTAAAAAGTTGGAGACTGGTATATTGATTACCGAATAATCAAAATAGTAATGAATACATAAAATAATTATTTAATATCAAGAATAGACTGAGACCATCCCTATGAAAAATGATAATATTGATTTTTTTTTGTTCTGTATCTTCATAGGATCATGGTATTGTAAGTGTTGCGTATAATGACCAGGTTGTTTGTTATAGCAGGCACTTACCCATAAATATTTCATGCAGAAATTGATACCAATTTAAAACTTGCAGAACCAGTTATATTTGATCAAGTCAGCACTAAACAGTGCAGTCTAAACTATGCAAGAAAACAAATCTATCTATAAGTGATCGAATCTGCTGCAGTTAATACAGGGTGATGAAACACAAGCCTGTAAGAGGGTGAACTAGGGATCATCAGAATACTTTCGGGCCTAGCCTCTCGCTCTGTGAATTGTTGCTACAGACCTGAAGTACTATTTCTACAATTCAGGTAAAAAGGTGAAGAAAACGAACAGTGATCAATCTCATAATTCCTACAAAGAATATAAAATCACTATTTTTTTTTTGTAAAGTTGTACATATTTTCTGCTAAATAATAATAATAATAGCGCCTTATCTAAATATACTCTAAAGCGCTTTACACTATACTAAAATGCGATTAAAAATATTACTCCATATTGACCGCCTGTCATATCTAAATTACCATTAAGAAATTAGATAAATCATAATAAGAAATTCTGCAGTATATATTTATGCGATTCGGGTAAAATATATAAATAACACTATTTGTATTTCATACATGTACAAAAGACGCCATTCTTAAAGGTTAATGATGACACAAGAAATGACATTAATGAAAAAGGTTAGAAACACAAACATTCAAAGCCAGAGTGCGGACTCGGATGATTATCACCCGCCCTTGAAGATGCCGAGCCAACAGCATCCAAACAGGAATCCACGGTCTGCAACACTTGCTGTCCCTACTACCAGTATCAGTCAGTGTGCAAGATTTACTGCATTAACATGCCGAGTATCATGAGAGTAAGAACCGGGTAGGACACTAAGAACCGGGTCGGACACTAAGAACCAGGTCAAAGATTTAAAACGCCGTTTTAGGATAAGTGTATAATATTCACTCTCCGCGATCATATGAGATGTTCACAAAAGAAATTGAATTGAACAATCGGCCTTGCTTTGTTCTAACTAAATTTTTGAGTGTTGTAAGTGGATATTAAATGTACACGACCATTTCATTATCAGATGTTTCTGAGAAAGCAACGAGTTTTTAACTTTTATCGCCTATACTATTTCACCAGGATTATTTGTTTTTAAAAGCAACTGTCACTCGGCCATTTTGAATGAATATTCAGATGAGAAATCAGGTGACACTCATGTTCAGTTCATATTTCATTCATTCATTCATTTATTCTCGGAAGTCAATAAAACATGACACAGAGAAAATATATCAGTAATCACAATTAAATGATGATACATGCGTGTTGAGGTACATATACATCTACGGATTATTGATTATTTATTGCTTTCCGCCACACTCAACAATTTTTCAGTTATCTGGTGGCGTCCAGTTTTTGTTGGTGGAGGAGAGAACCCAGATACAATGTACCTGGGAAGAGACCACCGACCTTCCGCAAGTAAACTGGCAAACTTGCTCACATAACGCCGCGGCCGAGATTCGAACACGCGCCGACAGAGGTGAGAGGCTTTGTGATTTTGAGCCCGATGCTCTAACCACTCGGCCACGGAGGCCCCCTTACATCTACGGATATTACAGTATTGACAAATCAACTTGGAGGAATGACCACCTTGTTTATAACATCAATAAATTTCGACAAATTTAATAACAATTTGGAATTCTTAGTAGAAAATAAATCATAAAATTTCATAATATTTGGTCTGCGTTGAAATTTTTGCGGTAAGTACATTTTTTGGAAGTCTTTTTAAAAAAAAAAGCATGACAAAACATAATGAAATTCATCGCCTATATCAGATTCACACAAACTGCATTTTCTATCGGTTCTAGGGATACCAGACCATATTCCAGTTTCTATTGGTAAACGGTAATTTGTCGTTCTGAATCTTGCAATTTTACATATTTTCTGAATATCCAAATTTGACAAAATATAATTTTGACATTTAAATTCAAAATTTGTAAACAAGTTGTAAATTTCACCTTTGCTGCTATTGTTGCATTGTGGTAGCCATTGCTGCTGAATTTGATCATATAATTTTTTGTTTTAGAGAGCTTACAAGTCACCTTTTGTTTTGTACATTTGAAGAAATTTATAAATTAATTAAGCCACAGTGATCTAAAATATTTTTAACGTTTTTAATCCATTTATGAGCTTGTAAAATATATATGACAATTTTGTTTCTTTGCCATTTACAATGTTTGACCAAAAATTTATAATTCTTGTTTTAATATGGATATCTAGTGAATGTCTACCCACTTCACCAAATATCATGGCATGCTAAGCTTCAAGTTCAACAAAATTCTGCAAAACGTTGAATGCCCTTTTTCAATTACATCATTATTACCAAAGCCCATATTTAACATCCATATAACAACATGGGCACAATAATTTTATCAAACAAATGCAATTGATCAGTGATTTTTGAATTTAAATTTCGTGCTTTTTTAAAAATACTGTACATAGATTCGTTGCTTTTTTTGGCTAAAAATTGTTTGGTTTCATAGAAAGATCCAAATCTGGAGAAGAAAACGCCCAGGTACTTGATATGTTTAATAATTTCTAATTCTATACCGTTATAGAAAAAAATTATATTTGTTTGAGAATCTGCCATTTGAAAATATCATAATTTTTGTTTTGTCAACATTTACGGTAACTTCCACTGTTGACAATAACTGTAAAGGCAATATAGCTGGTGTTGTAAATCTCCTTTTGAGTCTGACATTAGTACTGCATCATCAGCGTAGAGTATAATCATTACTTTTAAAATCACATTTGATTCATTTTCCACTTCTTCCGACATATGCGTAACCCTTTCAGCATTACAACTAATAAGGTAATTTTCAAGGTCATTCAAAAACAAAACACACAGATGAGGAGATAAACTTTCCCCTTGCCTTACACCAACTTTGCATTGAAAATAATTTGAGTATTCATTTTGTAAAGCTATTCTTGATTTACAACGATTGCTCATATTTACAATAACCTTAAAGCGTTTGCCTGCTATATTGTATTGCAATAATTTATGCCATAGACCTGCTCTCCAACACTGTCAAAAGCACCTTTAAAATCTATGAATGAACAAAAAACTTTCCTTTTAGGCAGGAAGCCTTAAAATTTCATGCTATGCAGTAAATCATAATGCCTAAATGTAAAACACTATGTTGTACAATATATCATAACAACTAAATGCAGCGGTCCAAGTTTTACAGTTACAGGTTATTGTCTTAACATCAGGAAATATCGCGCCGCTGTAAAGCTGAGCGAGTTTGAGAGATCATCATCAACGCAAAGACTGAGGGCGGTTATTTTTTATTTTAATTCTAGAAAAGCACACATTTCTTTACATTTTCGATAATAAAACGAAGTAGTTACGTCCCTCATTTTTTGTAAACAGGTATGACGACACAGTCATCGAATCATGTAAGCAGATGTGACGTCATAATTGATTTTTGAAAACCGAAGTACCCGGATATTTACAGTGCGGGTTTTTGTGGCTCAGTAAAAGCTCCGGTACTCTCTACAGAACCTATAGGAAATAATAACAAAATATGTAGCAATCATTTATAAGTTATTGATTATACAGAGTAAATATAATACTGTAAGTATTTTCTTACACGCTAAAAGAGCAAGGGTTCGAGGTGTAATTAAAATAGCAACTATCATTGATAAAATAAAATAGGGAATGTGATTAGCTATTGGGCCTGCAAATATATACAGATAGGGCCTAATCCTGCCCAGGTTAATAATTACTTAGAAATCAAGGAAATTCAATCAATATACAAAGATCAGTTAAGCAAAAGATTTATAATGTCAAAATAATCTAACGATGGGTATGACTACCCTCAGCCCACAACTGGCTGAACTCGGATTAACGCTTTTCACTGGGTGAAGTGTTAAGTGATGCTTATCTCCTGACATGGACTGTCCACTCTACAATAAAATCCATCAATGTACCGATCGCGATCACATTTACAATTTTAAAAAGTTGGAGACTGGTATATTGATTACCGAATAATCAAAATAGTAATGAATACATAAAATAATTATTTAATATCAAGAATAGACTGAGACCATCCCTATGAAAAATGATAATATTGATTTTTTTTTGTTCTGTATCTTCATAGGATCATGGTATTGTAAGTGTTGCGTATAATGACCAGGTTGTTTGTTATAGCAGGCACTTACCCATAAATATTTCATGCAGAAATTGATACCAATTTAAAACTTGCAGAACCAGTTATATTTGATCAAGTCAGCACTAAACAGTGCAGTCTAAACTATGCAAGAAAACAAATCTATCTATAAGTGATCGAATCTGCTGCAGTTAATACAGGGTGATGAAACACAAGCCTGTAAGAGGGTGAACTAGGGATCATCAGAATACTTTCGGGCCTAGCCTCTCGCTCTGTGAATTGTTGCTACAGACCTGAAGTACTATTTCTACAATTCAGGTAAAAAGGTGAAGAAAACGAACAGTGATCAATCTCATAATTCCTACAAAGAATATAAAATCACTATTTTTTTTTTGTAAAGTTGTACATATTTTCTGCTAAATAATAATAATAATAGCGCCTTATCTAAATATACTCTAAAGCGCTTTACACTATACTAAAATGCGATTAAAAATATTACTCCATATTGACCGCCTGTCATATCTAAATTACCATTAAGAAATTAGATAAATCATAATAAGAAATTCTGCAGTATATATTTATGCGATTCGGGTAAAATATATAAATAACACTATTTGTATTTCATACATGTACAAAAGACGCCATTCTTAAAGGTTAATGATGACACAAGAAATGACATTAATGAAAAAGGTTAGAAACACAAACATTCAAAGCCAGAGTGCGGACTCGGATGATTATCACCCGCCCTTGAAGATGCCGAGCCAACAGCATCCAAACAGGAATCCACGGTCTGCAACACTTGCTGTCCCTACTACCAGTATCAGTCAGTGTGCAAGATTTACTGCATTAACATGCCGAGTATCATGAGAGTAAGAACCGGGTAGGACACTAAGAACCGGGTCAAAGATTTAAAACGCCGTTTTAGGATAAGTGTATAATATTCACTCTCCGCGATCATATGAGATGTTCACAAAAGAAATTGAATTGAACAATCGGCCTTGCTTTGTTCTAACTAAATTTTTGAGTGTTGTAAGTGGATATTAAATGTACACGACCATTTCATTATCAGATGTTTCTGAGAAAGCAACGAGTTTTTAACTTTTATCGCCTATACTATTTCACCAGGATTATTTGTTTTTAAAAGCAACTGTCACTCGGCCATTTTGAATGAATATTCAGATGAGAAATCAGGTGACACTCATGTTCAGTTCATATTTCATTCATTCATTCATTTATTCTCGGAAGTCAATAAAACATGACACAGAGAAAATATATCAGTAATCACAATTAAATGATGATACATGCGTGTTGAGGTACATATACATCTACGGATTATTGATTATTTATTGCTTTCCGCCACACTCAACAATTTTTCAGTTATCTGGTGGCGTCCAGTTTTTGTTGGTGGAGGAGAGAACCCAGATACAATGTACCTGGGAAGAGACCACCGACCTTCCGCAAGTAAATTGGCAAACTTGCTCACATAACGCCGCGGCCGAGATTCGAACACGCGCCGACAGAGGTGAGAGGCTTTGTGATTTTGAGCCCGATGCTCTAACCACTCGGCCACGGAGGCCCCCTTACATCTACGGATATTACAGTATTGACAAATCAACTTGGAGGAATGACCACCTTGTTTATAACATCAATAAATTTCGACAAATTTAATAACAATTTGGAATTCTTAGTAGAAAATAAATCATAAAATTTCATAATATTTGGTCTGCGTTGAAATTTTTGCGGTAAGTACATTTTTTGGAAGTCTTTTTAAAAAAAAAAGCATGACAAAACATAATGAAATTCATCGCCTATATCAGATTCACACAAACTGCATTTTCTATCGGTTCTAGGGATACCAGACCATATTCCAGTTTCTATTGGTAAACGGTAATTTGTCGTTCTGAATCTTGCAATTTTACATATTTTCTGAATATCCAAATTTGACAAAATATAATTTTGACATTTAAATTCAAAATTTGTAAACAAGTTGTAAATTTCACCTTTGCTGCTATTGTTGCATTGTGGTAGCCATTGCTGCTGAATTTGATCATATAATTTTTTGTTTTAGAGAGCTTACAAGTCACCTTTTGTTTTGTACATTTGAAGAAATTTATAAATTAATTAAGCCACAGTGATCTAAAATATTTTTAACGTTTTTAATCCATTTATGAGCTTGTAAAATATATATGACAATTTTGTTTCTTTGCCATTTACAATGTTTGACCAAAAATTTATAATTCTTGTTTTAATATGGATATCTAGTGAATGTCTACCCACTTCACCAAATATCATGGCATGCTAAGCTTCAAGTTCAACAAAATTCTGCAAAACGTTGAATGCCCTTTTTCAATTACATCATTATTACCAAAGCCCATATTTAACATCCATATAACAACATGGGCACAATAATTTTATCAAACAAATGCAATTGATCAGTGATTTTTGAATTTAAATTTCGTGCTTTTTTAAAAATACTGTACATAGATTCGTTGCTTTTTTTGGCTAAAAATTGTTTGGTTTCATAGAAAGATCCAAATCTGGAGAAGAAAACGCCCAGGTACTTGATATGTTTAATAATTTCTAATTCTATACCGTTATAGAAAAAAATTATATTTGTTTGAGAATCTGCCATTTGAAAATATCATAATTTTTGTTTTGTCAACATTTACGGTAACTTCCACTGTTGACAATAACTGTAAAGGCAATATAGCTGGTGTTGTAAATCTCCTTTTGAGTCTGACATTAGTACTGCATCATCAGCGTAGAGTATAATCATTACTTTTAAAATCACATTTGATTCATTTTCCACTTCTTCCGACATATGCGTAACCCTTTCAGCATTACAACTAATAAGGTAATTTTCAAGGTCATTCAAAAACAAAACACACAGATGAGGAGATAAACTTTCCCCTTGCCTTACACCAACTTTGCATTGAAAATAATTTGAGTATTCATTTTGTAAAGCTATTCTTGATTTACAACGATTGCTCATATTTACAATAACCTTAAAGCGTTTGCCTGCTATATTGTATTGCAATAATTTATGCCATAGACCTGCTCTCCAACACTGTCAAAAGCACCTTTAAAATCTATGAATGAACAAAAAACTTTCCTTTTAGGCAGGAAGCACAAAAATGAATATAGTACAAACATATCATCAAATGTAGAGTATTTGGCTCTAAAACCCGTTTGATTTTCGTTCAGTACATTAACATTCTCAAACAAATCGTTGAGTCGTCGGGATAAACTTGAAGTGAACATTTTTCCCATGCAACTTAAATGTGTAATAAGTCTATAACTGTTCGGATCATGTATACTACTTGTATTTTTATAGATTGGTAAAATATTTCCAATCAACCATGCCTCAGGTATAATTCCTGTATCTAACACTGTGTTGAATAAGCGAACGTAGACAGGTAAAAACGATTTTGTCGAGCTATAGTGTATTCATTTAAAATTTCATCTGTTCGAGAGCTTGTGTTTGATTTTAAAAATTTCACAGCTGTAAGTATTTCAGCGTCAGTCATTGGTCCATTCAATGAAAAATCGTCAAAATAATTCTGGTCTAAATCACCTTGATGAACATCTTCTTCATGACAATTGAGTGAGTGAATTGAATAAAGTGAGTGTAAAAATCTTTTATATTAACATTACATTCACCATTTGTTTTTGATTTATGATTTTCCAGTACTCTTTAGGACTAGAACTGCGTAAATTTTGTATTTTCCACATTAGGTTTTCCCCGATATTTCTTTATGCTAAAATCTAATACCTTTTTATATCTTCTCTCAATAATACTATATTCTTCTTTCAAAAAAATTTGACTTATAATTTTTGTATAGTCTTTTGGCTTTTCTATAGTTTTCTCTCATTCAGACAGTTATTGTCAAACCAATCATTTATATATATTTTGCTACTGTTATTTACACCAGTTTTAACAGTTCAGATATCAAAAGTCATTTTGGCAGACTCTAACATGATTTCTGCCGTATCACTAAACAATTTATCAATAGTATCTTTACATACATTTGTTCTTTGAATACTTTCCAAATTTCTCAACATATCACTTATAGTGTCGCGGGGCCTCCGTGGCCGAGTGGTTAGAGCATCGGACTCGAAATCACAAAGCCTCTCACCTCTGTCGGCGTGTGTTCGAATCTCGGCCGCGGCGTTATGTGAGCAAGTTTGCCAATTTACTTGCGGAAGGTCGGTGGTCTCTTCCCAGGTACATTGTATCTGGGTTCTCTCCTGCACCAACAAAAACTGGACGCCACCAGATAACTGAAAAATTGTTGAGTGTGGCGGAAAGCAATAAATAATCAATCAATCAATCACTTATAGTGTCAGTATTCATATTTTGTATAAATTCGTGTGAGCTTTTGTGCAACCATGGTTTGATTTTATTCACATAGATTTCATTTTCTTGTGGTGAAAAAACAGGATGAACAGATGCTTTTCGCCCAATTTCACAACTTAATGGTGAGTGAATATCTGAATAAGACTACAAAAATCTATCACTTGAAAATTAAATTCTTCACACGTTTTCACATTTCAGCAGAACGGATGCAATAGTCTACAACACTTGATCTCATCGTAGTAAAGTCACCTTTTTCTAGTTTTCCATTTAATATGTACATATAATTTGTTTTTCAAAAGTTTAAAACGTAGTTTCCGTAATTATTGTTCTTTTTGTCTAGTGATTTGCGTTTTCGACTAACATTGATAACGTCTAACTTGTGTACGAGAGAATCTACATCAAAATCACCCAAGTGAATTTTATAATCCGAAAAATCGTTCACTTCAAAATAATCATCTTCTTCTGCAGCCCTGGAGTTAAAATCTCGGATTAGACAAATGTTACCACGAGATGCACTCATTTCTGAAAATTCTCTCTCAATATCATCAAAGGCTTTTAAACTACTATATAATGTTCGTTCTGGAGGTATATATACAGTTACCAATAACACAATCTTAAGAACAATTCAAAATATTACTGTGAACTGTAAACCACTGTACATATTAACATTCTGTAGCTACAGCTGTTGTGTGAGTAGAAAGATAATCTTTAAAACCAAAACTTATCCCGCCTAGTCTATGATTTGTAAAACTATGCCTGTGTTTACAAACAAAAGTATAATTTGGCAAGATAATTTCATCTATATTGTCTGTTTTTGTCTCATTAAAACAAATAATATCAAAATCGTTAACAAGGTCAAAAAATTCTGTATATTCTAATCGTCTTTTTTAAACAACACACGTTCAGGCGAAGCAACTTAATTCTGTCACAAGATATGTCGGATTCGCTTCGGTGGTACGTATCACGGGTCTGTGGAGGTCAACGATATCACCTCCAAAGTTGTCCTTGCGCTCCTGGCGCCGCTCGATCTCGGCCGTGGTTGATCGCATCTGCTCAGTCCCTCTCGTTAGTATAAACTCGGCTGCTTTCGCTGACAGTGGCCTATCCGCAACTGGTTCGTCATGCAGCAGTACAAAGAGTTCATCGTTAATGTACAGTTTGTCGTACACAAGCACTGCTTTCTTGTTTTGTCGTTTTGCTGCTTTAAAGTAGGGATATAACTGTTTCCTTTTAACATTAATTTCCTTGCGGAAATGCTCACTCACACTGAACGTACTATTTTCAACATCTTTGAGGACTGTGACACTTTTTCGGATAATTTCTCTTTGCTTGAAATTTACGAATTTTGCTACTATTGGTCTAGGTTTCCCGTGAACTCTTTTCCCACATCTGTGAACACGGTGAAGTTCTGGAGGTCGATCTACCTTCATCTTGTTTGCTAGGAACTCTTTTAAAACTTCCTCTGTATTTTCTTCGTGTTCTCATCAATACCATTGAAAACTGAATTGTCTCTCATGTTCCTGGCTTGAAGATCCACATATTTTTTTGTTTTTTTGTTTTTTTGTTTTTGTTTTTTTTTTTTTTTTACATTTTCGTTATATCTCCGTTTTCTTTTTTCACGTTTTGGATCGAAGTATTTAATTCACTGAATGATTTTAAATTATCCTCAAATGTTTTGTTTATGTGCGACATCCCGTTTTCGATTTCATTAACTTTTTCTTTCAAATCGCCCATTTCCTTTTCCACATTTCCCACAGAATTTTCTAGTTTACTGAGACGATTGTCCATATCGTCCAATTTTTCTAACAATATCCCGAGATCTGACCATTTGATCTGCGTAAAGCTGTGTACATTATTAATACAATACCGTGCCATAAGTTTAAGAGAAATAAAAATATCCGATTCCTCTCTTAATTCGTTATTTTACGATATTTCAAACCCAAATTTAGACAGATGCGACCGATTTATATGCATCATGTTGGGATTCCCCCACGCGCGTTTATAGACGACTACCAGTCTTAACGATCAGAGGTATTTAAAAGGCTCCCACCATATTTACTTTCTAAATAATAGCCTTCAAGAGTTTTTTTTTTACAAGCATATATAATTAAGGGAAAGTGAACAACTTTTAAAACTAATTCTCCTCTTTTAAAGTAACTCTGTATAAATACTAATAGATGAACATCGGACCATACTGCTTTAAAATATTTGCCTTTAACTCGAGTTTTATAATTTATATTTTTATAACAAGGAATGAAGGAAATTGGATACTATATTATCACAGACACTCGACCCTAAATTTTTCATTTTTATTAATATCATATTTAACCTCCCTTTTATACCCAATGAAACGTGTACCATATAAAATATTGGTTTTATATTCGTACATGGAGAGTCAATCACGAAAAAAGTATTTTGTATTACAAGTTCAACAGAAAATACAAACCTCTGGGTTTCCCTCATGAACAAAAATAGCAACCGTGTGCCCGCGTCTTTGAAACCTGGTGACCCCCCCCCCCCCCCCCCTTACATCTTGTTTCATTGTTAGGGTTAGTTTAGCATGACATGCTTATACAAGGTAAAAAAAAAAAATCACATGCATCTTTATACTCACTGCGACAGAGATACTGTACTTATGTTTATAACTATAAGCTTGACACCAGACGATCATGACGAGATTGATTATTTATTCGCTTAATTAAATGATGTATGGTTACCATTACAAACAACGAGTGTGAGGGGGATGAGGGTCTACCATATATCGTTATATGAAACTTAAATCTACATATATATATATAAGATACAAATACTGAAATATTTGATAAGTACGTTAAAGACTAGGATTATGTGCAATGTTACATTGTTCTAAATTATTTTATATGTCATTGCCACATGGGATTAGTATATAAACTTTAACGATATCATTACCTTGCAATTTCTTTTTTTTTTTTTTATTTTATTTTATTTTATTTTGAAATCTTAGGTCAATGTTCGTATCAGCTACATATCACTTTGTTCTTAGTGTAAATTCCTCGCCCTTGGTATCTTTCACTTTTGATAACCCGCGGTTTTTTGTGCCCAATTTCCTTCACCCGTTGTTATAAGAATATAAATTATGAGCTATCAAATTCAAGTTAAAGCCAAATATTTTAATGTATTATCTATATAGATTGGTGGAGGTACATAAATAAAAATAAAATCGGATCTCGCTCTCCTTCAGTAGATATAGGCGGGTAAATTTATAAAGACTCGATATTTGAGCAAAAAAAAAATATATACTAATACTAATAAATAAATAAATAAAGAATAAAAACATCCTCGAACATTTTATATTTCATGAAGCACCATACTTTTATCTATATTTTTGTACAATAATGTCCAATTTGGAGATTGGGTCTTATATTGTGCCCAGTTCTTTCCTAAATACTGAAAGTTTTTGTAATAGCAAAGCTCGCTCCAATGATTACACATTTGAGTCACATGACTGCTCTCCATCAGCTGGGGAAAAAATAATGAGTATTATCCAAATGCTTCTTGAAAAATGTCACCGCCACTGCGGTGTAATTCATGGACAACCTTAGATAAAACAAATAAACGGTTTGGAAAATACCACAAACGTTTTAAAATCCAGACAAGCTTTCTCATACCTTTGGACGATTTGTTGTTTTTCATGGTTTGAAAGAAAAAAAAACATTGCAACAATACGCCGAAAGTATGAAAAAGCTTGACTGGAATTTAAAAACGTTCATGATATTTTCCAATCAATTTATTTTATTTTATCTAAGGGTTTTTCGGTGAAGTATACCACAATGACGGAGAAGTTTTTCCAGAGCACTGTGGGTAATCCTCATCATTTTTTTTTCAGCTGATGAAGAGCAAATCACATGACTAAAATGTGTAATCATTGGAGCGAATCATTTGGCTTTTCGGTAGAACGCGCCTCACTCGGAACTCTCCTATTAACCCGGAGCGGTCGATATCGTTTCAGATATAATTCAACTTCCGTGATTGATATCGTGAATTTTGACAATCAGTTGGAAAAAGTTGTTGGAAAAAATACAAATGTTAAAAATTTTGGTAGTAAATGGATGTGAATGATTGTATTGGACTTTTAAATTGGATACGCCTCACTTTTTGACGGATAAGCGGCGAATTAGAGTTTTAAGGCCGAATTCTTCTCATGGGGCACGGAAGAGGCCAGGGGAGTTGCAAGCCTTGTTTCAATTAGTATACAGGGAGTCATGTCAATTTTTAAACGTTTACGAAATTAAGTTCCACATCATGCAGTGGGGCAAAATGTCACGATCAGAGTTCGAATTTCCTCTATAAGTAATATAGTGTTAATCAACATTGTCCACGACCCGAGAGGCTATGGAGCCAATCGTAGCGTCGCAATCCTGATGGTATAGGAATGTGTTACTTTGGTACGAACGCATGAAGAAGTGTATACATAAAGCATATTAAAGTATAATTATAGAATAAAAATGCAAATCGTTAGAAATTATATCATTTAATCACTCGATTATGTTTTATATATATATATATATATATATATATATATATATATACTGGACAAAAAAAGTTACGGGTCATAATTT
Source organism: Ostrea denselamellosa (assembly GCA_024699665.1). Classification (NCBI taxonomy): domain Eukaryota; kingdom Metazoa; phylum Mollusca; class Bivalvia; order Ostreida; family Ostreidae; genus Ostrea; species Ostrea denselamellosa. Next base: position 638,430 of record JAMZEH010000040.1, read on the forward strand.
TGACCTCAAAAATTTTTATTAACCAAATAATTATTTTGACAAATTTTAACATGTATAGTTTCTCCAATGTGTCCTTAACAGAATAGATTTACCTGGTTTCATATTGATGTCATAAGTGCACGATTTTTTCGCCCAAACACAAGCAAGGGGTCAAAATCAAAGTGTGCCAACGTGTATATTGAAATTGAAAAATTGTGAATTTCATTTTATTGTGGGTATTTATTGCTCTAATCGACTCTTAGGTGAACAATCATTGACATTAAAAGCCATGAGGCGCCATTTAACTGCTCTGGAAGCTGGTCAGGCAGTAGGTATGCTTCAAGCTGGCCAAGTCCAGAGAACTGTCTCTAGACATTTTATGTGTCCCAAAGTGTGATTTCAAGGTTGTGGAATCGTTTTAGGCAGACAGGTAATGTTTCTGAGAGAACGAGATCAGGTCGTCCAAGGTCCACAACCGCTCGCCAGGATCGCTATATGTCACTTATGGCTCGTAGACACAGGTTTCAGAGTGCTGTCCAACTCAATACTGACTTTCATGCAGCAAGTGGGATGCGCATAACACCACAAACTCTCAGACAGAGACTTCATGCTGCTAACCTTCGGGCTCATCGACCTGCTGTTCGTCCCATTTTGAGGAGAAGACATCGTGTAGCACGACTCAGTTGGGCTCAAAATCACATAAACTGGCAACTGCGTCATTGGACGCCTGTTCTTTTCACAGACGAGTCACGGTTCTGCGTAGACTTTCATGACGGTCGTAGGCGTGTATGGCGCATGCGTGGATAGCGATACGCTGATTGCTGTGTAGCAGAGCATGATCGTTTTGGAGGTGGCTCTGTGATGATTTGGGCCGGAATCAGTATTGGTGGATGTACTGACTTGCACGTGATTAATGGCAATCTTACCGGTGCAATTTACAGGGACGAGATACTGCATCCAATTGTGAGACCTTATGCGGGAGCTATAGGCAACGACTTTGTGTTAATGGATGATAATACTCGTCCCCACAGAGCACGTATAGTGACAGACTACCTTGCTACAGAGACAATTGAACGTATGGATTGGCCGAGTTGTTCTCCGGATTTAAATCCAATAGAACATGCCTGGGACATGTTGCAGCAAGCTGTTTCCAGACGCCCTGTACTTCCGACAAACCGCCAGGAGCTCACATTAGCTTTACAGCAGGAATAGGCAAAGTTGCCACAAATTGCGTTCCGCAGGCTTATCAGATGTATGCAGAGGCGTTGTCGTGCCGTTATACAGGCTCAGGGTGGACATACACCCTATTGATATTGCCTTTATAAAGATTCAATCATTTGTAATGAAATTTGTTATTGTTGCTCATACCGATTTTCAAACTGTTTTGGGGGGTTACCTGACAATGGTTGCTCTGGCTGCTTAACGTATTGATGGATTTGTAAAAACAGGTTTAAAATGTATTGTTCAATTGTCGTTGAACAATTTAAGTATATATCTAACATAATTTATTTGGTTTTGTTATGAATAAAATAATTCTGAAATCATGATCCTTAACTTTTTTTGTCCAGTATATATATATATATATATATATATATATATATATATATAATGCCTATATGACGAAATGTATCTTGTCTTTCATTTTAAGACATTCTTTTTAAACAACAATTACAAATCTTAACAAGAAATCAACTTGACGCAAGAGTCAAAGGTATCACGTTGCAGAAGATATGAAAGAAATTATATTCTATTTTATTATTATCATTTAGTTATTTTAGATCGCACCACACTGAAAATATGCATTTTGTACGCACATTCCTTTAGGATGAAAAGGTGAATATAACTAACAGTATTCAATCTCGTAATTCCTATAACAAATACAAATCAGGGAGATGGGCAAACACGGACCCCTGGACATATCAGAGACGGTTTAGGATAAAAAGTTAATTCTGAAGTCATCTTTTATGTAAGATATCTTGATTGCTATAGTAAGTAAAATTCGATAGTAGAATCAACTTTACGGAGAAGGGATAACGATTTTATGAAGAGTTTTCATGCACTCGACTGGATTAAACTCCCCTTATCACCTCAAAACCACTTGGATATATTGCTAGTTGTGTGAATCTGCAAAAATAGTCTTGAATCCACAAAAATTTAGTGCTTCATATAAGCAAAATAAATTGAACACAAAACAAACGTAGTACATTTTTAACAACTATAATATTTATTGCCTTTTTATTGAATTTTTAAAGTTAATTTTAAGTATGCTTATTAATACCCACAGATTATACAACTCGAACGCTAATACTAACGATAACTTCATTCCCCTATTAAGTAGTTATGTTACATTGATTTGGGGGGGGAAATCATGAAAAATACATTAAACGTTAATCCCGCAGAAACGCCTGTCCATTTTGAAAACCTATGTTAGAGCAGACCGCGCTCTTGCGTAGCTTGTAATAATATTTCTTTAATAAGGTCATTATCAAATTTTACGTAGTCAGTTCATTTTCAATACCAAATAATAAAGACCAACCCAACAAACAGAAAACAACAACAAAAGTTCCATCCATTATCAAACTGGAAGAACTACGTCAATAACTTCCTGGTAAAACGTTTTCAAGAGGAAAACAATCCTCAAATGCAAACTGAATAAGTCGTAAAATGTCATCAATATGAGACCTTCGGTTGATGGGAGCTATATTACACCCAGTAATACAAGAACTGGTGGAGGTACGTCAGTGAATTGAAATAGTTTAATAATATATTAATGAGAAATCAAGAAATTGATCAACACAGATAAGGTGAGCGAAATCCATACCTGGAAAAATATCATTGTGGGTAGATGATTGTATAACATTAAATTTGCATAAATGTTTGAACTTTGGTGGTTTTATTTTTTTCTTCTTCTTCTGTTTTGTTTTTGGGGGTTTTTTTTTTGGGGGGGGTGTACATTTTTGTTGTTGTTTTTGTTTTTTGGTGGTTTTTTTTTCTGTTTTTGGTTTTTTCTTTCACAATATAAAGTATGTGTACAGTAACTTTGGTTAAATGTACAGAAAACGTGATCCGTCTAATGAAATATATTTCTGAGAAATAGAAATGTGCTATTAAAGTAGATTATAAAACCCTAATGATTTCTTGTTGAATGGAACACGGATGTATGGCTCTAAATAATGGCATAAACATATTGAATTAGTAATGAGTTGTTCAAAACAAAATACATTTCCCTTTTACTGTTTATATTATAACTAAGTAATAAGGTTAGATAAACATTGTTGCCCATTGTTAGCTGCGTAAATTTGCCAAAAAAAATGGGTTGAGCAGATTAAAAGAAAACATCAATCATTTAGTTGTAATACCATTTACTTTGGTTTCTCTTTTTGGATATTTAATTTTTTTATTTGTATTTATAAAGACACACGTCATCAGTGTTATTATTATTATTATCAGTATTATTTATTTATTAATCTATTATTTTTATTTATTCATTTTTTGAAGTGTTAGTCGAATTTTCCATGAAAACATATATTGTTTTACTCAAGAAGCTTTCCACTATTTATTTCGAAAAACAAAACCCGAGAGCTATTTTCTGTTGTAAATATTTATTCCACCCCCACCCCACCCCCCCCCCCCCCCCCCCCCCCCCCCACGTCCTCCAAAAGTATAAATCAGCCAGATAGATCCTGAGAAAAGAAAATCCGAATCTATATTCCTATATTTTAGTTCACACACACACACACACACACACACACACACACACACTTGACATGAAAACTAGGAATATACATATAGGAATGTTTGGAAATAGTGTCTGATAGATAGATAGATAGATAGATAGATAGACAGACAGACATATATATTATATGTTAAAGATGTATAATTAAGACAAAAGTTGTATAGTTCTACTATATATAGCTGTTTATCAATTGTCAGGTCTATTATATGTTAAAGATGTATAATTAAGACAAAAGTTGTATAGTTCTATATATAGCTGTTTATCAATTGTCAGGTCTATTATATGTTAAAGATGTATAATTAAGACAAAAGTTGTATAGTTCTATATATAGCTGTTTATCAATTGTTTCATCTATTTATGTATACGTGTATATATAATGCGTAAAATTACTAAAGAGCAACTCATATTATTTTTGTTCTTTGTATGTAAACATATGTCTTTTTTTTTTTTAGAAAACTAGTGAAATACATGTACATGTATTACTGAAATATCAAATATGCATTACCAGTCTCGTTTTTCAAGAGTTTAACTGAGTTACATATGTGGTAAAGCATTCTTATATGGTCGAAATAATAAAATGTCTAATTTACATTATTACATACATGTATGTTTAATTTTGATAAATGTCGGTATATTTGAATTAATTAATATGGCATGACACAGACGGCTTTCTGTAGTTGGAATGAATCACTTTACACATTCAAATGTTTCTCTTATGGTCTGTCATATTTTAGGTACGTTACAGGTTTTTCTTCATGGTTCAAGTTATTATTTCTTGGTCAGTTTGAGATTCAAGTTGGGTTTGTGATACTGAGCTGAGCTTCACATCTAGATATGTAAAGGAATTAGTGTTATCATGAATTATTATTTCAAATATTATTATAATGAATTTATTGATTCATTCATATTTTCTGTTAAAGTATAATAATGAAGGTCTAACAGAAAAGCTCCCGTCTAAATCATGTATCAACTGTGAATTTGAGGGGCATAATGTCCATATCGGACTTGCCTGTATATAAATGAAAGGTCACTACAAATGATGTTCACCAACGCAAACGTAGTAATCCCTACTCCGATGATGAAACCAAGATATTTCGAAGACCTTTTGTCTTCTGCTCGGGTCAATTGCGCATAGGTCTTTTCGGTGGAGTTTCGTTGATTTTCTTTTTGAAGGACCTCTAGATTTTCGAGGAAATATTGGGACGTTTACCCTACAGCACAGACATTTACATCCTGAAAATATAAACAAGAATTAGTATACAATTGTACCAACATATCATTTTCAAAATGTACTTGTCCAATCACCACTCCCGTTACAAACTCTCTTTGGTGAGATTGCCATGAACGTGACGATAATGTTCCCTGCAAGTGTGCAATCCTCAAAATATATACTTGTTTAATGGATAGTATGTTATTGTCATGAACTGATAAGTGAATGTGGATATTCAGTTGTTAATCGTGTTGTACACTATATAGTTTGTATACGAAAACGAACTTTTAAAAACCTATAACTCTGCATAATCTTTCGTAGTGTTGGATTTTCATGGTAATAGATTTGAAAAAAAATTGTTTCTTCTCCGTCTCTGCACAAGTACAATATAATGTTAATGATATTACTGAATTATTGAATCAAAGTATGAAGAAAGGTTTAGTATTTTTTGAAATATCGGTAACTATTGCTATAGGTTAGTGTTAAGGGCGCTCACGGGCACGTCAAACCAAAGGTGTTAAGCTTAGGTAGCGACCGTTCCTTTGCTAAGCGCTCGACTTTAAAAGCAAAAGTTACTTGTATCTCGGTTATGACCTTAAACGTAGAGGTTCCGTGTTACTGTGTTGACACTATAAAGAACCCTTAATGCACTGGGGGCCTCCGTGGCCGAGTGGTTAGAGCATCGCGCTCAAAATCGCAAGGCCTCTTACTTCTAGTCGGCGCGGGGTCGATTCCCGCTCGCGCCAATATGTGAGAAAGTTTGCCAGTTTACTTTCGGAAGGTCGGTGATCTCTTCCCGGGTAAATTGTATCTGGGTTCTCTCCTCCAACAATGAAAAACTTGACCAACCAGATCTCAGCAATTCATTTACTGCGTTCCTAAAGTCACGTGTTTACGACTATAAAGAACGTCACATAACCGTCGGGAATCTCACGCATCAGTGTCGAGAGGAGGAACTGTGTTCGAGGGAATATCCAGTGTGCAATGGGGTTTTTTAAAAAACAATTTAAGTAATAATCTGACTAACACCAATCTACTCTTCAATCATTACACCATCATTAGTTGTAGGTGACACTACGTCGGAGCATTGATTAATTGTTTATTGCTTTCCGCCACACTCAACAATTTTTCAGTTATCTGGTGGCGTCCAGTTTTTGTTGGTAGAGGAGAAACCCAGATACAATGTACCTGGGAAGAGACCACCGACCTTCCGCAATTATACTGGCAAACTTGCTCACATAACGCTGCGGCCGAGATTCGAACACGCGCCGACAGAAGTGAGAGGCTTTGTGATTTTGAGCCCGATGCTCTAACGATCAGCCACGGAGGCCCCTCTATCCAGTCATTGAAGCTGGGATACAAAGTAAAACTGCTTTTACTCGCATGAAGTCGATATACACAATAACCCCATTTAATCTGCACTTATGGAATCTACCAACACCTGCAACAGTACGACAACAATACAACAATACCCCCCAAAGACGTTAAGAGCACTCAGCAGGACCATCCCCGCCTATTGATATATTTGCACGAGCGCATGGTTCCACGATGTCTACCTCAACTGAACATTGATTTCAATACGTCCTTATCTTCCCTGTGAATCTAGTTACTGAAATCGGTATGAAATGTGATTTGTAGATCTCAGTTAAAGAACTGATGTCCATTGGTGTGTTAAGGGTTTGTATTGGGGGTTTTTTTTGGGGGGGGTTGTTTTTTTTTTTCTTCTTCTTTTTTTCTTTTCTTTTTGCTACTTCTTTAGCAATGGATTTACATAACTATGTAATGATGTAATGAAATGAAAGGAAGACAGACATTAAAGGGTGTCTAGAGATTTGTAAAATTATTTTTTTTTTAGTAACTTATACTTGTAATCATAATTTGTTTCGCAATGGTTAACACAATTTTATTTCATCTATGCATAGTTAAGGGGAGACAACTCAACAAAAAGAAATTACATTTAATATTTTTTGACACTAAAATACAATGAACATAATTATTAGTATTACTTTTTGAAAAGTGAATTTGTTTTGAATGGAAAAAATATCATAAGCAAACAAACAATTGATACACCCACAGTTTTGTTTGTTTGGTTTTCTTGTGGTTTTTTGGGGGGGTTTTTTGTATGTTTGTTGGTTTTGATTTTGTTGTTGTTGTTGTTGTTTCGCGTCTGATTCGAGAAATTTTCGCTAATATAGATACGTCATCCAGCTTTAGGTGAAGTACCACAAAATATAACGCTAAGACCCGCTGCATTCATTTCCGGCTTTATGCTCAGCAGTTTATTCAAAGGCCACAGCAAGATATTTTTTCTTCTTATGTAGAAGCTTTTGAATATTCTGTCTAATAAGAAATAAAAACAGGTCAGCTAACAAAGGAGCTCAATTCGTGCCGATGAGATTTCCAACATAATGTTGGAAGACCTGATCACCAAAGACTAGAAACCTTTAACCTCCTCCAGTATCCGAAACTTGTGACTCAAATTTACCATCTAAACCTGTAAAGTCCATTAGTATCACAAGATACATCATCTATCCAAGTTTGGTGAAGATAGGACCAGTATTATCTTGGATATGGCCATCACAGGACTCTAACCTGCTGCAAAAACGTTATTCTCCTCCAGCATCTGACCTTTATGGCTCAGATTCAGCATCCAAGTCTGTTAACTCCATCAGTATCCCCAGATGCACCATCCAAGCAAGTTTTGTGAAGTTTCATGTAGGACCAAACTTTGAAATCTCTTGACACATCAAAATAGAAGTATATACTATCTATCCTGTGGTTAGTAAACTAGAAGTGATAAGTGATAACAGAATTAGATAGGTTACATGAGGAATACGTTTTGTTTCCAGCTGACAAAGCCTGTAACAAAATTGTCTTTGTTTGTAAGGCTCATTATTACAACTGTAATTTAAACGAACTTGGCATCAATTCCACATTTGTCAATCGTACTTATACTCCAAATGCCTTTTCAAAAGATGACATTCTTCGAAATCATGCTTCAGTGTTAGACACATTTAATACATTAGTCAATGAATTGGGTGAATATGAGTTGCCAGACCTGCACTGGATTCATAAACTTTACAAAAACCTTACGAAGATACATTGCTGGATCAATAAATGTTCTACCAAGCCCCTATCTTTGTTCCTCACGAAAATATTAACAGCTCTGAAGGAGACACTTCAAACGTATTGTGCCACAACATATGCTATAAGTGGTGTGAATCAGACGTGGATTCTAAAAAAAATTCTAAAGAACTGTAAGAAAATTTGAAATCGCAGAACCTTTTTCAAATCAATAATATCAAAACGTGTGACATTTCAATACTTACAGTCGGTTGTCTCTTCCCGGATACATTGTATCTGGGTTCTCCCCTCTACCTACAAAAACTGGACACCAGATAGCTGGAAAATTGTTGAGTGTAGCGAAAAACAACAAACAAACAACCAATCAATCAATACTTACACGACCATTCCTTATGATAAGTTAAATACTAGACTTTTTGACATTATAGACAGTTGCTTCTTCAACAAAAATAGAAAAAGGGAATATTCATATCTAGTGCTCAGTAATCCAACAAATTATTTTATTTTGGTTTGTTTGTTTTACGTTCCGTCACTCATATTGAAACGTCACAAGTTGTAGGTGAAGTGCCACAAATTTAGACCTATCCTTAGCGCTCAGGGCCGTAGCAGTGAGGGTTTTTTAAGGTGCCAACGCCTACCGCGACACGGGACCTCCATTTTTAAGGTCATATCCGAAAGACCCGTGATTCTCACTTTTAAATGCCGAGCGTTTGGCGAAGGACTAATCACTACCTATTTTGCGTCTTAGGTTTGACGCAGTCATGGCACGAAAGGGGTTCGAACTCACTACCTCCCGGTTACGAAACAAACGCTCTAACCATTGAGCTACCGCGACCAGTAAAAATTACTTTGTAAACACCACTTTTTTCTAGGGACAAGTACTCTGAAATTGAAATTTAAAAGTTTTTCATTGACAATGTCTCGCAGTCTTTGGTGACCAGGTCCTCCAAAAGTATGTTGAAATTCCCATGGGCATAAATTGTGCTCCTTTGTTATTTGACCTGCTATTATATTTCTATGAGACAGAATTTATTCAATAGCTTCTACATGAGAAGTAAAAATATCTTGCTGACCTCGACATTTAGATATAACAATATCTATTAATAATAATCATTTTCATTCATATATTGATTTGATATATCCTAGTGAACTCGAAATAAAAGACACCACTGAGTCTTCCACGTCTTCCTTCTACTTAGATCATTTTAGTGAAAATAGATCTTAACGGCAAACTAACAACTCAACTTTATGACAAACGAGAGGATTTCATCTTCTCCATTGTCAACGTCTCATATTTATGTAGCAATATTCCATTCTCACCTGCACGTGGTGTTTATATCTCTCAACTGATTCGATACGCAAGAGCTTATTATGTTTATGATCAGTTTTTAAATCGAGGTAGGCTACTTGATGCTACAGGGGTTGGGTTGCATGAGACTCGTTTAAAGTCAGCATTTCGCAAATTCTAAGGTCGTTTTAACGATCTAGTTTGCCAATACAACATGTCAGTGGGTAAAATGCTGTTTGATGTGTTTCATACCAATTTTTAGGCCGGTCTTGGCACACTGATTCTGACTACGGATTACTCCGTTTACTTGATCAGGATATAGGGCTCATGTCGGGTGTGACCGGTCGGCAGGGGATGCTTACTCCTTCTAGGCACCTGATCCCACCTCTCGTATATCCATGGATCCGTGTTTGCCCAACTCTCTATTGTATATTTCTTACAGGAGTTGATCACTGTTGTTATCTTTACCTTTTCATATGGGACCTGTTTCAAAAATGGCTATAGCATAAGTTCCCCCTACTTCGACTCGGTGAGCTAGAGCTAGAAATCTGAATATTGGTCAGTTAGTTTAATTTTGGGGGTGGGGGTGGAGGGTGGGGTTGCAATGGTTAACTTTGTCTCTTTACTCAGAATAATGATCGAAAGTGTAATTACACAAATTTCACAATTTTGCTAGTGGAATCCTTGCTCACCTCAAACATACACTCATTTTGTGTGCTAAATGTCCAGTAATAGGGAAGAATATTTTTAAAAAAGTAAAACATGTCTACTAGTACTAGATGACCCATAGAGTCCCCTATAACACCAAAACTTCCAACACAGGGGCCAAGAATTTCACAATTTTGGTAGAGGCTACTTTGTTCATCTTAATTATGCACTCTGTTTGCATGTTTCTATGCCCAGCAGTATAGAATAAGATTTTTAAATATCAATGCATTTCACAATATGACCAAAAGAACTCCCTTCAAATGCCAGAACCCAGGATCTCTTTATAATGAGACTATTATCTCGATATAACTATATACATGTATTCATGTAATAATGAGATAACTCGCTATAACTAGACAATTATCTCGGTACAACGAGTCAGTATCTTTTTATAACAAGTCAATTATTATTTTCAAAAATATATTTTTCTTAATCATTTTTAATTTTTAGTTAATTTAAATAGAAATGATAAATTTAATTACTGTTTACTGTCCTTAATGTGACGATATTGAACTGTCTCCGTTAGTCATTACTAGAGAAAAATTCTCTAATAAAATTTGCAAGGGGTCATTTCTCTTCATGTAGAATGGGTTGATTTTAATGAAATGACACTTTTTCTATGGGGAAAAGGGTCAATTTTCTATGCGGAATAATGGCCGGGGGTCAATTTTCGACATCGAAAAGTTACCTCCGGTCATTTTTCTAGGTGGGGGGGGGGGGGGGGGGAGTTCATTAATCTTCTTTACAGCGGAATCGAGTATTGAAGCTGCGGGACCTCTCGGCTATGAAGCCCTCACCTAATTAGGCTACCGCAAGCGGTGCACACTCCAGTCCACGTGTGCGTATTGACGACATTTGATTACATCTAGTTCTTTATTTACTTTCATTACATGCAGTTTTATTTTGCCTTTGGGAATAGTTCATACGCAAATGAATACTGAATAATCATCAATATTTGATATTCCATCACGACTAATTATTGAATTTCATCAGAATAATTTATTTTTTTTTAACTTCTACCTTCAAAATACCCATAAATACAATTTTCAATATACTTTTTAGTATTTCAGTAATGTTACAGATGCAGCGTGGGCAAATAGCCGTAAGATCGATCATGCAACATTTTAACAATAATTGTGGGACGGCGGTGTATAGATATCCCAAAACAATCACAGAAAGAATGTTCAATGTACCGTTAAAAGTAGGGTAAACGCATCACTATCGTCTTGTAGAAAACAATAACGATTTGCGAGTAATATTACCTCTAAAATCTTTCTCGGTTAGTGGGTTTATGGTAAAATAAACACGGGAAGCTTTGCGGCATCGTAAGGCAGATAATTATACCTACGACGCTGAAAAGGCAAATAATAGCATTTTCCAGCACTAAGCACCTGAATTCGTTCGACATTTTCACAACTGTTTGAACAGCTTTTGTCATAAATTTACAAGTCTCTTATATAACGCATGGGACACCGGATTTTGCATTACCCAAAGTAAAAGTTCAAGTTCGTGTGTCTTATTTCTATACATTAGACAAGGTAAAAGTTCAAAGTTTGTGAGTCTTATTTCTATACATTAGACAAGGTAAAAGTTCAAAGTTTGTGAGTCTTATTTCTATACATTAGCAAGGTGTTTCAGATTACTGCTGTTACAGCCATGGACTCTTGCACACAACTTGTCGATTAGCGCCGACCAATCGGAGATGTAGATGGCGCTTTAAGAACGTTAAGGCGTCAATTTCGTAAAATTTTGCCAAAAATATCAAACATTCGAGAACGACTGATCTCCTGTGTAGCGGATCTAACGTATATTACCATATGATACAATACTTCCCCCACTCTAGAACCAGTACCTTTTATTATTACTGGAGAATTTAGTAAAAACAAATCAGAAATAGTTCTCTTACAACATTTCAACTTTCAAACATAGGCTCTCGATGCACAAACAATCATCATGATTGAGGTGGGTGGCAGTCAGTACTGTCAATATTGTACATTTGTATATAAACAAGGATTCAACATTTCAGAATCATTTCACTTTTGTACGTAATGTAACAGGATTAATGGTGAACCATTTATCTATCACATATACAAAGATTGCACCTGTATCAGAGTTGCAGCGAGATTATAGAATCCATCTTTACTATGATTGTGGGGTTGGGAACTAGATGACAAGGATTTGTAGACGGCAAATTTTGTTTCCAGGGTGGAACTTCCCTATCCCACACCAGTAAATAAAAACGAATTAATATTTTACGTACATTTTATCCAAATTTAAGTGCATCGATTACGGAAATTCAAAACTATCGACGTCTTAATTTGCACTTAATCTAAAGAATTAGACAGTCAGAAGGAATATACATGAAAATGGTTTATGTGTAAATTAAAATTTTCATGGTTGTCTTCTGGAACGCTACATGTTTATCAATTCTAAATTTGAACAGGCATTCTGAGTGTACTGAAGGCAACACAAAGTCCAGTTCAGTAAAAGTAGGGCAAGCGTAACGAAACTCAAACTTGATCTGTAACTCCTCAAGATAAAGCGGACAAAGCCACATATCAAATTTCAATTGAATATCTTCATCCAATGCGGATAATAAAAGTCCGGAAAACCTCAAGCTGAATTACAGACGGACGGACGGACACACAAACAGACAGAGCGAGGGTGAACTACAGAGCCGGTAGGGGACTAAAAAAATGCTGAATATTTTGCTTTATAATGTAACGTAAATCATAGAAAATACATGACGTCAGTTAAGAGGAGTGGAAGACTCCTATAAATCATGCATTAGTTCGAGTGTGGGAAATTCCACCGAGGGGACAAGATTTGCAGTCTAACATGAGTCATAGACAGTGATTCCACAGATGGAATTTCCCTATCCCACACAGGGAACTATGAAGGACTATTTTTCTCACATTTTATCCACAGATTAGTGTATTAAGTACACTAAACTGTAAAATGCAAAAAGTAATTAAGCTTTCTTACATGGTGTGAAGTAAAACAAAAGAGAGAGACTGTCCCTCAGAGAGTTATATCAAATCAAAATTCGAAGAAAAGAATACCAAATACTTTCCCATGTAACGTAAATCAGAAACAACGATGCGACGTCATAATCAGTGACATCGTAGAAGTGTAAGAAAGACAAATGTCATACTGGACAAGCCTATCTAACATTGGTGATCATGCGAGAAAGCAAACCCTCACATAGATAGTATCGGTCTCATACAGGTGAGTGTAATTGATGTATAGGTAGTATCGGTCTCATACAGGTGAGTGTAATTGTTGTATAGGTAGTATCGGTCTCATACAGGTAATCTAATTGTTGTATAGATAGTATCGGTCTCATACAGGTGAGTGTAATTGTTGTATAGGTAGTATCGGTCTCATACAGGTAATCTAATTGTTGTATAGATAGTATCGGTCTCATACAGGTGAGTGTAATTGTTGTATAGGTAGTATCGGTCTCATACAGGTAATCTAATTGTTGTATAGATAGTATCGGTCTCATACAGGTAATCTAATTGTTGTATAGGTAGCATCGGTCTCATACAGGTAATCTAATTGTTGTATAGGTTTTTTTGTTTGTTTGTTTATAGCCGCCTGAGCAATTTTTCAGCTATCCGGCGGCTGTCACCATTACCGGTGACAGGGCTGCAAATTTAGGCCTATGCTCGGCACTCAGGGCCTTTGAGCAGGGAGGGATCTTTATCGTGCCACACCTACTGCGACACGGGACCTCGGTTTATACGGTCTCATCCGAAAGACCGGCACCCACGTCCCACAGTGGGATTCGAACCCCCGACTCAAGGATCATCAGATCTTTGAGCCCGACGCTCTACCCACTGCGCCACGCGGGCGGCTGTTGTATAGGTAGTATCGGTCTCATACAGGTAATCTAATTGTTGTATAGGTAGTATCGGTCTCCTGCAGGTGAATCTAATTGTTGTATAGGTAGCATCGGTCTCATACAGGTAATCTAATTGTTGTATAGGTAGTATCGGTCTCATACAGGTAATCTAATTGTTGTATAGGTAGTATCGGTCTCATACAGGTAATCTAATTGTTGTATAGGTAGTATCGGTCTCATACAGGTAATCTAATTGTTGTGTAGGTAGTATCGGTCTCATACAGGTAATCTAATTGTTGTATAGGTAGTATCGGTCTCATACAGGTGAATCTAATTGTTGTATAGGTAGTATCGGTCTCATACAGGTGAGTGTAATTGTTGTATAGGTAGTATCGGTCTCATACAGGTGAATCTAATTGTTGTGTAGGTAGTATCGGTCTCATACAGGTAATCTAATTGTTGTATAGGTAGTATCGGTCTCATACAGGTAATCTAATTGTTGTATAGGTAGTATCGGTCTCATACAGGTAATCTAATTGTTGTGTAGGTAGTATCGGTCTCATACAGGTAATCTAATTGTTGTATAGGTAGTATCGGTCTCATACAGGTGAATCTAATTGTTGTATAGGTAGTATCGGTCTCATACAGGTGAGTGTAATTGTTGTATAGGTAGTATCGGTCTCATACAGGTGAATCTAATTGTTGTGTAGGTAGTATCGGTCTCATACAGGTAATCTAATTGTTGTATAGATAGTATCGGTCTCATACAGGTAATCTAATTGTTGCATAGGTAGCATCGGTCTCATACAGGTAATCTAATTGTTGTATAGGTAGTATCGGTCTCATACAGGTAATCTAATTGTTGTATAGGTAGTATCGGTCTCCTGCAGGTGAATCTAATTGTTGTATAGGTAGCATCGGTCTCCTGCAGGTGAATCTAATTGTTGTATAGGTAGCATCGGTCTCCTGCAGGTAATCTAATTGTGGTATAGGTAGTATCGGTCTCATACAGGTAATCTAATTGTGGTATAGGTAGCATCGGTCTCCTGCAGGTGAATCTAATTGTTGTATAGGTAGCATCGGTCTCCTGCAGGTAATCTAATTGTGGTATAAGTAGTATCGGTCTCATACAGGTAATCTAATCGTGGTATAGGTAGTATCGGTCTCATACAGGTAATCTAATTGTGGTATAGATAGTGTCGGTCTCATACAGGTAATCTAATTGTTGTATAGGTAGTATCGGTCTCATGCAGGTGAATCTAATTATTACATAGATATTGTCGGTCTCATATAGTACCAATTTTGTTGCACCAGATGCGCATTTCGACAAATGATGTCTCTTCAGTGATGCTCAAGTAAAAAATGTTGGAAATCCGAAATAAGAACAAACTCAGAAGAGCTGAAAGAACCAAAAACTACCAAATACTGGAGCCAAATCCGGCTAAGGATCAAAGCTATGCATGTGGGAGATGATCCTTAATTTTGAGATGAACATCTTAATTTTATCACTACAAATTTCTATCCCTATTTTCATGCTAGTACTTAGCTACTGGGCTGGTGAAACCCTCGGGGACTAACAGTCCACCAGCAGAGGCATCGGAGTCTAATTATTGTTTTCTTGTACAGGAAGACAGAAAACTTAAAACAAAAAGGATTCTGAACAAAACCTTGATGATATTATCCTGAAAATACTCTTCTTTTATATGAACCACAATACCATGTCCCTATTGAGCCATCAACGGGAGCTAATCTCGGTGGTATATGAAGTTATCGTGATGATATTTGAAAGTATGAGCTGCGATCTTAATCAAGAGTGCTTCTTATACGTTCATAGTGAGGTTTCAGCAACGTGACGGCATCGAGTAGAGTCTTTATATAGTCAATGACGAACGACCACAGTAAGGTGTAAGTAATTAAGTTAAGAAGACTTCGCTGCGACTTTGAAAAAGTCGGCTTTGGTCCCGACGAATTGAAAGGACTACTGGAATAGTCTTTCTCCTCTTTGGTTCTTTTTTAAATTCATGGACAGACGGTATCAGGGGAAATCATATTGAATTCACTCCTTTTTTTTTTTCTTTCTTTGATTTAGTGTCGTTCCGCTGTCGTGGGATTGTCGGTACATTGATAACATCATGTATCATCACTGATAATCCTAGAGTTTTTCCGATGTTTTTCTCAGTTACATTGTGAAGAACTGTAGTGGCATTGTAGTGGGGTCTTGATTGACAGATATGGTCTAGAGATTATAAAACGTTCTGAATACGTACTCCGTACTCAAATTGATATCGATTACTCTAAATCATACTCAATATTCCACACACAGTACTCAGTATTATACAACTTTGAGCACGAGTATGCCTCCGGAGCACGGATTATGGATTCCAGTATGGAGCATCTACACAAAATATCTTATAACCTGGGTGCCGCGCTGTTAAGCAGCATCGAGAAACATTTATAGTTCAAAAAATGACTATGTCTCACGAATAACCATAACTAAAACAAAAAGGATTAAATTACCCTTATGCTACAACTTTGAGCAAAAAAATGGCTTCACCTTAGTATTGAACATGTTGTAAATTGATAGAAAAATGCGAATTCGGCATGACCTCTGCAATATCCTAAGACAATATTCCGGGGTATTGATTACGGCATAACCATGTTTTATAATTAACACTTTTTGTGATGATAACTGAAGCTTCAATCATCCGTGGCCTATTATGCAATAGTTAGAAAAGGGTCATTGTTTTACCGAGTCTAACGTTACTCATCGATTTTCCAATCGGAATAAAATAATGATAAAATAATGATGCATAATACATATTTTCTGCAGCGTGCATTCCCAGCATTGTTGCTTTTCTGAGACATGACATCAATCTGCTTCGTTACTGAATTACAATCCAACCCTTCCGTGTCGGTAAATTCTACATCGTCTGTTTAAACGTGAGAAAGCAAGCTCCAAATATCCGTTTAGATGTGAAGAATCTAACTTCTAAAATTGGTTATTTTTGTTCATACTTTCTCCATCATTAATTCAATTTAAAAAAAGAGTACAAGTTTTAAACGAAAAATATGCATGAAGAATTCCTTTACTCTGGATTATTTCCATCAGGATTTTACAACTTAAAAATCTGATACCAAGTTAGAAACAAAGTAGTGTATAATCACTTCCTCTTCCAAAAGAATTGACATAATTGTCCGGTCTTGCAAAAAAAGATTGTCATTCATTAACTAGATTTGCACATGTTTGTAGAAGATTGGAATTCTTGGCTAAGATCACGAATACGACGAATATAAAACCTGGTGATAATAAGTATATTTAGAGTGTCTGTATGTATTTGAGAAGTTTATCAGTGCATTCATATTTTGGTGGCTGATAGGAAGGAATAAAAGAAAATTAAAATTTGTAGGAAAAAACCCCACACATTATTTATTACGACAGTAATATGTTTGTTGTTTTACTTTCCCATTTCGTAAATCAAAAGTGATAAAAGAATTAGATATATTACATCAGGGATATGTACTAGATCCAGCTGCTAAAGCATTATATATAATAACATTGATTCGTTTGTAAAGTTCATTACTACAACTGAATTTTAAAGAATGTGGATTTAATGCAACATTTGATAATCCAATAACATAAATTGGAACTTTTCTGACTCAGTGGTTCTTTAAATGACTCCATCCTATTTTTGCGTTTGATTATCTCCCCTTTGAAGGGGACATGGCCCTTCTTTTGAACAAACTCAAACTCCTTCACCCAAGGATGATTTGTACCAAGTTTGATTGAAATTGGTCTTGTTTTCTAGAAAAGATGATTTTTAGAGATTGTTTTTCCTATATTTTCGGTTATAAAGCATTGATCCCCTATTGTGGCCCCGCCCAATCCCCGGGGACCATGAATTTGACACACTTGAATCTGCAGTATGTCAGGAAGCTTCGTTGTAAATTAGAACTTTTCTGGCCCAGGGGTTCTTGAGAAGATATTTAAATGACACCACCCTATATTTTGCATTTTTGTGACTATATCCCCTTTAAAGAGGGCACTGCCTTTCATTTGAACAATCTTGGATCCTCTTCACCCAAGGATGATTTGCACCAAGTTTGAATGACATTGGCCTGCTGGTTCTAAGGAAGATTTCTAAAATTTGTCAATATTATTTCACTATTTTGCTATTATCTCCCCAATGGAGAAGGATGTTGCCCTTCATTTGAACAAATGTGAATCCCCTTAACCCATAAATGCTTTTTGCCAAGTTTCATTGAAATTATCGCAGTCGTTCTCGAGAAGAAGATGAAAATGTGAAATGTTTACGACAACAACGACACCGACGACGGACAACGGAGAGTTTTGATTAGAAAAGCTCACTTGATCCTTCGACTCAGGTGAACTAAAAATCAAATTTCACACATTTAATATCCCACTTAAAAAGACGAATCAATTTTAGTTGCCTGTATTCCAAACCTTATTAAAAAAAAAACACTTTACCAAAAACGATACATTCATTGTAGGGTGAAGTAAACTGTTCTACCTCTTAAGTCACTATCTTTCTTCCTCACGAAAATAACAAATGCCGTGAAAGAAAAACTTCAACCATATCGTGCAACATGTGCGAGGAATGGTTAAATCAAGTGTGGATTCTCCAACTCTCCAAAGATCTTTCAGTAAATTTGAAATAACAAAACATTTCTGAAACAACAGCATCAAAATCCACGACTTTTCAAAGCTTTACATCATCATTCCTCACGAACTAAAGAGAACCTGTAGACTTCTTGGCATCATAAATATGAGGGCGAGTCAATAAGTATCCAGCTTAACTTATAAAAGTCAGGGTCCTTTCCATTGATCCACTCTTCACCTGCCGTCACGACTTCTTCGTCAGACGGGAAATGACGCCCACAGATTTTGTTTTAAAATTCGGAATAGGAAGAAGTCGCTAGGCGCTAGGTCAGGCGAATCGGTAGGATGCAGTATTAATTCATACAACTTTGCAAGTGTGGACTCTCGCGTTGTCCTGTTGAAGCAAAACACTTTTAGAGAGTTTACCTCGGTGTTATTCACGGATAACGGTTCTCAGTTGATCTAGCAAGTTTGCATAGTACACTCCTGTTATTGTACTTCTCTTGGGTAAAAAGTCGAACATAATAACGCCTTTTACGTGCCGAAATACTTTGGACATCACCTTGCCAGCAGATGGTCGCGTATTGAACTCCTCTGGCCTTGGGGACCCCAGCCCTACCCACTGACGACTCTGAGCTTTATTATCTGGCTCATAATAATGATTCCAAGTCTCATATACTGTCATCAGTCGCAAAAAAAATCATATTTTGACCTAATACGCTTCAACAAGGCGCTGCATACTGATGCTCTGGTTGCCATTTGCTCATCGCTAAAGGATTTGGGGACCCAATGGGATCTTAGCTTCCGCATACTTAAACGATCATGTAAAATTATTGAAATGCTACCATGTAAAATGCCTAATGACTGTGATATTTCGTCCACCTGAATTCGCCTATCAGAGTATACCAGATCCCGAACTTAGTTACCCATTTCTTTTAAGGTGGCATCCAGTGGGAGTCCAGACCTGGCTTCATCTTCTAAAGACGTTCTACCACGTTTGAATTCTACCCAGAATTTAACCTGAGTATAGGATGGTGCAGAAGACCCATAAACATTGGCTAACTCGCCGTGTATTTCCTTGCCTGTTTTACCTTTTAAATACAAATACCGAATTACAGCACGGTTCTCAACTTTAGATGAAAAGCATGCCTTTGCATCACTAACCATATTTGACATTCAATATCTTATTAAGGAATTACTCAATATGCATGCAATTTTGTACCCAGGTATAAAACATGTATTGAAACAAGGCATGAAAATCGTGACAGTCTCGATCAACCGGAAATGGAATAGGCTGGTTACTTATTGACTTGCCCTCGAAGATGTTAATAGCAAATTAACTACTCATATCTATGGCAAACAGAGTGACTTCAGCCTCTCCATCATCAACTTCTCATATCTATATAGTAAAATCCCATCATCACCTGCATATTGTATTTATGTCTCTCAACTGATTTGATACGCGAAAGTATATGTACTGGATTGTTTCATACAATTTGTTAGGCCGTTCTGTATATACTAAATTTGACTACGGATTACTACGTTTTCCTGATCAAGATATAGGCTCACGGCGGATGTGACCGGCCAACAGGGAGTGCTTAGTCCTTCGAGGCACTTGATCCCTCCTCTAGTGTTTCCATTCGTCCATGTTCGCTCTTCTCTCATACGATTGATCACTGTTCCTTACCTAAATTATTTTGATTTTTTGGAAAAAGGAAAAAATACGTTAAAAAGTCTGATACATGTCGAGAAATATGTTCGTATAGTTAAAAATTTTACCGTAAAGGACTTTTTAAAGCAACCAGTATTGAACGAATTCGAATCGACAAGTGTCTTCTTATATTCCAGAATCAATAACGATACTGTTTTAAAATGTCACTTGAAATGAACACCAGTACTACTCGTTGAATACAATACCAATAAGATTTTTGGATTTTTAAACAATAACCAGCAAATATAAGCCAAAGTGTAAAACACATCGTGAATGCATGATCCGCTGTGAAATGTGAAAAATGTCCTGTAATTCAATGTTTAATAACTTTGCATGGATGTCATTGTTAGCACTTTGAAAAATCTACTGGCATTCAAACAATATATACACTATATACCAAGTCGTTAATATCAAAAATGAATGCGTGTATTAGTCACACACGAGGTTAAATTTTACCGTACCAAAATGTCAGCAATGAATTTTTAATTCACAAGACCGTAATCATTGTCTGTTGCTGCTTCATTTGTATTTCAGTTGAACAGAGAATTTGATCTTCTGTCCAGTGCATCAGAGAATTGTTTGTCCCAAACCACTTCCGTCATCTGGACTTCTGCTATATCTTGTCTATTTGTATTTATGAAAAGGTGAAGATAACGAACACTGATCAATCTCCTAACTCCTATAAAGAATTCAATATTAAGAGTAGAGTAAACACTGAATCCTGGACATACCAGAGGTGAGATCAGGTACCTAGGAGGAGTAAACATCCACTGTCGACCGGTCACACTCACCATGAGCCCTATATCTTAGAACATTTCTTCAGCCTAGCTATTTATGTGATGTTTATTGTAGACCACTTCTATCACCTTTTCTCTGATTTCGTCTGTAACCTGAATATTTATGTGTAATTTGTCCAGGACTTTTGTTTTACCTTATTCTTCTCCATGTGATTTTCTATATGGGAGTAATGATGATGTAGAAAATGTGGGGAATCTAACAGGTTCACGTGCACATCATTCATAAAAAAAAAAATACACGATGACTCCTTTGGCTCGCTGTTACATTGCGTCACCAACAACAATTAGATATACACTATATTCCCACAAAACTTTACCCAGTTCCTTTGAAAGTTTTGAATAGATTCTTTGAGAAAAAAAACGAAAGCAAGTCTATACATCTTAAAGTCAACAAATCCCCCTACATGTTCTTTTTTTTTCTTTCCATCGTAGTCAACCTGAATATATCAATGCTGGCGATGTAAATATAATTGAAAATGACGACCTGAAATCGCTTATTTTAAAAGGTTCAAAATTCAGAGAGCCCCAGTCTTACAATCGGCTACAGAATTTCATTTCTGTTGATGGTAACATGTATGCCAAACAATGGGTTAAACATGAAGAGGGAGACCTTGGCAATTCGTCAAAATGCGTGCCTGACACGAAAATGTGTAAACCTTACTTTTTCTATCATTGAAATAGTAAATCACAATTTTACAACAAAAATTTATTTAAAAGTTATGATAGCTGTCATTTTGGTGTCAGAAAATTTTTACTCTAAAATTGTAATTTACTACGAGTATTTCAATGAAATAATAAAGTTTACTAATTTTCGATACTAAAATCTGCGTTAGAAAACCTATTCTGACGCTCTGAATAAAGCAAATTAAAATTACATTATTGTCTTCCCAAACAAAAATTTATTTCTATACATCACTATATATTCAATAATATTTGAAATCTTCATTTTGTACAAAATTCTGTACTACCTATCCTTTAGCCTTTAACAAACCGGATGTGATGAAAGAAGAATGAATATGTACTGGTCTTGCTAACAGCTTGAAACAATACTGTCTTCATTTGTAAGGCTCATCATTACAACTGTATTTAGAACAACTTTAATTCCACATTTGGTAATCTAACTTATATTCAACGTTTCCTTTCAAAAGAGGGAATTCCTAAAAATCACGTTTCAGTTTTAAATACGCTTAATATCTAACTTAATGGGGGAGATGAATTTAAACTGCCTATACTCGATGGCAAAACTTAAAAAAAAAAAAAAAAAAAAAAAAACTCTTCCAAACAGAGACACATTGCAGGATTTTGTAAATGTTCTACCAAACTTCTATCTTTGCTCCTCAAGAAATATCAACTGATGTGAAGGGAAACCTCAGACGGATTGGGCCACAACTAAAGTGGTGGAAGTCAAACGTGGATTATTTAAAAAAAAAAAAAAAAAAAACTAAAAAGAACCTAAGGGTATATATATATATATATATATATACCCTTACACCGATATAGGCGTTCATCGTATTATCATAAGCAAGTTAGAGGTTTAGGTGCCAGTCCAGTTATCACGTCTACTATTACGACGGTGTTCTGGTTGGTTATTCTGAATATTTGCTCTTTCTCTCATTTTCTCATACAAATGAAATATTTATCATTTCTTGCCTCCTATACCGAAAGATCATCGGTATATTCAACTTTGATAGATCTTGATCGTCAAATATTTCTTAAAATAAGTTATGAACTTTTAAGGTGTAATCAAAGGAAAATATCCTCAAATAATATTATTGAATTTTTTTTTTATTTTTATTTTTTTTATTTAATTTTTATAATATATCTATACCAAGATACCTGACTTCTTGAGCAACATAAACCATTTTTGTGTTAGTAAGATCAAATGAGAAGCATTAAAAATAATTTGAAATGTTGTAATTGCGAAATAGAAAATCAATTTATTACCTCATAGTACGATTTTCTTTCTCTTAATTTGACTTCACTTGGCTGTCGAATCACGCGTGGAGTTACGGCCCTTTAATGGTTTTATTTACAGAGGGCGTTAAATAAACATGGAGGGTATGGTGAAGTGCGAGTTCCTGTTAAAGCAGAGTAGCTTGGGATTCTGATAAAAGAGGTGTGAAAAATGTAATTTTTGTGCGATGTATGATTTGTAAGACATAAACAACTATATGATATGTTGTTTTTAGGTTTAGTTTGTTTTACCGACAATGATTCAGCCTTATTAGCACTAAAATAATAGCTAGTTTTGTCATTTGACAACTTGCACACAAATATGTTGTATACTCTGTTCAATAGGTGCTTGAGATATCATCTACAATACTCGGTTATTTGTTGTAACTTAAATTTATAGTTCAATATATAATATGTTGATAGTTCTACCGTTGTAGGTACATGTTTATGAGCGGATCCAGAATACTTTCCCATGGGAGTGGGTTCCGATCCATGAATATTTTATGAGTCCAATTATGGACTAACATTTAGTAATTTACAACCGCAAGTGCATATAAATAGGCATATATATTTATTTTCAACCTACTCTAGGGGCGGTGAGTTCAGACCGTCCGTCCCCCCCCCCCCCCCCCCCCCACACACACACAATATGCATGCCTGCCCACAGGAACCATTAATTTTGTCTGTAATGATAATAGTAGGTGTTTATAGCATACCATCCCCTTTTATATATATATATATGTGTGTGTGTGTTTGTAAACAAGTATTAGTGTATCTGGGTCTCTCCTCCACCTACTAAAACTGGAAGCCACCAGATAACTGAAAAATTGTTGAGTGTGGCGGAAAACAACAATCAATTACAAACAAAATCACCACTTCATGAGGCTTGACATATAGCCTCAAACAATGGAATTCATTAAGATATTTGATATAAAAGAAAACAGAAAAAATGTGCATTGTATTAAAAATCATACAATAGGTTAATGAAAATCATCATCAAAAATCTCTGTTTAATGGCAAGACAATGACTATCCTGAACATTTATCTAACAATTCCCATGTAGCAATGACATATTTTAATTTAACACAGTAATTTTAAAACTGTAAAATATTTCGGCATATTTTTCTTGGTTTGGTTTTTTTTTGGTGTTTTTTGTGTGTGTGTGTGTGTGTGTTTTGTTTGTTTGTTGTTTTTGTTTTTTGGTTTTTTTGTTGAGTTTTTTTTTTTTTGGGGGGGGGGGGGTTGTGATGTTTTTTGTTATTGTTGTAATGATACATTGAAATCCATTTACAAGCCAAGAATTTATCAAATTGATCACAGTCATTTGATATGACTTGTCAAATGTTTAGATATATGTACAATCATAATGGATTTCTCTGTCACAGTATAAGTGGCAAGGTTGATTTTAATGATCATGTGTGTGTGTGCTAAACTTGCCCATGAACTACCAGTTTAGGTCTATCACTACTTCAGTTGTATTATGACATCACTGTCATTTCATACATTTGTCATCTTCCACAGTATTACATTTTGTTATGTGTTGGGTCTAATGCAACACACAATGAGTTAACAGAGGTTACATTGGTAGGCCATGTTTGTTGCGTGGATGATTGGTGCATTCTAAAAGACATTCTTAATAGGGAGTTCACAACAGGAGCACATCCCTCGGGTCAATCCATTAATATTCCTTAACTTCAGAGTCACAACACAAATGATAGTTTTCTACATTTTACAAGTATATACAGCATGACTACATTGTAACGAAATCAGAGTGCAAGTGTCCGAATTAACTTTCATTCAGTTGCATAATTCTGCTGAGAAACAAGAAATAGGAGTGACTCAATTATAGACATGTTGAAAAGTAAATAGAGTTTCAGGAGAGTCAAGATCTAATGCTGAATAAACTATTGATTTCAATTAATGAGTAACAAGTACATTGTGATACATTACACTCAGATTTAAAGATGTCTGTAAATGTGTCTTGAATTAACCAAAAGACCTAGAGTGAATCTCATTAGAGTGATTAGAGTGTAAAAAGTTCTGTCACATCCTTCAAAAGCTACACCTACAGCAAATACAAGAGGACCTATCACTCCCAAAATGAAACTGTATAGCCACAGCTGACACTGTTTCAGTACAAAAGACGGACTTGGCATAAACAGACAGATCCCAATAACGTGTCTGTTGAATGTGCATTTGCCATTGAAACTAACAAACATTCTTTACCCAGAGTTCCGTGCACTACCCTCACCACACCTCTGTCAACGGCTTTCTACAGAAATCTTGTAAAACTCTTTAATATGCATCATATATGTTTTGGACCAATTATTTAGTAATATCATGAAGTGCTATTGGTGCAATTAAATTGATGTTTACTATAGATTGTTTAAAATCACTGGGTTTTTTTTTTATCCTGAATTTGGAACTACTTTGAAATATGCATATGAATGTAGGAACGATTGAAAATTGATGTAAACAATGAATTTGTAGGCTGTAAAAAATACAATAAAACTTGGAAAATAAGAGACAAACAGCTAATCAAGAAGATGTACTTATTAAGTTGCCGGTAAGCTATGAAAAGAGTCTGATGTATCATCCCTTTCCAGAACTTTTAAAGGGAATGACTGTTGATATCGTGACGTCACTTGATTCCAAGCATTGACAGAGGTGTAAGTGAAGCTGGTGAGAGAATGGCTAACAAAGAGAATCTATTCACGGACAACAACAGTCACCATTTATGTAGACCCCATATTATTAGAATACATGATGCTGCAGCAATCTCCTGATCACAGAAAACATCTATTTTGGATTTTTATTTTTAGTGTACTGTATTTACTTGAATGGTCAACCTGCATATTGATTGGTTAACGTTTTTCGGAGAATTTGTTTATAATTTGACATTTACCCCTCTGTAAGTCAGGCTAAATTTTTTTATGAGATTGTCTCGTTTGTCCATCATCTTTAAAATACCATTTTTCTCACAATTGTCGTGTTTCTTTGTTTTATATATATATTTTTATCTTTATGGCCAACAACTTCATGTTAAATACACTGCATAAATAGATAACACATAGGTCAAGCTTAATTATTATAGTGACCAAACTAAGGTCTCTCATTGTTTAATGATGCATGCCTCATTTTTATGGGTATTATAGGTATAATGCTAAGTAAAACATATCCACACTAATTACAGTCCTCTGTAGATATGTATTGAACATCTAGTGCCTTGTTGTGGTACATTGATTCAGAAACTACAGACTTTTATGTACATTACAGATTGGGCTGGTTTCTCGTGAAATGTTAGCATTAAAAATGCAGTATATCGACTTTAGAATAAACATTTGTATTAAATAATGAATTAAACATGTTTTCATTAATGACATAATAGTAAGTACTCTGTATTGTTTTTTTATATATATATATTTAAACTGTCACTGTTATTGATTTGTTACAGATTAAACCGACATCAACACATTACAAATGCCATTAAACATAGCAAGTTTTCCAGCAAGAAAAAAATTTCTAAAGTAGTATTCAGCTATAACTTGGATATAAATTTTAGAGTCAAAATTTTACTCTTCCCCCCCCCCCCCCCCCCCCCCAAAAAAAACAAAAACAAAAAAACAGATAAACTTATCTTACAGCAGCAATATGCCAAATATTTCATCATGTCTTGGTTGTCATTGAAACTGACAAATTAGGCCAAAAAAATAATAATAACCTTTAGTTTCTCAGGCCAAAATTAAATGTGGCATGCAGACTTTTTTTTTCTTTTTTTTTTAAGCAAGTCTTGGGTCTTAATATCACTCTATTCTTGTTAGTCAATAAACAAAATGAAGATATCAACTGATTCTTACTTTTTATTATTTCTTACATTAATTATAATTTTGTACTCAACTTTAGATAACGGTTTTCCAACCATTGGTATATAAGTTAATTCATAAAATACCATATTAACATGAAATATGTATGTAATAAAAGCATCAATCTACTAGCATATGAAAAGGGGAATAACTCGATTTTTCAACTTGGAAATATATATGATTGATTTATTTCCCTTTTTAAGATATAATGCAGTAGTGTTTGACATGATGCAGCAGTGCCTGAGAAACTAAAGATTAAGTTTTTTAGGTCATCTGAGTCACTCAGGTGACAAATTACCATTGGTCTTTGTCCCTTAACAATTTAACACTTTTAATTTACTGAAAACTACAAGGCCAATTGTTACCATTTTGGTATGAATCATCTTTAAGATAAGAGGAATATAGATCGTAAAATTTATTACCTTACCACCCTTGAGGCCGCAAGGGCAGGGCCAAATATGCCAAAAAAGGCTATATTTTAAAAAATCTTCTCTGCTCCCACACATGTGGGAGAAAAAATGAGTACATGGTTATGATGTCCATGAAGCCCTATATCAAAATTGTGAAGTCATGGCCCCTAGGTAAGGGGTTCAGATCCTAGGATGGGGCCAATATGGTCATATAGTGAAAAAATATTAAATCTTCTTCTCTACTCCCACAGCACACTTATATTTGAGAAAAAACTAAATGCATGATTGTAATGTTCATGAAACTTTACCTAAAATTGTGAAATTTGTGGTTCCTGGGTCAGGGGTTCAGGTCCTAAGGTGGGGCCAATTCGATCATATTGTGAAAATATATTAAATCATAGAAAAATCTTCTTTACTCCCATATATATTTAGAAAAACTAAATACATGATTATAATGTCCATGATGCTTTCTTGCTAAATTGTGAAATTTGTGGCTCTTGGGTCAGTGGTTCAGGCCCTTGTGCCATATGCACTTGATTCTGTAAATAAGTTATGACATATCAATATTATTAATAACTCAGTTATTGTTATTATTAGTATACAGACATCATAACTTATTAGCAGAAACCTGTTCCTTGTGTAGGGCCAATATGGCCACATAATGAAAATGTATGAAAATAATTAGGGAATGTTAAAATGATTTATATTGTTCTACTGTGTTTACCGGGAAAAAAACAATTTTGGATTGAATCTGATTATTTGATTGGTTAAATATCATATATATATATATCAATGTTCCAGACAAAATAAGCAGATACAAGTCAATAATGTCAAACAAAAGATACATAATTACTACGGAGAAAAAGATCTACGAGTTAAATACGAATATGTGTCAGTTTAGAAAGAGATGGGATAAATGGGAAATATTTTTCGACAGACTTTGATTTTAAATAGTCTTGATATAGATATAGATATGTCTTTATGTCTTATTGCTTGATATATGTATTTAAAAGCATAAAAATACCATATATATTTACATATGTATGTATTATTCTGTAATCTATTTGTTTCCTGATGATGCTGTGTGGGTGAAGATGAGAGTGGGTGCAAATGTATTCATACAAAAAAAAATCCACTAATTGTTCATTTTTCATGTCTTTTAATGTATTGTGGACATGGTGGTGAGAAATAATAATAATAATATGTGTGTGTGTGTGTGTGTGTGTGTGTGTGTGTGTGTGTGTGTGTGTGTGTGTGTGTGTGTGTGCTTCAGACTTCCATTTTATTTTTTCTGTAATTGAAGAGGAATTGTATGTATTTTGAAGGATCATAAACATGTGTACAGAAGACTTCAGATTCAGATACATTGAAACAACTTTATGAATCTGTACATGCTTTTTCCCCCTGACTTTGGGGGAATTTATGCAAATTTTGATTACTGTGAGATAAATCATCCTCTCAAGCTGAAAGCCTGCCTTAATCAATCTAATGTGGAGTATGTCACTTTTAGTTCTGTTTACTACTGTGCTTGAAAAATATTGAATTTATGTAACGTGTGTGAAAAAATCCAAATTCTCAAATTCATTCTCAACAATGAATTACTTTAACTGACTCACATTTTTGTCAGGCTAGATCATGCATCAGATAAACAGTAAAAGTCTAATATTGTCAAAGTACAGAAGAGAGCTTTGTACACTGAAGTTTGGGTTTTCACTCTTGTTACATGAGTAAATTAAAAATTAAATGTTGAAAACCAAGTCCTTTTTTTAACCACAAAATCAATCTTAGAAAAATTGAATTTCGCGATCAATTAATCACTTATCATTTGTAATTGCAAGTAAAAGCCATATTTGTTGGCACCAAGTCTAGCATGAATTTTGACCTATTGAATTTTTTATGAAAAAAAAAAATTACAGGAGTGAGGTAGCTTGCTGTGATTAAAATTTTTGATTAAGAAGAAGTTTTCTTGGTCAGTCCTGTTTCCCATTCATTTGGAAACTTCTTTACTCTCAAATCAAAGTTTGAGACCATCATGTACCTATTTAGCTCACCTGAGTCAGCTGAAAGCTCAAGTGAGCTTTTCTGATCCAAGTTTATTCGGATGTTTGTTGTTTGTAAAATTTGTTTGCCATCCATATAATAATAATAATAAATTCTTTATTTAGACAGGATAGCACAATTAGTATTACATACTAGTTCACATTGTGGTCCTGTATAAAAACATATTTACAGACAGATTAAATGAGAGGATAGAAAATCATAAGACATTTATACATAAAATATTTACACATGTACATTATCACTAAAAATAACAACAACAAAAAAACATATCTCTGTCATCTGTAAATTTTTCATAATTTTGATTGAAGTTTGTTCAAATGAAGGGCTATGCCTCCTTCTGGGGAGGGGGGAGGGTTAAAAAAATTTCATGAACTACTGAATCAGAATCTACAAAATTTTTATGTGAAAGCTTTTGTTATAATGGTAATGAAGAGTGATCCCCAAAAGGGCTTTTCTGTGGATCTACTGATATATTCCAGACCCATCGGGGAAATTTCACCTTGCACTGTCATAAAACTGTGAAGATCACTGATGTTTTGAAATACTAGCAGCCATGATTGATAGCCTCAAGGCGAATGACAAAGGGAAATCAGTCTCTGTTACCAAAAAAGCTCAGATTCTGTCATAGTGTTGCCTTGATATTCATTATAATGTAACAGAGTATCATTTGCCATAAAATAGAAAATCATAATTGTTAGCACTAATGTATTAAAACTTGAATTACCTGCTTGACATTGTAGATGGGGGTGGAAAACCTGTCAGGCCAGTATGTTCGAACTGTTTATCCTTTTGACACCAACCATCCAAGGGAGATAAGCCTGTCTAAGGGTGACATTATCAAAGTGACCAATGTGATTGATGATAACTGGTACTGTGGACAGCTACGAGGGAAGGAGGGGAACTTTCCTTCAAGTTTTGTGGAGACCTTAGTCCTGCCTGCTGTCCAGGAGGGCCAAAAATTGTTTGGTGCCATAGAAAACTTCCCTGCTTTGCAAGATGGAGATCTGGAATTCAGGAAAGGTTTAAAGATTTTTTTTTCAAAGAAAGAATTATTGGTATGTTCACTTTAGAAATAATTGAGCCCTGTCATTTTCCAGTTTAAGCAAATGCCCATTTCATGCATAATTGATGTAGAACTTCATTCCTTTATCATCTTCATAAGCCAAGGGTTTTCGGTCCCCTACACTCCTGTGAGACGCAGAGTGGACCAAAAACCCTTGGCTTGTGAAGATGTACTTTTATTAAATAAAACCATTTCTTCAGTAGAGTTTGTACCTGTATATGGAAGAAAAAGAGGATTCGGATATTACATAAAGTTCATGATTTTTGTGGGTGGCATACAAAACGAGTTACAAAGACTAATGAATTTTAATTATGGATTTAATTTGTAGGGCTTTGCATGAAATTTGGGAGCCCTGTAGTAATCACATTGTCAATCTGTTTATCCGTCCATCAACATTTTTGTTGTGACACTATAACTCAAAGAGTTTCTCCTGTGCAGTTTTCAAACTATGCACAGAAATACTCTACAATAACTGGAAGACACTTATAAATTCTGGCTTCACATCACCCTGTCTGTATGAAAGTCAACATCTTTATTGTGATTTTCAATCTGGTGAACATTGTCAAAGGGGGATAATTCAATTTGAATTTTAGAACTGTAATAATAATGATGATACTGATATAGACAGTGTAATGAAAAATGAATTTTTACCCTACAGCATCGAGTATATATATTCTGTATTTGAATGTTGTATACAAAAATATTTTGTGTGACATGTATTAGATTCATTTAATACATTATTAGTCAACAAACTTTCAACTGGGTTCAGTACATGAGGTTGAATTTTTAACATCTGGTTGCAAATGGAAGGTAGGTTCAAATGTAACGTATGCATTGAATTATGTATTCCTTGCAAGTTACACCCTAGTGAACTGTTCCATCTAATAAATAAAGTCACAAAATAGATTTGATATGAGTGTGCCATATTCATTAATGCTACTGAAATTTTGTCTGTGAAAAGTCCATAATGGCATGCTCGTTGATCCAAAAAAAAAAAAACCATACTTTACATTTATAAGTATTTTGATATTTTGTTGTACATACATGATATGTTTCTGCTAGGAATAAGGGAAACTGCATCAACGTGTAATGTAAAGATATATTTTAGAAATTTGTGAAATGTTTTTGAATCAAAAACAGATGTCACTGTCCTTTGATGGCACTCAGTATGGCCATTGCTGACTTTGTCAGTTTTCTTGTACAGTGTTTATTAATTCAGAGAATTTGAGAATTGATCAAGATAGCTAATCTTTGCTTTGCTTATTTGGAATTAACCTATCACATTTAGACTAAAAAAAATCATATGCAAAGAAGTTGTAGAGTATATTTATCTAAATATCACTGAAATGTCATTGTAGGTGCTGTTATCTTGGGGACACAACAGATTGATAGCAACTGGTGGCAAGGACAGAATGGGTCGCATCTCGGAATCTTCCCAATCACCCATGTCATGGAGCTGGAACTCCCACCCACACTAAAAGAGAGGAGTCGCAGTGTTCACTCTGCAGAGCCCCTGTTTGCCTTGGCTCTGTGTGACTCTGTGGCCCAGCTTGATGAGGAACTAGGGTTTAAGACAGGTGATATTATTACTGTGACTGAGATTTTAGACTCGGATTGGTATTATGGGGAGCTGGGCAGTAGGAAAGGAATGTTCCTCTCATCTTGTGTGGAATTGATACAGGATACTTCAGAGAGTTCTAGTCCATCACATCCACAGCCTACTCCTAAACCCAGTTCCACAATCCAGAAAGCCTTCTCATTAGATCAGTCTTACTATAGCAGTATTAGCGAGCAGCAGCCCACTCAAGTTATAGATGCCCATTCACATGATATCTCAAGTAACCAATCCCAATTACCTGTACCAGATCAAAGTGCCACCTACACCAGTGAGAATACTAAGAGCTTGGACTCCTCTGTCAGTCCTTATGCAATGACCTTGTACCAGTTTGAAGGTCAATCTGACAATGAACTGTCCTTCAATGCCAATGAGATTGTGTACCTAATTCAGCATATAGATGACCAGTGGACTGAGGGTGAAATTGACGGACGAATCGGACTGTTTCCCACCAGCTTTGTCTCCATTATAGTTGATTGTCCTTATGTTTCTGAGACAGAAGTTAGTATTACAGAGGAAGAAAGGAGTAAAGAATTCCAGCCAGAACAATCAGAATCAAAAGAAGAAAAACAAGATTTAGACATAAATGAAAACAGAAATACATCTGTACCGACAGAGAATGTTGAGGAATATGGCATTGTGGAAGGGGATGTGAACAGTGCTGATAAACATGCTCTGTTTGCATTAGTTCTCTACTCTTTCACAGGAGAAACCGATCAGGACCTCAGTGTAACAGAGGGTGACACATTACATATCATAGAGCATGTGAATGCTGAATGGGTCCGGGCACTAGAGGAGAATTCTGGAAAGTCTGGACTGGTTCCCTCAGCTTTCTTGGATATCATTGATGATAGTCCCACTCAACCTTCAACAGAGAGAAAACATGAACTAGCAGACAGAAATCATGAACTAGCAGACAGAAATCTTGAACTAGCAGACAGAAATCATGAACATAAATCTGTTCTACAGGAAGTTAGGAATGATGAAGTGGAACCATCAGTTAAACATGAAAAGCTCTCAGAACAAGACAACAGAGTGAAAACTGATATTAAGGAAAGCAGAGGAAGTGTTTCTGTTCAGCCCACTGTGTCTGTTAGTGCCCCTGAACCGAATAAAATGGAAAATAAAACAACACATGACACTTCGCAGCAAAATCTCCATAGAAATAACACCAAAGAAAGGGGTGCTACACAAAGCATAAATTTTACTTTACAACAGAAACCAGTGCTACCAATGAAACCTCAGTTAAACCCCAAACCTGTTATGAAACCTAAACCAAACCTTTCACCCAAGCCACAGCTTCCTGACAAGGTGAGATTACAACCTGTCAAAGAGACAGGAGACAATGAGGAGCTATTACTGAAGTCCTCATCGTCTCATGTTCTCAGCAGCCATAATGAAGTAAACAACACATTACAGAAATCTCTCTCTAATAGTGAATTGTCAAGTACAGCATCAGTAAACAAAACTGAAAATAGGAGGGCTACTTTTTCTTTTGGTGATGTGGATACATCGAAATCTTTGAATGACATTATATCAGGTGAACTTTCCAAGGCTAAGAACAATGATAAACCTGATGACAACAGTATGAAGACAGATAGCAGGCCAATTCAACCAGCCAGGCCTGCTCTTACCCGACAGCAAGCCACCAGCCAGTGTTTCCCTAGTTCTTCCAATGTGACTCAGGCAAATGACCCTAAAAGACACTCTGTAAATTTTCCTATTGAAAACTCAGTAGAACAAAAATCCACCACAGCAAATGATTGTATGGGGACATTCTCAACAGGAAACTCCACTTTCTATTTGGATCCAGTTCCTTCCAGTAAACAACAACCCATGAGAAAACCACCACCTATTCCACAAAGGTCATTTGAAGTGACCCCTGATTTTAATCGTAAGCCCTCCCTGAGAAAAGCTCCCCCTCCTCGTCCAATGGGTCCCAGATTGGCATCTGCACCTCCTACTGTACCATTAATTCCTGTCAAAGTGACAGAATCTAAGCATAGTAAACAAGATGGTAAGGTGCAAACAATAAAACCCTCCAGACCAGCACCTACACGTCCAGTTCCTTCACGACCCGCACCAACCCATCCAGTGCCAACCAGACCAGCACCAACCCATCCAGTGCCAACCAGACCAGCACCGTCCAGACCACAGGTGCCTTCTACAGCGCCATCTCCACTGATGGCTGTGGATAGACATTTTGCCCCTGAGGACACAATAAAAGGTACTATTTTCTACAATAAAATCAGAATCTGTGTATGAGGTCACGATTGCATAAGAACTGTTTTAAAAACAGCTCTGAGCAAAAATTTGGGATTGTTCCTTTAGAAAGAAATGCTTTACTATAACTATGATGTAGAATTGTATGAAGGATAATCATGGTAAAAAATCCAGGCACATAAGTTTGTTAATTTCAAACATGCAACCATATTAATTTTTCAGTTTCAGCTCTGCATGTTTGTGTTGGGGGGGGGAGGGGGGTAAATTATGTTTTTTGGAAATGTATACTTCAGTGTTGTACTCTTCATTTGTGTAATCGTTATTTACATTTCCCAAAGTTATACACGGTCATCCCTAAAGTATTTCTGTTTGTAGACTTAGTAATTATATATTTGTACCTTACAACATCACATCTGACATGGTACAAGCCAACAAATGTCAAAGTCAACATGTTTGTCGAATTTCGATATGACCATATATGAAAAGGCCATGGAAATGCATGATTATTAACAAGAACCGAAAGAATTCACAACTTTTGGACTAGACTATTGTGCATTTGCGAAATATTGACAAATTTGCAGCTAAAATTTGTTCATTTTTCATATACAAGAGACTAATAGTTGTGTGTCACATTATCAGTATGTATTACACACAGAAAAATATTTGATTTACACATATATTATAATGTACAACACTTGTAAGGTTACGGAGACTAAATTTACACAAATGCCTTATAATGAACATATAATTTCTTGATGTCCATGTGCACAGACATGTAACATTTATTCATTGCAGATTATCTATGGACAAAACCATCCAAAATGGTAGTAAAAATATTTTACACCATTTAAATAGATTTTTGAATTGCGATGATGTGTTAAAATATTAAAAGGGCAGAGGCCATGTTGTACTGCACTTCTCAGGGCCAGTAGAAAGGCTGAAAGAATGCTCTGGTAGAAACAGTTGCTGCCTTGATTAAATAGGGGCATCCCATTTCTGTTTAAGTGTTCCTCTTTATAAATTTTGTGGGAGGTGAAAACTACTCTTTTCCATGCTCGAAGACATCACTTTACAAGCAACATAGTAATTAGTCAATGGTCATCAGTGACTGAAGTGTAGTCATTGATGTCATTTCCCCATAGTCAATTGCACAGATAACACCAGGACATATCCTTCTCCCCACCGGCATGTCCAGGTAGAACACCTGTAGCACAGTCCCGTGTTCCACTCCATGCAGATGGACATCATGGTTCCTTAGTGACATCACTGCCATTATTTTTCATGTGCACGGTGTCAGGAGTAGTGTAGTAGTGAACAGGCACCTGAACTGTGGATAGCGTGTATAAATCTTATGTACATACACCACCCTACCACATCTACCCAATGAAAAAAAAATAAATATAGAACCAATAATACCTCCAAAATCATAACTCGTCCCAAGGCCAGTTTTTAACTTTCTGTAAGCTTTTGAGATGAACACTGGCAAAATACTGAATATATATGATACATACACATAACGTGGACTTAACAGAAAAGCAATTAGTTTCCAAGAAGTTATTTTACTGGGTTATCACATTTGATATCCTTGATTTCATTCATCTTATACTTGCCCATATCAAACCAGAAAGGGGACACTTCTAATTTTGATATAAAGTTGATTTCTGGTTATTTTTATGTGCAAAGTAAATAAGATACATTGGCTGACACCCCCCCCCCCCCCCCCCCTCTTACGTGTACATTGTAGTAAATGATGAATTGAATGACAAAGTTCCCCAACCCCTGTTAGGTTGTTGAAGTTGGAGTTTGGAGTAAAGAACATCTTTTATGGGTTTTTGTGGATCCCATTTTCAGTCCCCTACCAGCTTTGTTAAATGGAACTAAGTTTTCCCTTGGTCTGTCTGTGCATCTGTCATTCCACTTGAGGTTTTCCAGACTTTTCTCCACATTGAATGATGATATTCAATTGAAATTCGATATTGTCTTGGATAGTTACAGATCAAGTTTTGAGTTTCGTTTCGCTTGACCTACTTTTGACTTAATTTATCCTACCAATACACTCAGAATGCTTGTTTTTGATTGCCAAGAATTTTAGATGATTTCTCCTCTGCTATGCCTCCCTTAACATCCCCCCCCCCCCAAAAAAAACCCCCAACTTTGTATGTGCCTGATATTCTTTATCATTCTTATGTGCAACAAAAATGAAGTTCAGTCGAATTTCTGACAACTTCCTTTTATATTGTATATATATATATATATATATATATATATACATACATATAAATTGGTATATTTTAATCAGTCAAAGGTATGATTGAAGAAAAAATACAGCCTACAAAATTAACGTGTAATTTCAGTCCAGTTGTACCTCGTAAAATTAGCAATGTAATTAGACATGTTAAGTATTTTAGATGTAATAGAGATGACTTTGTTATGATTAATTTGTGGATATTAATACATGAACAATTATTCCCAAAAATATTTTTTATTGGAGATGTTTCACCCAAGTACAGATAATCTCCAGAGAATATCGGCCAGTGTAGCACATTGATTTTCTTTTGGTTCTCGGTATGAATTTCCGTTGTATATTGTCATGTCAAAATTCGACAAACTTGACATTTGTTGACTTGTGATGTGCCAAATGCAATATTGTAAGATACAAATATGTAAATACTAAGCTAAGTCTACAAACAGAAATACTGTAGGGATGACCACGTATAACTTAGGAAACAGTGATACATTTTTAAAAAGAGAAATGTTAAATACGGAAATTACACAATTGAAGTACAACACAAGGTATACATTTCCGAGAAACGTAATTTACACCCCGTTCCTTAAACACATACATAGCTGAAACTGAGAAATTAACACGGTTGCATGTTTGGATCAACAAGCTTACATACTTGGATTTTTGAACAAAATTCACCATCCATAGAATTGTAGCTTAGTGACAAAAAACTTTTTCCGTAAAAAGCAGATTATGAACACATATAACTTCCTGGCAGGTTAAACAGGGTATAATTTTAAACATATATAATGTACCAGTGTTTATGATGCCATAAGCTTTACTCAGTAGATAACAGATTATTGATGCACTTGTGTGAGCCATCATATTGTTGACTTTTAGAATTGCAAATAGGTGTTCACTGTGTAGTAGTACAGTAATATCCCCAAAGAAATTTGTGTAGATTGTTTGAAGTGTGTTTGATATTGGTTTGTGCTCATGTTCATGAGGTAAATGACTTTAGATGCAACATTATCTAGGGAAGAGAGGACACACTGCTTGGTCTTAATGTAGACAGAACTATTGGGGTTTACCTAGTTAGTGGACATCAGTGCATGAAAGCACAGGTAATGTAGAGTGATTGGATGCCAAAAATTCAATGACCATTGGAAATGTTTTATGCACATGTGTTTTAATTAAGATAAACTGTTTTAAATATTTGAATTATGATCAAATTGTATGTGTAGCATTTAGTGAGATATATGTAATATAGTACTAATGTTGTGTGTTATAATGCACTGGCTACCATTGTGTAGTATATGTTGTACTATCATTGTATGAGAGAGAGAGAGAGAGAGAGAGAGAGAGAGAGAGAGAGAGAGAGAGAGAGAGAGAGAGAGAGAGAGAGAAGAGGAGGAGGGAAAAGAGAGGGAAAGGGAAGATAGAAAGAATGTAGAAGGAAGGAGTGAAGGAGAGAGAGAGAGAGAGAAAGAAGGGGAAGAGAAGGAGAGGGAGCTGTAAGAGCATGGTGCTTAGAAGGATTGGATGGATACTGATGATACAGTAACTAGGCAAAATTAAACTATGGACATGCATAGAGAATACAGGGCAAACTTCTGTAAGCCTGGCATTAACTGTAATACAGTGTTTGTGAAAATGAAGTGCAATAAAGTCTGTGTTGACTGCAGTATATCAGTGATTTAATAGATCCTTATTACTGGCACACATAATGACATAAATTTATATCACCTGGTACCTGGTTGACATTTGTCGTAACGATAACAATGAAAAGTTTGAAAATTTCTGAATGATCTCAATTAATTTAGATCATGTCTAGTACTGAAATCTTAAACATCATTTGATATCACTTTTAATTTCTCTTGTGTATCAGAAGAGACTGATAAAAACTGATTACTGTTATCACAAAACCGATGTCCTACTTCCTGGTATCTAGTGCTGTAGTCCTGCCAAAAACTTTATATTACACAGTAACAATTAAGGTTTTCCAAGATAGATGATGAAATTTCACTGTAAGGATTTAATATTCTATTGTAGCTGATCAATTTCACTGTAAGGATTTAATATTCTGTTGTAGCTGATCAATTTCACTGTAAGGATTTAATATTCTGTTGTAGCTAATCAATTTCACTGTAAGGATTTAATATTCTGTTGTAGCTGATCAATTTCACTGTAAGGATTTAATATTCTGTTGTAGCTGATCAATTTCACTGTAAGGATTTAATATTCTGTTGTAGCTAATCAATTTCACTGTAAGGATTTAATATTCTGTTGTAGCTGATCAATTTCACTGTAAGGATTTAATATTCTGTTGTAGCTGATCAATTTCACTGTAAGGATTTAATATTCTGTTGTAGCTAATCAATTTCACTGTAAGGATTTAATATTCTGTTGTAGCTAATCAATTTCACTGTAAGGATTTAATATTCTGTTGTAGCTAATCAATTTCACTGTAAGGATTTAATATTCTGTTGTAGCTAATCTTTTTCACTGATGAGATTACTTTTTCTGTTGTAGCTGATGAGATTACTTTTTCTGTTGTAGCTGATGAGAGTACTTTTTCTGTTGTAGCTGATGAGAGTACTTTTTCTGTTGTAGCTGATGCTCATTCTGCAGCTGTGGAAGACCTCAGAAGGAAAATCAAGGATATGGAGATGGACATTAATGTAAGGATTAGAGAGAAATATTCTGTGTCACAAATTCTGATATGGAAGAAATTCCGTAATAATATATCTAAATGCTTAACAAATGTTTCAGAATTTTGAGAAATCTCGATCTGACTTGGAACGGACACTTCAAGAGAATAAAGAAGATGAAAAAACCAAAGAAAATATCCAATTCTGTACAGACAACATCAGTGGTCTAAATACAGAGCTTAGTACCCTAAGGAGTAAGTATTAACCAAAGCAACCTTCAAGAGTGGAAATGGGGAATGTTTTATCATTAGTGAATGTGCTTATGAGATGATTCATGGAAAGGTTTGGTTTCACACCACATATGCAAACTTAAAATCTATCGTGAAAAGTTAGCTAAATTTAAATATTTACCATAATGTAATGCCAAGCAACATTCCTTAATGATTACAGTCTACTCCAAATATATTGAAATTCAGGGGACCAACCTGAATTGTTGATTATATCCAAAGTTCAGTGTAACCAATGTTCAGGGGATTTATTTTTACTTCAATATAACAGATAGTTCAATATAAACAACTTCAATTTAAGTGAAGTAGACTGTACTTTTACACAAATCAGATAATGAGTCAAAATTAACACTTTATGGATAAATAAAACAACTGATTTGTAATGATGAATATATGAAAGGAAATGCTTGTAAAAGTCATGGATTTTTCTCACATGTAAAATGAAGTTGGTGAATAGTATCGTATACTGTGACAGAGAATCTGGTGGAGCTTAGCCCTGAGGATGGAGATTTGGAAGTCCAAAGAGAGGCTGAAAGGAAGAGGAAGGAGGATGAGGAACGACAGCGTGAAGAAGAGAAGATGGCAGAGGAGATGAAGGAAAAGCGGAGAGAGAAGCGAGGAAAGGTGATAGAAGAATTGATTCAGACGGAAAAAGACTTCCAGCACAGCCTTGGGCTATGTATAGAAATGTTTCTGTCTCCTGAAGCAGAAAAGGTATGTCAATTTTTATAGGGATAGAGATGATGCTGTGAGGGGGAGAGGGATTATATGATTGCAGGCAAAGGTGTGATGTGATATAAAAAAAAAACAAAAAACACTGAGGTCAGATGTCAAGCTGAAATAGGGCTGCACACTGTTGGAAACAATATAAAGTCTGCCAAATATTAACATTAAGTGTATATTACAGTTCACTTGTCTGAGGTATCAATAGATACAGATACAGGCAACAGTTTAAAAATCTACATTACATTGATTTGATGTGATAATTGAATGCAAGGAGTTCCATGCAAATCTCTAATAATTCCAGCACCCAGAGGTTGATTTAACAGTCCTGATGGGCAATGTGGAGGATGTGGCAGACATGTCACAGAGGCTCCTGACAGCTCTAGAGGGCGCTGTACAGGGAAAAGACTTTGAGGAGCAGGTCATAGGTAAAATCTGATACGGGAGATAACTCATAGAGGGATAGTTTGCCTTATTTCCCATATTAACTCTAAGCATGTTATGTATTAAATTTTAAAGGGTTTAGTATGTTGAAAATATTTTCACTTTATATATAAGCTATAAGTGTAAAGAAAAGTGTGTATTGTATATTTTTAAAATTCATTTTTGTGAACAAAGGGACACTTCCTTTGTGAGATGTGTGAGATGTTAATATACAAGTTTAGTGTTAATACTTGTCATGGTCAAGGGAATTCTTGTAGGTGTTTGGTTTGTGGTGCTGGCAGAAGACATGAAGACTGCCTTTGCTCCTTATTGCCGTAACCACGACCAAGTCATCACACTGTTGGAAAAGGTAAGTCCAAATCTATATGTACACAAATGGTCCAATTCCTTTGATACTGATTAAATAAAGGCAAACTTAAAAGTGCATATTGTTGATACAATTTTTAATAATTCAGAAAGAATTCTTTAAAGACTTGATAACAAAATTATGATATTTTAATGTCATCTAGTTGAATTTTAATGTGTATTTATATAAATGTGATATGTTAATGTGTTCCAGTGGAATTTTAATGTAAATTTATATATAGATGTTTTTATATTTAACTATGTAGTATGTATCATGTTTATTTCAGTATGAGGAAAATGATTCCATTATGGCATATATAAATCGGATATTGGAGAAGCTACGACAGAAGACAACAGTGTTTGACCTTGGGGCCCTGCTGATTAAACCTGTCCAGAGAATCCTTAAATACCCACTGCTACTCAACGAACTCTTCAAGGTCTGGGAGATACAAAAGTGATACTTATGTATAAACACATAACAAATGCTGCAATGACTAGCAATGGCACAGAAATAATATATGAAGTCTGCACTGACAGATGATATTCCCATAGACTACGGTCTTTTTCAGATATTTTGTCCTTTTTAAAATTGCTAGAGTTTTAACTGGAGTATATACAGTAAAACACACCTATAACGAGTTGATGCTTATTGTGAAGTGATATTTATTCCCCTATGAGAGGAAAATAACAAA
Source organism: Ostrea denselamellosa (assembly GCA_024699665.1). Lineage (NCBI taxonomy): Eukaryota > Metazoa > Mollusca > Bivalvia > Ostreida > Ostreidae > Ostrea > Ostrea denselamellosa. Next base: position 679,962 of record JAMZEH010000040.1, read on the forward strand.
AAAAATTTGGATATAATGAAATTTGGCTATAATGAACTGTTTTCCCACTGGCCCTGAAGGTTTACTATACTGTGTTTTACTCTATAATAAATTTGGTTATAGTGAACTGTTTTCCTCTGGCCCTGAAGGTTCACTGGAGCCATGTTTTACTGCTGTATAGTAAAATGTATACAGTGAATTCATAATTCAAATGTAATGAATTCGTTAGATTTCTTCTACGGTAAACATATCTGTTATATATATTTCCCTTGAGTGAGGAATCACCAATTTTTTTTTTTTAGCAAGGTATTCAGCCTTTTGTAGAAGAATTGGCCCACTAAGTGGCAGATTGTCCTTTCGCTTTTCCTTAACCCTTTCGTGACTATATATCTATACCATTCATAGCATACAGATTCTCAATTAATCTCCAAGTTTTCATGGAAATTTATGCATCACTTTCTCAAAAGCACAACTTTTTTATTTATCAAGGCATTGTGATGAAATTTCACCCAGATATAGTATAGACATCACTTTTTGGGATGCAACTATTCTTTCCTGTGTATGTCATCATTTTACAGTTAATTATCAGGTAAAAACCTGATAAAGGTAAAAAAAATCAATCAAATGAATATCATTTTATTTTTTCACCATCAACAATTCTCTGAACTCTCTCTTGAATTCCTCTGTCCCTCTCGATCGCAGATTGCACTTGTTCCTCATCAAATCCATCGAACTCGCTTTCACTTGAACTCTCCGACGCCATTTTTCACCCACGCTATAAATACTTTCGGAATCTTTCGATTTTTTATGTATATCTAAGTAAACACAAGTTAAAACCTAGAAATAATCCGAATGTAATATTAACGAAACCCGTATGTAAACGTCATACATTATATCTGTCATCCAATCAATACCTTTTTGCTCTTTAAATAGAACAGGTAAACAAGGCCGGTTTCAGGCGGGTTAAGCACATACGGGCGGGGGCGGATTAGGGCGGGTTGAGCACGAAAGGGTTAAACGATTCCAAAAGTGTGCTCTACATTTTGATGTGATACGGGCCAGTGTTGATTACACTGAAGCAACAGAGTTGCAGATTCAAAATTTATGATGATATTGTCCTTATTTTTTATGATAGTACTCAATGAGTTAGGCAAGGTGCGGAATTTGGTCATGACTTCTTTCGTAGGCTCTCCACCCTTTTCAATTTCATGTAGTATTTCATATTTTGTTTCCAAAGATATGGCTTTCCGCTTTCTACTCAGAGAAGACATTTTAAACTGATTCAAAGGACAGCAAATGACCTGAGCTGTACTCAGTTTGTGAACACAGCTCATTAACCCTACTCATTAGCACAATTAAACTATTAAAAATATCTCAATAAAATGAAGACGAAAAAAAAATCGTTTTGTACTGCATATGGGAATTGAACCCAGATCGTGACATTGGAAAACACTACCCATACAGCTATCAGAGACGATTTTACATATATGAATAAATACAAACAATACATGAATCTATGACAAAGGGAAACAATTTTTAAAGTAAATTTGAAATGGAAAAAAAAAATTAGCTATAAAGTTGATTTGTATGTTAATTTTTAATTCTAGGGGAAGATGAATTGACTTAGTTATATGCATAAATTTGCTATATCCAAGTTCATTATAAGCATAAATTTTTATAGAGAATATGCCAGAGAAATCAGTTTCAATTCACTATATCTGTAAATTCACTATACTCATGTTCATATATTCAAGTTTTACTGTATAATGAAGTTTAGTTATAACAAATTGTTTTCCTCTGGCCCTGAAGGTTCACTGTAACCATGTTTTACTATATAAGGAAGTTTGGTTATAACTATTTTCTGCTGACCCTGAAAGTTCACTATAACTCTGTTTTACTGTATAATGAAGTTTGGTTATATTGAACTGTTTTCCTCTGGCCTTGAAGGTTCAGTATAATCATGTTTTACAGTATAATGTAGTTTTGTTACAACAGACTGGTTCGGAAGGTTCAGTGTTACCATGTTTTACTGTATAATGAAGTTTGATTATAACGATCTGTTTTTCGCTGGACCTGAAGATTCATTATAACCATGTTTTACTGTATAATGAAGTTTGGTTATAACGATCTGTTTTCTGCTGTGCCTGAAGGTTCACTATAACAGTGTTTTACTGTACATGTGTAAATATTCAGTTGACATGAGTAACACAGTCTCACACATTTTATATCATTGATCAGTGTCTCTAAATACTGTATGCATACATGTATCAGTAAGGTTTATATTTTGCACAGTCATGAACACCTAAATATTCAGAATGAAAGTAATACCACGTTACTGCAGTATACATGGTACATAGTCCATGAATACGTCAGTGTCAAAATCAGCGCACATACAAATAGAATAGAGCTATATGAAATTGTGTATCATAGATGATGCATTACTGTAATTGTAGTTTAATGTGTATGTACTACACAGGCAACAGAGGATGACCACCCAGACAAGAAGGAAATACTAAATGCCATAAATGCCATGACTGAAGTCGCATCAGCCATCAATGAGTACAAACGCAGAAAGGACCTAGGTCAGAGAAATGCGATATGTTATTCTAGTTAGAATCTGTTGTATGTTGTATGGAAATACTTATTTTGGTTAAATCACTGTCAACAATTAGCAAGGGTGTTATACTCTGATGTAATTAATTCTATACTACATGTAATTGGCGATAAATGAAAGCGAGACTTTTCATTTTGCAAGAGAGGCTTCGTACAAATCAAGTTTAATATCAATTAAACTTGTACAGTAATTAATCTACAGTGTTAACATAGATTAACATTTTGTGGGTATTAGAAAATGGATTTGGAAATTCTCGAGTGAGACTGGATCCCTTTTTTTATTTGCATGTGTGCAAAGCACATGTGTAAACTCAAGGGGAAAAGAATTCTGTAACCGGCACATGAAATGATTTTTTTTTTTATCCCACTAAAAGACGTTGAATTTTCTGTTTATTACATTTTGAAATTTCTAAAGACTTGGAAATAAACAACTTTATATAGTGAGTGATCTTATCAAAGTCCTTGTGTTCACAGCTTTTATTATTCTTTAATTCTGATGAAGTGGTCATTTCCATTTTTGAAGATGTGGTAAGGGAGATAACTCTCATAACAGAATGCAACATGGAGGAATCCTTATTTTCTTACAGACACCACTGCAAATACAACATTTTTCAGTGGATGAATTCTTATATTTTACAATTGAAAGTGTAATAAAATTCTATATATTTTGTGTTTCACAGTGTTCAAATACAAGAAGGTTTCAGATGAGTCTTTTGGAGACAAACTCGCCAAGCTTAGCTTCCACACAATAAAGAAAAAAGGCAGTCGATTCAAGGGTCGTATTAGCACCAATCTGGGGCTCCTGCTGGTGAGAATCTTATGTAGAAATCGAGCCAGTTTTCTTATTAAGCTCAAGGGGAAATAATCAGATCAGATCACTAAATTTTATGTATTGTAGATCAAGGATGATAGCTTCGACAGAGAGGAGGCAAAATTTAGACAACTTGAAAAGATGGTTAAAGTTTTTGTCAGAAACACCCAGAACTACATGGATCAACTACAGGTACCTTGAGAAAAACTCTAAATGGGGGGAGGGGGCATCCTCACAATGTCAAGATTGTCTGGCATTGTGAGGGGAGTTGCAAGAAACATTGACTGTGAAATTGATGAAGTCATGGCATATGTATATATGTGCATGCGTGAGTAGAAATTTCCATGTATACATAAAAATCCAAAAATTTTTCTCAAATTTCAACTGGTACATTGAGATCATTAATCATTACTTTTGTAGAAGTGTGTAAGACTGAATGAAATAATTAATCATTACTTTTGTAAAAGTCTGTAAGACTGACGCAATGAGATCTTTAATCATTACTTTTGTAAAAGCCTGTAAGACTGATGCATAAGATTGGGCACTGATACTCGGTATCAATGTTATACAGAGGAATTGTTTTAATTTTACTAGTAAAATTCTGTTTCATTTCATACCGATATCGATACCGGTATTTATATATCAATAAATCTGTAATTGGCCTTCAAAGTTTTAATCCACTTGCATTTCTATTTATTGACGATATGCAACACGGATACCTCTGCTTGACATTTCAATTTTCAATAAAATGAAAAATTCTCAAGAGAGATGTTAAACTATATACAATCAATCAATAAAGTGTATCTATTTTTCATTACTTTTGTTAAAGCTTTTATTTTACAACATTTATTGTGATTACTGAAATGCTAAAAATTTTTGGAAGATAAAGAATGAAATATATATTCACGTATTCATTAAATCATAGTTTTAAAATGCAGGCTTGACACATGATTTTATGTCCTATATGCTACATGTACAGCAACCGAATTTGATGAAGAGGACAAACTCTCTCAATCAATTCAAGAGAAACCTTTTACCAGAAAAACATTCGAAACCCTCTCAATTTTATCAGCTAATAGGGATGAAAAAATAAAATCCACACTACATTACGAACGTAGTTATTTCATTTTTACCTGATCAAAACTAGTTATTTGTTTCTTATCTAAAGGTTAAAAAGCCAAGAAGTGTAAAGCCATCTATCCATACCATAATCTATGCATCAGTTACGTTTTTGATTATAGATCAGAGTATCATTAAAAAGTATTGTATCGTTTCAAAAGTATCGGTATGGTATCGTACCGTTTCGTCCTTAACGGTATCCAACCCTACTGATGCACTGAGATCATTACTTTTGTAAAAGTCTGTAAGACAGATGCACTGAGATCATTACTTTTGTAAAAGTCTGTAAGACAGATGAGATCATTCATAATTATTTTTGTAGAAGTTTGTAAGACTGGTATACTGAGATCATTAATCATGACTTTTGCAGAAGTCTGTACTAATCATTACTTTTGTAGAAGTCCGTATTGATGATTACTTTCATAGAGCTGTGTATTGATCATTACTTTTGTAGGAATCTGTGACTTGTCATGAATGCATGGTAGCAGATTTTGCTGATTTTTACGATGATAAACAGGGTAATGCAGAGATGCAAAAATACCAAGAAGCCCAGGAGACTTTGGACAGGAGACACCTACCTCTGTTTGTATGTACAAACATTGCCGGAAAAAACAATATAATGAGGCCATATTATTCTTGGTGCATGCTTTTTCATTATAACAGTTATAAAGAAAATTACTGTACAATTGTATAACAGAAATCGTCATAGATACTGTTAGACTGAAAAAGTTCTGCTTTTGTGTGTGGAGTGTTTTATTTTGGGTGAATTTTAGACTCAAAGTGCTGGTGTATCAGGTGTGGTTGATGTTCCATTTGATTTTCAAACTGATATTTAATCAATGAACGGTCCGTGATGAATCTCTTTGCCAATTCAAAAGTATTATCCTACAATACTTAAGACATCTGATCAGTTTTAAAATCTGATAAACACAAGACTTTGAGTACATTAATATTGGTTATCTACACTAGTTACAGAGTAATCATAGGGTTATAGAGAGATCACAGGATTACAACTGCCAAGAGAGATAATTCTGATTTCCTGTATGGATGAATTCCCTGTAGTAATATCAATTCAGTGATTATAACAACCTTGCTAATAATGCCAAAATGAGATCCTTGTCGAAATTCTGCTTATACTGTAAAATCGTTAGATTTCATGAGGGTTCAATTTTTGTCTCCAGGATTCTTCAGTACTTCAAGGACAGATGAACGTGCATTCCAAGATGATTTACATGGTGATGGGGCCAAAAATGAATATTGTTATGTTTATGCTAAAAGTGCAAAAAAAAAAAAATGTCATTAGGAAGGGAAAAGGTTTTCTTTTGTGCATTTCTCAGATGATTTATATGGTGTTCATGCTATATATATATATATATATATATATATATATATATATATATATAAATTAATCAGATGTTGTTTTATTTATTAAATACAGCAAGAGGCAGTGCGGGACTTGGTTATCTTCCCTTTGAACAAGCTGATGTCCATGTTTGAGGGCCCTAACAAAGTAATACAGAAGAGGTTTGACAAACTGCTGGACTACGACTCCATGCAGAGAAAAGTCACAGACGGACGGGTGAGGAGGATGTACACACAAATATTAATGTGGACTGAGTGATGTTACCCATCCTGCAATGTACATGAATATACATATCCGTTAGATATAGAGATAGTGTAAAATGCACCAGAATATAGAGATAGTGTAAAATGCACCAGAATTTTGAGATTCTGTAAAATGCAACCGAATTTAATTTGTGACACTGGGGCTGTCAGCCTCTTACCATTCTGTTTAACTCAGGAATTACTTTCATAATGTGTATGCATTTGATATGCATTCATAGTGTTATAAACACAATTGGTAGATTAAAAGTTCAGTTATTGAAAAAAGTAATGGATCTGCAAATGTATTTGATAGCCATTTCCTCATGAATGTGTTGTAGTCGTAAACAATGTGTGTATGAATGCAGATAAATGTAGTACTGTACATATATTTTAATGGCTGGAAATTCCAACAGAAATGAATGTACAATTGACAATACATAAGGGTATGAGCTGCAATGCTTTATACCAGTAAATTCCTTATTTTATGTGAGTACTAGGTATTGCAAAATGACTCGTAGATGTCAAATCACAAGAACAAGAATTCAGGAGCATTCTGTTGGTCAAATATATTTTACATGTACATTTAGTGAGTGATTTTATTTTGCGAGTGATATAGCAAAATTATGCTATATTAAATTTTTCGTGTATATTTAGGAATCTACAGGACTTTTCATGAGGTGCTAATGTGCTTCATAAAGTATGCCAGCATCAAGCATTGCAGTTCATACCCACAATTATTTTCAAAAATAAAATCAATTTCTTAACTTTAGTCAGATAATTATATGGAGAGAGAGAGAGAGAGAGAGAGATCATGCATTACTTTTTAATCTCCCTCAATCAATGAGAGTGGTACAATGTAGCTTATTTTTCTTGGTCAGATGCCAGAAAAAGCCTTGCAACCTGTGAAGAATGACTATGAAGGTCTAAATGCCCAGCTCCTGGATGAGCTTCCTAAGCTGTATAGCTTGTCTCTACAGCTCCTACAGGACTGTATAGCAGCTTTTGTTCAAGCTCAGAGAGAGTATGTCAGCCAGCAGTCCCTTCAACTATCTGATACCCTGGATGTAAGTAGGAGGGGGGGATAAACTGGGATGTTTTATTGACCTCAAACACTTATTTTTCTTAGAAAAAAGGAGGGGTTTTATGCACATTGCAACATTTTAGAGGTGTTTTACTGTTACACTGTAGTTTAAGTGGAAATAAATTGTGTGTAGTGGTATAGTCAATCAAACTGTTTTATTTCAGTGTGAAGGTTTCATTAATTTAGGCTGTGCTTTCTATTTTTGATGTATGTATATACTTCATTACTTTGATGTACTGTGGTACATATAATGCAGAATTGTTGCCGTATTGATATTAATTTTTGTAACATCATGATTTGTAACTTTATATGTACACATATGATATCAGATATTTTATTTTGCTTGATAACTTTCTTTTATTTATCAGTTTTTCTAATCATGTAATGAAATTTTACTTACTTTTGACATATTTGTGCTTGTGTAAAACACTGGTTTTGTTACAGAAAGTCATTCAGCATGAACTAGACAGTAAATCTCAGTCACCTAACTTATCCACTGTAAGTTTGCTGGTCAGGGGCACTAGCACAATTACCCTAGTGTCCATTACCATTTTCTGCTGCCTGCTCACTTCCCATTCATTTGGAGGGAGACATTTGCATGCTCTGCATTTACTATTTTAGGTTAACATAATCATAGTAACAGGCTAGGTGCTGTTTTGTTATTACATGTGCATGCTTTTTTAGACTGCAAGTGAAAATGACTGTGTAGAACATTTAGGTAGAGGGGTAAGAAAGGAAACTTGGGTACTCTGTGGATTCACAAAAGCACGATAAGGAAATAAATGTTTGCACTGCATACCTTATAGATATATACTGTATATACACAGAACTAAAAGGGCAGAGTAACACAAAGAAAAGTTCAAATTCCTAGAATATTTTCACAGATTAAAGAAATTTCTAAGTTAGAAAAATTCATTATTTCAAAACAAATGACTATGACTTGTATCGTGACTATGACTTGTATCATGACTTTGACTTGTATCGTGACTTTGACTTGTATCGTGACTTTGACTTGTATTGTGACTTTGACTTACTTGTATCGTGACTTTGACTTGTATCGTGACTTTGACTTGTATCGTGACTTTGACTTGTATCGTGACTTTGACTTTACAGGGCTTTAAAACTAGTGACTTTATATGTATTGATAGATTAGCTAGACTGTGGTGAATACATGATATATCGTAATGAATAAATGGTGGTAAAATTTATGATTTAATGACAAATGGATTCAGTATGCTAATGATTTAAAAGCCTCCTTGAGTAATGCAGTGAAATCTTGTATATTTCAATATGTGCTGTCCTTTTCATATGTGGTCACCTGCTATTTTTAGCTTCCTTCCTTGCTTGCATCAGACAACCTGATTGATGTCTTTAACATTAGACATGTGGCAGTGGTAGACAAGATGGCCTGGCTCAGTTTCATTCCCAAAGGATTCAACCCAAAAGTGGATGCTCTAAAACAACCAGACAAGAAAGGGAAGAGACCCTCCTTGGGTCTGGTAAGTAGGAGCAAGTGCTATCTGTGACTGGGTACTGTGGTCTATAGGGAAACTAGATCCTGTTCCTTAGAATGAGAATTAGTCCTCTTAAACAACGAAAGTACAGTTGCATATCAGTACCTCAAATATGGGTGATCTCAAATACCTCACTTATGTTGAAGTCAATCTCTGGCCCGAAATAAATGATATTGCGATAATGGTAATCTTAAATATCCCACTTAAGTTGAAGTGTCTTCAAGGTCCAAAGCCTTGATATCTAGAAGTGTAGTGAAATTTTCCAGTCTACTAAACATACCTGGTCTCATTGCTTCACATATTCTCACCTGCAGTTATTCACATTATGCAAGGTATCTAAGTTGCAGTAATTAAAGATTAAGGCTTGGGTGTTCAGTGACTCTTTGGCCATAAAATCATTGAATTTATGGCCAGTTATGAATAAAATGTCTGATATTATGGATAGTGTATTTAGTAATACTCTCTGTCATCATCATGCCTTATAAACACCCAGATTTTCAAAGTAAAATTGAATTTAAACAATCATAATTTCTTGTGATAATTTGAAAATACATGCCATATTGTTAACTCAGAGAATAGATAAAACAAGAAGATTTTCTAAATAAACTTGCATGAAACTTTTACGATATTAGACAGATATCTCGCACAACACAGATCTTTTGCCGGAACTCCAGAAAATGATTGCCCTCTTACTTACAAAAGACCTGCATCACAAAGTTCTTTGGTGATGAAGATAATGACAAATACTTTGTGATTTTTGGTCTATTCATTGAAACAGTTTTTCAATAACATTTTACTAGATACAATGTACTCAGTATTTTTTTTTTTTTTTTTTTTTTTTGCAATTCAACTTTTGTGTTATAATTTGTATTTTTTGTTTTTTATGGAGATATGTTTTTTAACCACTGAACAATAGCTACATCCCATTCAAGCTTGGATTAAATCAAAGAAACAAAAATATTTTTTCTTCAAATTGTTTTGAGTTATTTACTACTTTTATTTATTTATTGCTTGGATAAAAAAAACAACCAGAAGACCACATGATTTTTACGTGTACTTAAAGTGCAAGTATTATGCATGAAATGAATGTGCACAAACAAGAGAAGTCACTGAAATGAAATATCTAAAACCCTGGTTATTTCAAAGTCTTGTCACTGACCCTCAAACTGTACAAATATTCAACTGTGACTACAATTGGGAAGAAATTATTTAAATGGATTTATACATTGTGCAAAGGCTTTTCTTAAGTTGTATATTTCTTGAGCATGGCTGAATGTCAGTGTTCAAGGGCTTGGTATAAACTGGTGTTTTGATATGTGCTGTTTCTTTTTGTCTTGACAAGAAGTGACAGGAATATGTCCATTCCTGTTGTAATGTAAAGATAATCACTGGATGACTAAATGCACTAGACTGGTATCAAAATGATGGAAGTGGTTTTGTGTTTTCTAGGAGGAACCATCCAGCTCTCAGGTCCAAAGTCAAAAAGTGTACCTCCAACAAAAGTTCCCAGCAGAAAAACTGTACAAGGTGTCTCAAAATTACGCAGCTACAGATCTGATGGACCTGTCCCTTAATGCTGGAGATCTTGTGGGGGTAGTCCAGGACAAGGATCCCATGGGAAACAAGGACAGGTGGTTTGTGGACAATGGAGGTGAGGGACTGTCTCTAAAAGTGTTACAAGTTGTCCAAATAGTTGACGTTACAATATTTTGTGTAAATCTTAATGGCATAGATCAATGCATTTCAGCTTTTTTAGCTCACTTCCTGGAGTGAACTTTTCTGATCAAAATAAGTGTGTTGTCATTTTTGTTGTTGTTTTAATCTTTTCACATTTTCAACCTATTCTCCAGAACCTTGAGATCATTTCAATAGAATGTGGCACTTTAAGTACCCTAGCATGAAGGGAATTCAAAGTTTGTTTAAAGGAAGAGCCCTAGAGATAATTTGGTAGTGAAATGAAGTGAGATCTTATAAGGTTTTTTCCACAAGAACCATTCTGCCAGAAAAGCCAAAATTTTCATGAAAATTATCCTTATACAATCAAGAAGTTTGTTCAGACTTTTTAACTCGGGAGCCATGGCTGGGCCACACTTAGATTTTCAGTTGTCCCTTGTGATGCATCAGAAAAAATATTCTTAAGAATAATAATGCTTTAAATGTCAAATCAATATGCATATGCAAGTATCCTCATGTAGTGTAGATTCAAGTTTGTTCATGCCTGAAGCCAGAGTTAGGCTACATAAGCAGTTTAAAGTAGGAGTATCTACATGTATGGATGAGCAAGTTGATTTAAGATGGACCTTGTGGCACATGGGCATCTTACTTTTTCAAATGTTTATTAGAGACTTCATGCAGAGAATAAAACTTAAATTGCACACATTTTACAGCTGCTAAAGGGTTTATACCCTCACGTCTCCTCCAACCTTTCAACTCCTCTGATGTAACAGTCAGTGAAGAGACCAATCAGCTTTATCCTAACATTAATGTACCAACTTCGCCGCTGTCGCCCACAGTGATTGGACAGAGACAAAGGCAGACTTCTGTTGGAAGCCAGGGATTCCCTGCTGTGGATGGTCAGATGCACAATGTTGACGGAGGTCAGAGGTCACCAAACACCTCAGGACTGGTCAGTCAGAAGAGTTTGGACAGTGAACTGGATACATTTTTAGATGAAGACATGACACCAGACATAACTTCAATGGAGGGTTCTATTAAATATGAATGTGAAGAGGTGAGATATTTGCCCTCTATGTGGGTATTAATAAGAAATAAGGTATAATTTTTAAAGATCTGTAGGGTGTAGATACAGTTGATTATAATGGTATTAGGGGTATATTCAACATAGAGTGTATGATTAAAGTTTTTAAAGTACTGTTGGTTTGAATATTTCCAGAAGTAATAGGTTTCATTTTTCACTGTCATCCATTTTACACATAAAGGTTATAGTAATTCTGTCTGGATTTTAACACCCTTAGTGCCAAAATTTTATTAACATGTTCTAGTGATACAGAATTAACATGTTCTAATGACACAGAATTAACATGTTCTAGTGACACAGAATTAACATGTTCTAATGACACAGAATTAACATGTTCTAGTGCCACAGAATTAACATGTTCTAGTGACAGAAGACGCTGACTAACCATGTCCTTTACATATGTAATATATAGAAAAGGAAGCATGACAGAAAAAAAAAATACTAAGAGTGCTAAAAGTGAACACAAAAAGCTTTACTCAGATTTGATGGAGATGAAACCACCTTCTTTGCCACTTTTTGGAAAATGAATTGTCTACAAACTACATAATTTTCTTTCAGTGGCCTTGCAAATAATTTTTGAAAATTCAATTGTTTATGAATATTTTTTTTTTTTTATCGATGGCCTTGCTGATTTTGTTGAATGTTTTTGTTTTCAGTTTTACTATGCTGAATACGCTTTCCAGTCCCGTGCAACCAATGAAGTGAGTTTATTTGAGGGCCAGGTAGTGACTGTGTACATAAAACATGATGAACAGGGTAACAGCCAGTGGTGGTATGTAGATGCTGATGGGGTCAAAGGTTACGTTCCATCTAATTACCTACAACCAATGAGCTGACAGGAGAAGATAGATGCATCCAATGATCTCTTATGACAACCAGTCACTATGGAGAAATCATTATAAAAAAGAAATAAGAAACTGGAATAGATAACTGTACAATGAATGATTAAAGAAACAATGTTAATTCCTCTAGTTTGCTAGTCAAGGATTGAATTCAGTATAGATGTCTGAAAGGATTTTGTTTTTACCGTATGAGATCTGTGTTTGTATTAATGAGATATATCTTTTGCCTGCAATTTACCAAAGTTGACATACTGCCGCGGAAGTGAGGCTGGAACTCATCGTAGGGAGGTGGATCCAACATCTAATTTGAATCGATTGTGAATGTTCTAGTTTCAGGCTTGCTGTATTTGGGGAGTAGCATGTTTTCACACGAAGTAAACTACCAATTTATAGAAATACATGTACACCACAGAATTTTTTGTTAATCATCATGCATATACAGAACATATACAATGATGTGCGTTTTCTTTTGATGTGCATTTTCTACTTGGAGAGACGTGGTATCATACATTTATTGTAAATGTGTTGTGGAGCGTGATTATAAGCATTTATCTCCAAGTACATATTGCTTAAACTTGTGCTCTTCAAGTATTTAAAATGAATTTTTAAGGTTAGTATTACAGTGCATTATTTTTCCCACAAACGATCATTTATATACATAACAAGTACATACTAGGTACATAGCACGCTACAGTAGAAAGCCAGGATTTTATTAGGTTTTATTCTGCATTTGCATAATGTCTGATGGGTACAACTATTTATATTCAGTTTTTATTTGTAAAGTAGCTAGCAATCTCACCTTGTTATTGACCTATATCTTGGATATATACTAATATCTATGAAATTATTTAGGTGTTTTTGGGGTGGGGTATGTTTTATATTGATTATTATTTGCGTGATAATGAGCTTTCATCGTGAGATTATGTGATTGACCTTGTACTGGTATTAATATTTAGATTTGGACATTGTATACATCTTGTTGAGTGGTGCTTTAAACTTTCTGTGATAGCCAGAGAACAAATTATGTAACCAAAGTAACTTAATAACTTGCAAAGTTAAATTAGTTATTTAGGGAAAACTGTTTAGTTTAGCTTCGTAACATTTTTATACATTTGTAACAATAGTTGGACATTAAAGCATGTTTGTAGCGAACCTTCAAACCCAGCAAAATACCTAACTTCATTATATCCAATAAAATTTGTCTTTATTTTCCTTTCATGGGGGAATAAATATCACTTCATAATAAGTGTGAATTCATTATAAGAGTGTTTGTTATAAGCATGTTTTACTGTACTAAAATAATGCAGTCGTATTTTTATGCAGAATTACCCAATTTTATCTATGTGCAAGAATATTTCCATGACCTTGCAGATATTTGTCATTGAGCTAGTCACTCGGCATGAGTACATTAAAGGTCTTGTCACTCGGTGTGACTACATTAAAGGTCTTGTCACTCAGTGTGAGTACATTAAAGGTCTCATCACTCAGTTTGACTACATTAAAGGTCTTGTCACTCAGTGTGAGAACATTAAAGGTCTTGTCACTCAGTGTGACTACATTAAAGGTCTTGTCCTCAGTGTGAGTACATTAGCAGTCTTGAAAGAGATTCAGTTACATTTATGACGACTGAAGAATGACTGTTTTAAGTAAGCTAATTTTTGTATGTAGAATTTATTTTTATGCCCCCAGATTGGAAGATCTGGGAGCATATAGGATTTTTGTTCAAAAATTGTAGGATTCTTTTCAACTCACCTAAGCTGAAAGCTCAGGTGAGCTTTTCTGATCTCCCATTGTCAGTCATCCATCTGTCTGTAAACTTTTTCAGCTTCTTCTCCAGAACCACTGAACTTATTCAACCAAACTTGGCAAAAAGCATCCTTGAGTGAAGGGGATTCAAGTTTGTCCAAATGAAGAACAGTGCCCCACTCCAATGGGAGATAACAGTGAATTAGCAAAAATACATTGACAAATATTAAAAATCTTCTCCTGAACCAATGGGCCATTGGTTCAGGAGAAGATTTTTAATATTTCAATCAAACTTGGTACAACTTATTCTTAGGTAAAGGGGATTCAAGTTTGATCAAATTAAGGGCTATACCTCCTTCAAATGAGAGTTAATCAGAAAAATGCAAAAATAGGGTGGGGAAGCTTCCTGATATAGTGCAGGTTCAAGCTAAAAGCATGGCCTTCATGGGTAAGGTGGGGCTACAATAGAGGATCAAAGTTTTAAGTGCGAAAATACATGGAAAAATCTTTAGAAATCTTCTTCTCAAGAACCATTGAGCTAGAAAAGTTCTATTTTACATGGCAGGTTTCTGACATAGTGCAGATTCAAATTTGTTAAAATCATGGCTCGCCAGGGGTAATGTGGTGCCACAGTAGGGGATCAAAGTTTCACATGCAAATTATATGGGGAAATATTTAAATATGGGTCAGGGTGACTCAGGTGAGTGATGTGGCCCATGGGCCTCTTGTAGAATGTGGATGAAAAATGATTGTTTTTAAGTGGTTTTAAGGTTTATCAGAAATGTCTTTTATCCCCTGATCATGAGAATAGATTCAAAGACTATCATGATTAAAATTTGAATGTATTTTGGGGAGGGGGAGGTTTTTTTGGGGGGGTGGGGGGGGTAGTTTATCACCGATGATAATGTACTACTTGCAGTGAAGTTGTTAATTGTGCAATATATTATGTGCCACTAACACAAAATACATGTGCTAACTTATAAACAATCAGGTACTAATATATTACCACTGAGTACTATGTACTAGTAAAGAGTTCTAGTACACTTCTGTCTTTCACTGTAGCTAGTGTATTTAATATTTCACTGTTGTCTGTTATTTCCAATTTTCCGTGTGCTTACATTCCACCTTTCATTTAATTAACATTTATTAATACAGTATATTATATATTTTTAAGATGAGTATTAGGACAAACTGCTTTGTATTTTAAAGGTATCCTGGTTGTATGTTTATTTTTGAATATGGGTATGGGTTTCTTATTATGGTTTGGATATCTACTTTACTTACAAATTAATTCATACTGAGGTTACTTCTAACAGAGATTTATACCAGCTGATAGTCTTGTACTTGTAAGTGGTTTTTATTTTTCGTGTGGTAGATGCATTCGTGATGTGGACCATCCTTCTGCTGATAAGTCGTAGTTTTATACTATCCTTAACCAGGAAAGATAACTCCTGTGTGCTACATTTGATTTTGG
Organism: Ostrea denselamellosa; assembly: GCA_024699665.1. Taxonomy (NCBI): domain Eukaryota; kingdom Metazoa; phylum Mollusca; class Bivalvia; order Ostreida; family Ostreidae; genus Ostrea; species Ostrea denselamellosa. Next base: position 695,504 of record JAMZEH010000040.1, read on the forward strand.
GGTCAGCTGAATTTAATCTCAGCAGAAGTTTGGGAAGTTTTCTTGTTGAGTTTTTGTTGTTAAACAACCAATCTGTTTCCCTGCATTAAAAATGCAGGAGTCTTGCAGGAATCACATTGTCTGTTTGTCTGTCTGTCAGCACTTTGTGACACAGTAAGCCTAAAATTTTTCAACATCTGTTAGACCTTTTATATTTTATGCAAAGGAAGTTGATTATAAAGAAAGACACCTACATATTTTGTGGTCATTAGGTCAAAGGTCAAGGATATAGACATTCAGTCCAAGTTGAATACACTTTCAATATGACATTTTATCAGGAAATGTTTCAACATATATGAACAGCTTTCATGTTCTACAGAAAGGTATACCCATCTCGTATAAATGTCACTCCTCTCATAACAAACATTGATAAATTCTGCATCATTAGCACTAGTACATGTAATATGTAAATTCAGTCTTCCTGAGTGAGTCAGTTTTCTACTTTTATCTACATTGTGATCAACATTTCATCACAATGGATTCAAGACATGTGACAAAATTGCTATATTGAGGAATATCATTGACAAATTCCTTGCAAATGCAAATACATGTAACAGTGTTTTGACAGTAATTTATGAATGCTTTTTCAATATACTTCTTTTCTCAATAAAGTCACTGACCTTTGAACTTGACATAAAAAACCTATTTATCAAATGTATAGTAGGTTGTTTGCATTATTGGGGACATGAAAACTATGCTTCCATTGTCTTTATACTCTGATATACAACAACCTAGACATTTCTTTGTAAGTAATTATCTTTCAATGCCCCGTAGATCTTGTCTTTTATACATGTAGTATTTTTGTTGTTGTGTTAAAATACACCTAAAGGATAAGAATAGTACACATTATAGATACAGAAGGCTGGTCCATCTTGGGGAAAAGTTTTGTAGTGTGTGCATGTATTATCAGCTTGTAAAACCAATAGTCACAAGTGCATTTACTCAGTAACTTGAGATGTAAACCAGTTCCTAATCTATGTATGCAGCCATTGAATTTTAGTTACTTTTTTTTTTTAATTTACTTTAAAAACAGATACATGCATGAAATTTTTCAGATTTTTGGGACTACATTGTTAGACTTTTGATAAATTGTTAAACTTTTGATAAATTTAAATTTATGTGCGCTGCTGAGAATTTAACCAAAATTACGCCAAATACAGTATGATTAAGACCACCTCCTTTCTCCTTACACCTGGTGAGTGGAAGTAGAAAGAATGTGGTTTAATCAAACTGTGCCAAATATTCATGAAAAACCTTAGCATTTTGTGTTTACCATTTTATATGTTGTGATAATGTTGTGTTTACAATGAAATTTACGAATTATGATTTTTTTTTTTTTTTTTAAAAACATTCAAATGTTTCTTTATGATTTAAACATATTTATTGTGTAATGGGGTCCATTTCCCACAATATGGCTGTTACTCATTGCTCAGAATTCTTATTTGAGAATTAAATATGTATTACTCCACGTATCAAGGTTTTGTTTTCACTTGAATTTGTGTCACTATTGAGTATTTAAGATTGTGCAATGTCATAAAATGAGATCAGAGAGATTGATTGATTAATTAAATATTCTTTAATGTCTCGCTCGAGAATCTTTCTATGCTCGGCGCTTATGGCCTTTGAGCATGGAGGGATCTTTATCGTGCCACACCAACTGTGACACGGGACCTCGGTTTTTGCGGTCTCATCCAAAGGACCGCCCCATTTAGTCGCCTCTTACGACAAGCAAGGGATACTGAGGATCTATTCTAACAACCCGGATCCCCACGGGGATAGAGAGATCAGAGAGAAAGAGACGAGCTTGGTTCAGATTATTTCTGCCTTGATAACAAGTTCTTCATTCATATTTTAACCCAGCAAAAGTTTTTGTGGTGAGTCTGATTATCATCAAGGAAAATTATTCCATCAGTCCACAAAGATAGATGTGATAACCTTTACATTAAACACTTTATGAAGTGTATTTTGTGATTGCATGTATTTGAAGTTTACATTTTCAAATAACTTTCCTTTTTTCTCTTGGCATTTTTAATAGCTTTCCTTTTTTCTTCTGGTATTGTCAATAGATCAGATTTCTTCGGGCCATGCATATTTTTAATGGGCACATGTTGTGGAGGGGGTAATAAATTTGGTTTTTATTGATAGGCCTTTGTTGACTTTGATAATTGGACTGTCATCTTTCTTTCACTGCGATCAAGCACCTGCTGGTGTGGGATATCTCCTTCTTATCTAGACTTCCACTGTTGTACAAGGGAATTTCATTTCTCATCAGCAATTTATCATTATGTTATTGTGTCGCACTTCATACATATTATGAATTTTTCCCCCCGATTGTATTTGTTGGATAAATTTTGTCATGTCATGTACTTACGGGGGTCTTGCATGCATTTCGTGTAGGTATCGGGGTTGGTGACAAGGTTATTGGTCTGTATGAGCAGGAATCGGTCTTGAATCTTGGTAGCAATGGGTGTAATTTAGGGTGACGTGCTTCAATTTTGAGTGTGCTGTATTGTTTCAATGAGATTGATCAAGGATAAATTATCTGGCAGACAGTGCAAATTTAATACCTACAAGTCTAATCTTTAAATGATCAGACAGTGCGGATCAAGTTTAAGATCATTTCGGGTTTCTGATGAGCAAAGAGTCCCTCAAGATTATTTTTCATATTTTATTGACTGAATTGGCAGATTGGGATAAATTATTATTTTTGTTTCAATTTTCACTTTTAAATTGATTATTTGCAGGACGTTTACCTGTTAGTAATAAGATACCTCTGTATATGATGTTGAGAAATACGCACCTGATCAGGTGTCGACAACTGGCACATTCATATGTGTATTATGTTTAAAATAAGGAACAGGACTAGGTGCATTTTCAATGTGCATATATGTTTTGAGCTTATTTTCAAGTGTTTGTTCAATGGCATGATTTGTCACCCTGTTCTATATTGCATAATTTACTGAACAAGCAATATATTGTTTTGTACTCTAGGTAATTTATACTTCGTTTGACAAGTTTATTCTTTCATTAGTTTTGGTCCTTGGTGCGTGCATCTGTGTTTATAGATGTTTATATAATTGTGTGAACCAACTTTAACCTAAGGCCAGGTGACATAATATTTACTGCCGAAATTTACCATCGTCATTACATATCAAAAGATTTCAGATTGCAATCATAATTAATAGGCAGCACCCGCCTTTTTATTGTTGGCTGGTTTATCAATTTAAGCCTGTTAGATTAGGCATTGATTAATTGTTTATCTGATGTTTGAACATTTAATTTACCATAAATGGGCACTAAGGGCAATGTTGACTTCTCCCCCAATCAAATGAATCGATTGTTATAACAAACTTCCATTAGAACTACACTCTGAATGGGTATGCGTTACTTGGGTACTAATCTTTCCTCAGTTTAGCAGTATTGCTATGTTATTTCTGTAGGATGTTTAATGTCCTTTTTATTGGTTTGCTAAATTTCACCTTCACTGTTTGTGACATTGGTTTAATGCAAGAGAGCGATTATTTCGGTGTTCAGAGGTGATAAAACATTTGGAATCGTGTCATAGGGGGAAAAATCAGAATTGATCCTTGTAGATCTGTTTGAATTGATTTTTCTGGCCAGATGATGATTGGAATTTTTCTTTTGAACTTTTAATCTGCAAGTCGATTTGAGTGTAGAGAGTTTTGAGAACGCAGGCTATTTTACATATCTGTTCAACACCCATGATCAATGCAGGTTAAAATGAAAAGAAAAGGAAGAATTTGTTGTATTCAGAGTCAAAGTCATTACAATCCTGGAAGATAACTTTTTATGTAAAGCAACAGATATGAAAAGACTAGAAATAAAGGAATCAGATCCTGTTCTTAGAGGCAGAAAATTCCAAGTTCTAATGTGCAGGATATATGATAATGTCATAAACTTTATTATGTAAAAACTGTTATAATACAATTATCAACAGGCAGATCATTTAAGTGAAATAAGGCGTGCAGTGAATTTCTTAAGTATTTAATCCAACCATATCTTAATTTAAATCCATTAATTCACACAATAGTTGGTTGGTTGTAGTAAGAATTTAAAGGTCCCCTGATTTACTGTGGATTTCAGTAGTATTGTTATGGCCCTATATGCTATAAATATTTGCAAACTTCAAAAGTTTTGAATGGAAATCTAAAACAGTGAAACATTTAAGATAAGTAACAGTGAAATGACTGTATACAGGGGGTGGAGAGTGTAACAGCAGTGTGTGATATCACAGAGCTGTGTGGTTACCAGTCAATTTAAATGTGTCGCTGTATCTTTTGAGTTTATGAAGGATGATGAAGTGAAAGGATATGTTTCATTTGAAGTTTCCAAAATTCCGAGGATTTTTTACATGGGAAGAGTTAGGGTAAGTTGTCAACATATTGATTTATATTTCTTTTCATAATTTTATAATTTATACTGCCCTCAGTAAATATTTGTGTATTGCTTTTTTTCAAAGTAACATAACTGTACATTGTAGTAAATAAATTATAAATTTGTAACTTATCATTTTGATAAAATCTAGACTTCCTTAATTGATCATGTACAAAAACTGGTTTTTGAAGTCTGTTCTAAAGGATACACACAAACAGAATATATATATAAAGTATATTTTCAACAGTGATATATTGTTTATCCATTGAATAAAAATGATATCTTTACAGGGTGGAAATAACTGATTGTGATGTCATTTTTTGTTCAGTGTATTACTATACATCCTTCAAGATTTGAAATAAACAAGTTTTAAAACCAAAGAAAATTTAATAAACAGAAAATTCAATGCTTTGTTGTTGGATATGAAATTTATTTTACCAATAAGACAGGAATTATATATATATATATATATATATATATATATATATATATATATATATATAGGTGTGTTTTCGAGCTTACTATGATTAAGAACACTTTTGTGTATATATATTGTTAGCCTTTAAAACAGTCCTAATGTAATTTAAGAACAAAACAGATTATAAGATTATATCTGTATTTTTGATGTGAAAGGAATTTCATAGTAAATTTGAGAGGATAATTAACCCCTTTTTCTACTCAATTTCTTTCACTATGCTTACATTTATAATTATGATTTTTTTTTCAGATGTCTTGCCAGAGCCCTGGGTGTAAGTCAAATTCGAATTTCTTCATCAGTCAATATTATTTTATTACATTTCTTCATCAGTCAATATTATTTTATTAAATCTTCATCAGTTAATATTATCCTATTACATTTCTTCAGCAGTCAATGTTATTTAATTAAATTTCATATGTATTTTGAGAGCATGTGACATAAGAAAATGATTGAGAAGTTTCCATTACATATAAATAGATTGATTAGGGAGTCCCAAGAACACAAGGCTGTGTTGTTATAAATAATACTATAACAGCATGCAGTGCATTTAACAAGGACTATATATTGGAATAATTCAGATGGGACTAAATATTGATTTACCAATGATAAAGCACTGTTATTCCATGGCACACAGCAGCCATTTTTATACATTTAACAATCAACTTTGTTGAAGTTAATATTCAAGGTTAATATAGCGCTTTAGTTACCCTCAATGTACAATAATAATTATTTGTATCAATTTTGAAATTCCCAATTTATTTTTGTAGTAATGGTTGAAAAACCAAATGTTATATTCACCTCAAAAACATGTGAAGGTGAATATAATGTTCTATTTTTTCCAATTTATTGGATCTCGGCCAATCATAAAGCTTGGATTTACTCAATCATATATGATAAAAGGATTTATCAATCCAAGGAATATGATGTTGACTGAGGGAGAGTCTCTGTTTTAAAGATTGATAAATCCTTATATTTATCAAAGCAAAATTTGATGCATGTGATTGTTATAATAAATAACAATATTCACACTTCTAACAAAAAGGGACATTTCTTGGATAACAGCTGCAGGGTGAAATTACATCATAGATTAAAAAAAATAAACCAATATGTTAACAACACAGTTACTAATGGAACATCACAGTGAACAGTTATGTTGACATGACCAATTCTACTAATCATGTTCAAGAAAGCATCCATTGCACAATTTCTTGGAAGAGTAGGAGGGTAATATAAGAATTCAAACAAATCAGTGGCTCATATGCTATCATGATAACAATTTAATTCAACTAGTCATATGATGATGAAAATATGTACAAAATATGGTGTGTGTGTGTGTGTGTGTGTGTGTGTGTGTGTGTGTGTGTGTGTGTGTGTGTGTGTGTGTGTGTGTGTGTGTGTGTGTGTATGTGTTCAACACATAACTAGAAAATGATGTGTGTGTTCAATGCATCACATGTTTGAATGTGAATAAAACTCCTTTTGATCTGAAGCTAGCTTCAAATCCACTGTGCTGAAATTTGAATTTTATCAGCAAGTTTACTAAACCTCTTGCTGTTTTCACACTGTTTAAGATGTCAGATTTTAATTTAAAATATACAGATTTTATGCCTGTTTTACATACATTTTATGACTAGATTAGACTAGTTTTATTATCCCCCCAAATGAAAGTTGTGTGAGGGTGTGCGTGTATGATCAGTGTTCACAACGAAGTGTTTTGATTCACTGGTCCACATTAACTATGCAAAGTTACTGACCCTGTACCAGATTTTACAATTACAAGATTATGATAATTGATTTGGGATTATTCAAAAATATTAGACAGTGATAAATTAGAGAAATCAAAGTCATTATCCTCAATGACTTTCTTTTTAAACCTCTTGGGATATAGGCCCCCTAACACATTAATAAAAACAATTTTCTGATGTAGTGGAAGTCATTCCTGTTTATTAGTGCCTTACTGGGGAAACCGATCATAAGTTTCCTCTTCTTCTGTCTGGCTTTCTCTAATCAGTCTGTCCCACTTGGTTTTCTGCACTTTTTTCATGATATCTGAATTAACGGAATCAATTCTTGTACTCTAGCTGTCTAGTTCTCTGTAGTTTTTTGTTGTACGGGATCTATATAATCCATGGCATACAAATTTGTAATAGAAATCATATCATTTGTTGTATCGATTTACAAGAGATCAAAATTAAAATATTCCTTCTTATTTTATTGAAAAATAATATCTGCCCGATATCTGGGGGGGGGGGGGGGGGGGGGGGGGGGGGGGGGGGGATTGGGCTTCAATAATTATTGTGTAGGTCATCTGCTTTATATTTACAATTCCTCTTTAATTCAAGTTTGTAAATATAATGTAGATTTTTCCCAGATAGTTGAGAAAGGTATAGATATAAACAATAAGTTTCCCACTGGGTTTGTATAGATATAACCAATATGATTCCCTCAGGGTTTGTATAGATATAACCAATATGATTCCCTCAGGGTTTGTATAGATATAACCAATATGATTCCCTCAGGGTTTGTATAGATATAACCAATATGATTCCCTGTGGGTTAATTTTTGACTTAACGTTACAGCAATGTTTTGAACACGGCTATGTCTGGATTGGTGTTAATGTTGAATTTATCGAAAGTGATAAATTAATCCACTCCAAGTCAACTCATTTATAGGGAATAAAGTAAAATGTTGATGTGATTAAACATAAACACTTAATCAAATCTCCTTAAATGTCCCAAGTGTTAGCCTAGATCCTGATCAGGCAAAACCTAATCTCGTAGGCTGAGTGGACAATAGGCCCGTGGCTCTGGACACTCTCTAGCTGTCTTGGAGGCTAAATGCACAGGGGACATAATACACATGCAGTATAATCCTTATAAACTAAAGGATTAGACCTAATGACTTCATTACTTTATTGAAAATCTGCACATTATTGCAATTAATCTTATTTAGATGGATTAGCTTTCTTAAGAAAAACTTGATCAACTTATAGACAACTCATGGATATATACTTTTTAGCTATTCTTGAACATACGTCCAATCCCTTAGGGAAACCACACTACTACAGATTTGAATTAAAATCTTTGGTAATTTAATTTTTAATAAACTTGTGTTTTAAACTCCAGGTCAGTGAATATAATATGAATTAATGTCTTTAAAATATCTTTGAACTCATACCAATTCTTTGAGACTTGTGAGTAAGACATGAGCAAACTATATAATACTTCTCACTACACAGTAATCTATATAATAGTGAAATTAATCAAATAAGATTAGATTAAATTTCAATTAAACACTTACCCAGTTTTTTTTACTAAAACGGTTTTAACCCAGTGTTGTTGCAGTCCTTTTCCCTTGCTTTCACTGAGAAATATATGATATAATACATGATATTTGAGATCTCTATCAGTATGCTTATCTGAGGAGTGTGCGACATTCAGTCAACTCTCAGTAAACCACCACCTTTTGTTCTTTAGAACTTATGGAATTTTAACAAATTTAGCAATGAATTTAATTCCCTCCATCTTGGATCTCATGGAAATCCAGGTTAGAATAGGTCCTCAGTATCACCTGCTTGTTGTAAGAGGCGACTAAACGAGGCAGATGAGACTGCAAAAACTGAAGCCCCTTGTCACAGCAGGTGCGGCACGATAAAGGTATCATATCATATGGAAACATCACCATTGCTGGTGATGGGCTGCAAAATTTTCTTCTTTATTTAATACAGTAATTACTGGGGTCCTTCTGCTCATGCAGATGTAAGTCAGAGATCAATAAAGCTATAACAAGTTTGGTGTTTTAAAACAAATTTTAAGTAATAGGAAAATTGTTCTAAAAAAAAATGTGGCGATATCACAAAAATGGTGATGAATTCCCATAACATTTCATAGAAGCATACCCAACAAGTGGTTGCCACTTCAGCCTGTCCTTCCATCCGAGGTCGTAATTTTTTAATTGGCCCATGGATTTTCAACAAACTTTACATAATTCTTGTATTTGACCCAAGCTTTTAAGCAAGAATTCTCAAAGGTTATTTTTATTCATATACTTGAGTACGATATGTAAAAATAGAACGCAGAATGAGATATTAAGGAATGGGAAACTGGCAAAAGGAGAGTTCCACTCTATAGGTGTACACTGTAAATCAACTTTTATTCATGATTCCTTTTTTCACCATATACTAATAATGAACTGGTTCACAACAATAATTTTTGTGACCTAGATTATCTTAAACAAGTACAAGGAACATTAAAGGACTGGTTCTTGGTGAGAAATAGTCACAAAGATGAAATTCTTGCGAACTTCACAAACATTTCTCATACACAAAAGAAAGTTGATTTACTGTACTTGAGCAGACTTTCTCCCCAGAAATTGACTCTGAATTGTGAAAATTCTTCTCTAGAGTGAGTTTTCAAGAGGAGATTCTACTCTAGAATCTCTTGAGCCAGTTTACTGTGGGAAGCCCTGGTGATATGAACTGTGAAATCAAATAAATTTGTGGGGTTCAGTTGTAATAAATTGTGGAGATTTTACAGTTTCATTGAGATTTACTTTCATGGATATTGTTTCCATATAATAATACATTAACATATTGTTTATTTTGTCATGGTTGGAAGTTGTGGGGTAAGGTTACCCATGAAACACACAAAATTTGAGCCCTCACAAATAAAATTGAGCCCCCACGAAATCAAATGATTCTACAGAATATTGCCAGTTCTGCATGGGAAAGGGGGATGTCATGGGGAAATCCCATCTGCAAGATGGATAGTGTTGTGTCATTTGGAGCCACTTATATGAAAGTACAAATAGTATACAAATTCAAAACAAAATAAAACAAAAATGAACACATGGCTTTGATGTTTGGTTCACTGTTATATCAGAATACCTCAACTCTAAACGTTTGTTTATCTAGTAACTATATGAAGAAATAAGCCTAATTACAACTCTATACCTGAGAGCATTGTCAGCAAGAGAGGCGTGCAGAGAGAAAGGATCCATTTTATTCTGGATTATGTGCAGTTGTCTGTGTACACAGACAGTGCAGTTTGTGAAATAAATGGCTAGTTCGTGTGATCCAATATTGACACAGGGATTAAGACAAGCTAATTGTTTTGTCAGTTTTAACATGCAATAATTCACATCAAAGTTGTTTCTGGGTGCTTGGCTCAAACACCCAACTCCTCTACTTCCTGCCTCTTTCTGAATATTACCCCTAATCATGGATGAAGTGGGGCCCATCCAATGAACAATAATGATTGACAAATGTATTGATGTGTAAAAAGTTTATTGTTTGCTAAAATGAATGATATTTGGAAATTTTGTTTTGTATAACTAATTTAAAACCCTTTACAATAGTAATGTGCAAAAGTGACCTCATTAATTAGGTCAAGTGGTTTGTACTTATGTGAACAAGAGAAATAGCACAATATTTTTAGACCAATTTAAGATTAACAAAACAGCAAAGCTCAAGTATGGAGCTCACTGAAACCAAAGGCTCAAAAGAGCTAAATCCTGATTAAAATTATTCAATATATTTACACTTTATATATTTGACAACAATTAACAAAGAAGTTCTCCTACTTATAATGATGCTTCTCGTCAGCAATATTTGTGCAAAGGGGACATTGATGTGGGAGGAAACTGGAGTACTCGGAGGAAACCATGTGTCCAAATGAGCAACTACAGTACCCTCTCACAGTTACAAACACTGCCGATTCTGAGGATCAAACTCAGGTCTCAGCAGTGAGAAGCAAGTGCGTTAAACCACTATGTTACCCAGACGCAGGTCAATATGATTCAATATATCTGTCTCTCTGCATGATAGTCTGAAAACACCTAAGGAAATTTCAACCAAAATTTGAAGACAGCATTCCTCAAATAAAGGGATTTGTATTTGCTCAAATGAAGGGTAATGTAAAGGGAAATTATTTATAATGAAAATGAAATGGTGAAAGTACAATGAAGTCATTTAACCACTGTGCCAGAAAATACAAGAATTTATGGTGTAAATTTAGGATATTCATTTAAGAAAAACACCTTTCAAACTTTTATTCTCAAGAACAACAAGAATGTATTTTATCAATATAGCTTGCAAGCATCCTAGTGTAGTGAAAATTCACATCTGTTCAAATCATGGCCCCAAGATGATAATAGGGGTTATATTTTTATGTAAGAATTAAGGAAAATATTTAAAAATTTTCTCAAGAACAAGAAGACATTGTTACAGCATGTCAAAATGTAGCTGTAGAACAGCTCTCTGGTTACACATGCCAGAATGATAATGCAAGTATCCTTATGTAGTCAATCTCCATTAGGCAAGAGTTGAAATTAGAGTTCAGAGTGGAGCCAGAAATTGAGGGATGAAATTAATTAACCCAGGGTGAGGCCACAAATAGAATGCACAGTTTTTCATTTGAATGTAAAGGTAAAAATTTTCAAAACCCCTGATAATGAAGGTTAAGATATTTATGATCTTGGCGTAGTGTGCAAGAGCTCAATTAGTGCCCCAATGCAGTTTAAATAGCTTTATTGCCATAGATTTAAGACCAATGATTCATGTGAGCATGGCAGCATGTGGGCCTCTTGTGTTTAGTCAGAATAGTCATGGGTCAATTTCTCCCATTTGAAATCCCACAATAATTTGATTAGTACTACAGATATTGATTTCAGAAGTATCTTGACATTTCCCAATCCATACCTTACAGTCATGCATCTGAATATATATAAATTCCTGGCCATATTGTATTTTTAATATTATTGAAAAATGTCTTAGACGGAAGCACACATCAATAATGAAAGCCTGCCTTGCCCTTTATTCATCCACATGCAATTCATATTATTTTTCTGTATCAAGTTTGTAACTTTATAATGATTAATTATTGAGCTCATATCTAATTAACATGACTTGTTTAATTGTTTTAATGAGTAAGTTGTTTATCATATTGCAGTACCCTGTGGATCTGTTCAGGAAGAATGCCGTGGGGTCAGAGGTGATCGTGGAGGAACATGGACTCAGTCTTAAGGTATTAGTATGCAGGTGTCAGTATGACATGGAATTTTTGAGTTGCCTGTAAAGTGTAAGCCACACTATGAGATTTCTGTATCCATTACCCTATCCGTCTGTATGTCCGTCTGTCACATAATAGAATTTCTATCTGTATGGTACTTGACAGTTATAGATATCAATCTTCATGTAAGGGTCATTTAATGTATTTATAACATAGTCTATGCCCATCTGTCTACCAGCAGCAAAAATACCCAAGTTGTTAATATAAAATTCAGTCCTTGGTTTGAAAGTTCATCAAATTTTGACAAAGTCAACTAATTACAATTGTTGGAGATAAACACATGATATGAGACAAAGGTGGCAAGCTTAGAATCACTTATAATTTGAAATGCTTATTTTTGGAATGTTGCCTCATCAGAACTTTTTTTTAATAATTTTATGGTTGTTCTGTCAAGTCATTCAGGAATGACAGATTTAATGCAATTGTAAGATTTTACATGCTAAATCAATTCAGAGTTAAAACCCCTCTCCCTTGAGTAGTCTGGTCAGAGCTTAAACCCCCCCCCCCTCCCTTTCTTCCCTACAATAAAGTTTCAGTGGCCATGCTGGTAACTTGCCTATGTATGTTTTGTTTCAGTACAAGTGTAGGCTTGCATATGTATTTCTTGAAGAATGTTACAAACTGGAAACCATATTAAAAGAGTGGTATTTCATGTGTCAGTCTCTTATATCAGTCATTATTAGAGCCTCCATTAAGATTCTATTTTCTTTCTCCTCTCTGATGGGGAAATATATTTTTTGTAACAATTCTATGGTGGTGTCTCAGTCAATTTACTGTACAGTAAAACATGCATATAGTGAAGTGCTCAGTCAATGTACCGTACAGTAAAACATGCATATAGTGAAGTGCTTAGTCAATGTACTGTACAGTAAAACATGCATATAGTGAAGTGCTTAGTCAATGTACTGTACAGTAAAACATGCATATAGTGAAGTGCTTAGTCAATATACTGTACAGTAAAACATGCATATAGTGAAGTGCTTAGTCAATGTACTGTACAGTAAAACATGCATATAGTGAAGTGCTTAGTCAATGTACTGTACAGTAAAACATGCATATAGTGAAGTGCTCAGTCAATGTACTGTACAGTAAAACATGCATATAGTGAAGTGCTTAGTCAATGTACCGTACAGTAAAACATGCATATAGTGAAGTGCTCAGTCAATGTACTGTACAGTAAAACATGCATATAGTGAAGTGCTCAGTCAATGTACTGTACAGTAAAACATGCATATAGTGAAGTGCTTAGTCAATGTACCGTACAGTAAAACATGCATATAGTGAAGTGCTTGGGACAAACAATTTTGATTCCTTACAAAATGTAAACCGTTATATCCAGTAAGTTCATTATATGTTTTAAATCTACAGAGAATGAAAATCACTTTGCTGTAAACGTGAATTCATTATAAGCACATTTGCTGTAAATATGTTTTACTGTATTAAGTTATTCCGTACAGGAGGCATACAAGATGGTGGATCACCGCCTTCTGGAGAGAGCTCTACATCGAACCTGTAATCTCCACTCCGGGGACTGGAACATGAACGTCGTCCGAAAATGTCTCTACTTCCTCAGTCATTCTGCCATTACGTGAGTGTATAATGTTTCCTTCATAGATAGCCTGTTATTCATCACATATACACACCACTATGGTTTCCCTTTATGGGTAAAATGGCCTTATCAATTTCTGATTAAAAAAATGTCCACTTATGCCTAATTTTTCGGAAATACTTCATACTTTTATTATAACAAGTGTATTTCTTATAAACTAGTTGCTTGATGTTCTACTGTGTAATATACAATCTATACGTACCACTTGGTATGGTAAGGATTTAATATACAGAAGAAACCTCATACTTTTTTTTTCTGGTGGCAACAAACTTATAATATAACAACTAGATTATAGGTTGTATTCAGTACAAAATTTTGAAGAAAAAATAGCAAAACTTTTCAACTTTGGAATTTTAAAAAAAAAAAAATCAAAGGTTCATATGAAACTTGTCCTTTCTAAAACCATCTGTAGCAAACCGACTACTTTTGTTGTAGATTTGAGGAATTGTACAACATCCGGGTGGCATACCAGGCATTTGAACAGTTTGACATGAAGGGTCTACTAATTGACCAGGAGATTTTGCTTAGCAGTATCAAGGTATGTACACTGTGTGTCCACTAAGAAATTTAATGGATCATCAGAAGCTCGTGCTCAAACCATTACACAAAGGGTTACCATAGATACTTTAATTTTTCAAACTTGCCATTTATCATTGAAGAAGCATAAAATCAAGTCGTATTGGCAACATTTTTTACTTGTATACATGAAGGGGCAAGTACAGTTTCTTATCTATTTCAGCACAAAAATATCAAGATGATGCTAGAAATATTAAAAAAAATTATCTTTTTAGAAAATACAGAAAGTTGAATTTAATGTATTTTTATACTATTTGATTATGACATCTATATATAGCAATTACGCTGTAATTTGATAAGAATTGATGGAAAATGGGTCTTTCTATTGTAGTTTTTTTCTTATCAGAAAATATAGAGCACAGGCATTAAACAAAAACATACCTACATAGTTGGAACATTATGATAATTAGTAATTTATTGCAGAAATCAATTTGTTGTTGCCCACGGCCTGCATCCGTTCTTTTCTGAAGCAGAACATGAGCTGATGTTTCACATTTTTATACATTTCTGAGAAAAGTTATTTGGTTTAATTTTGATGTCATACAAAATGCATGCTTTATAACACAATACTGATTGACTGCACATTTTTCGGTCCTTGTATTCTCACATTACAGTAAAAGTACTCATGTGAAGCCCATTTCGAATTTCTCTTTTAAGGCTATATATGGACACAAATATACCTGTTCTTTGAAACTCAGTCCATTTGAGTGGGGGAAACAGTGAATATCACCATCCTGGGAATGACTATTTCGAATGTGTGGGCTTTTTTTTTTTTTTATCTGTTAGAGTCTTTCCCTTTTCTATCAATTTACCCATAATCTGAAAACTCAAAATTCAATATATCATGTTGTCATGAAAATGATGTGTAATGTTTTAAATATTCAGTTACATGTGATAAAATAAAACTTAGAAGTGTTAATCCCTTCAGAGCTAGGTAACATGGCTTTTTTTATGATATATCTGTTTTGCATATATATTAAAATGTCTCCTGAACTGTTAAATCTTTAGCCGCAATTGTGGATTTTCATTAAATCTTAAGTAAATGAAATGTTTGAAGTCAAAAAATCTATAAGTAAATTCACAGGATTGATTTTTCACTTGTTCCTCCTCTATGTTATCAGGAAACCTGGCAAACAAATGCATGTCATTGTTTAAGATCAAAATTTAGAAAAGTGAACTGTGTGAGCTGTGATCAAGATAAAAGCAGAAAATGCACGCTTGTTGCCTTTGCAAGTATGGTACCTATGGTATCTTGCAATATTTAATGAAAATCACAGATTAAGACCAGGTTTGGAGGTTTAGCAGGTGGTTATCAGTTGTTTATAATTTTTTCTATTTAATTAAATTTGCCTGTTTCTCTAGCCTGGCCCTGTTGAGAAGGTCAGATTGCTGCTGGGAGATTATGCCTAATAGTAATTTTTTCATTCCCAATATCTGATAAGATTTTCATATCAGAATGTGTTGGTTTGCTGGTTCCAATCATGTTAGCTTTTCTTGCACTTTTCGTTTTGTGTGCATCAAATGATAATTTGTGGCGATTCAATTTTTGTGTTTTATATATATATATATATATATATATATATATATATATATATATATACTCTTAAATAACATTAAGTGCAATAGCCATCAAACTCTACCCTTGAAAACACCGAAAAGAATTCAGTCGGTAAAGTTGAGCGACTCCACCAAGAAGTGAATGTCAATTTCACAGCAAATAAATTTAATGAGTATAAACATATTGCATGTAGTTATAAGACATTTATTTTAATTGTGATGTTATTAACATGAATGATTTCCAGAAAGTTTCCAAATTTCACAAGCTTTGAATATATAGGTGCACATCACACCCCCTGCATTTGTCCATAGATGCATTTTGTCAGGAGATTTTATAGGGGGCTATACTATCCATTTAAATACTTTTTACCAAATTTTGAGGAAATATTGTATATTATGTAAACCTGTGCATCTTGACTTTTCAGATTGATCTGTTAAATATTTACAAAGTTATGGCTGCTTGTAGTTAATTTACATCCAAATTTTATCTACAACTGCCATATCAGATATCATCTGGGATGTTAGAAATCCCTCCTGAAATATACAAAAATTGCTTCTGAAATATACAAATATTGTTCCTGAGATTTTCATTGTATTATCTGACCTAGTGATTTAAGTGCACCTTGAAACAGAAAGAATTGTTAGCTTCCATGAAAATAAACAATTCGTTCTTCTTCAAGAGAAATGATAAAACCACACACATATATTAGAGAGGTACTGTTAATAGACTATGTGATTGACAGTTGAACACCTTAAACTAATTAAATAATATTTAAGGTGAATCTCCTGTGATGTTTCAACATTGCATATTATGTAATCACTGTGCAGCTGTTTGCATTTCTTTGTTAGAGAATTTGCTCGTGAATTTTATGGCTGCCTAAACGATCATAATTCACCTCCGGTGAGCTTCCTCTTGCCTTACATTAGAATTTAGATTTCGAATTTATCGACGGTTGGTGAATGTGTATCTTCTATAGTCTATTTATCTATTGAGTTCATGTCTCACCAAGATTCTCAATATTTCAGACTTTTTTAAAGGTTTTTCACTTGTCTGAATAATTTCTAGCTATCAGTATGCTTCCCCTGACGTATTTAAATTCATTGATTCTTGTAATTCATCGTATCTGTCATAATAACTTTTAAGAGCAGAGAAAACATGAATATGGTCTTGAATAGAATAATTGATCTTTTGACACTCTTGAATAATTTGATATTCATATTTTATTGAGAAGTCAAGCCTTAGTATATTGGATGGCAAAATTATCTCACTTGTGGAAACAGCAAAAGTAATATCAGCTCCAATTGAATTAAATTATGAGTTAAAGAATTCATTTGATGGTCACAAGTATGTGCTCTCTTAAATCACAATGGACAGAGAGTTTGGGTACATATTGTATCATGCTTGTGATTGTTGTCGAATTTATTAAAGGTATTTACTTTATCCAAAACCAATATTTGCATAGTTTTTAAAACGAAGTTTATATTCGTAAAAGGTACACACTGAGGTTTTAGGGTCCTTATATGGTATCTAGGCAAGATTGGACAATCAGAACTTGGATGGTAAGATCTGGTAAATTTAAACAGGAGTTAGATGTCACTTAATATTTAGATGAAGCAAAATAATGTAGCTATATCCACTATGTAAGGAAGTCCCTCATGATGAAAAAAAATCTGTACAAAACAAATAATGCATCAATTGTTCGAGTGTTCTTGGATTATTCATATTCTGTTCACAATTTATTGCTATATACACAACAATTTATTACTATGTACATATTTTTTTTAAGATGAACCATTGCAGTGGCAAAATATACTACTGATATGATGTGGTTTAATAATCTGTTCAAACAGCCAATGATTCAGTAGGCCATAGAATCTACACTAGTCGTGCATCAGTTTAAACTCTTCAAACACTAAGCGGGACTCTAACTTGTCCATGAAACAGTGATCCATAAAATGGAATATGTTCTAGGTTATTGAGATGTTCCCATTACACTACATTGTCCAAGTTTAAAATCCATTTTGAAATCTATTATGTTTTCTTGATGGCTTTGGCCATATTGTTTTAGATGCCATGTGTCTGTTTCCCCATTTTGTGGAGAGATATTCATAAAGCACTATAACTCTATCTTAATTTCACTAGAAGCATTGACAAATCAATATGAATATAAAGGACCAAAGAATCAATTTTAACAGGAAACATTCATGTGTTATTGATGATAATTCAATGAGTATATAGTTGTGAATATGAATGCATCTTTCATAATTGTTTTGAAAATACTGTGTCACTGGGTTTTTTTCCTATATCACGAACATTTATGATACCCTGGAGATTTATAAAACATGCCATCCCTTATTGATTTTTAAAAGATGACCCCTTTAGTTTTGTGAAGAGTACATTTTAAGTTTCAGAAATATTCAAAATGGTGTATCTCAACTACATCTCAACTATATTCTAACTAATTTCAATTATATTCCAACTACATCTAACTATATTCCAACTACATCCCAACTATATTCCAACTTCATCTTAACTATATTCCAACTACATCTCAACTATATTCTGACTAATCTCAATTAAATTCCCACTACATCTCAACTATATTCCAACTATATCTCAACTATATTCCAACTACATCTCAACTATATTCCAACTACAATGCTTATTTAGAGTACAGTGTTTATAGAACAATTTATGGTTTTATATTGAGTGATTTTCTCTGTATAAGCTTTGTTTGTTTGTTTGTTTGTTTGTTTTACGTCCCGTCGAGAATGTTTCACTCATATTGAGACATCACCAGCTGTAGGTGAAGTACCACAAATTTAGACCTATGCTTAGCGCTCAGGGCCGTAGCAGTGAGGGTTCTTTAACGTGCCAACGCCTACCGCGACACAGGACCTCCGTTTTTAAGGTCATATCCGAAAGACCCGTGATTCTCACTTCTATATGCCGACCGTTTGGCGAAGGAGCAATCACTACCTATTTTTCGTCTTAGGTTTGACGCGGCCATGGCACGAGCAGGGCTCGAACTCACGACCTCAAGCGAACGCTCTAACCACTGAGCTACCACGACCAGTTCTCTGTATAAGCAGTAATTGACTGGTTGCATACAGATTGCACTGATGCATTATTTCCCCACTACAATCTGCAAGAATATATTTAGATATGACATAGTTTACTCTGTATTGCTTCAAACAAACAAATGTAAGCAAATAAAAAGAAAGTGCATGTATTGAATATGTATTGTGTTTGATATAAATAAGATTAATGTCGCCTAATGACTGTGTACTGTAGATGTGTGGTCGGTCCATTGCTCCGCTGAAGCTTATGCACAGACTAAAACACATGAAGGTTCATTTTGAGGACAAAACTCGTATCCAGTTATCCGAGTTCCTTGAGCTGATTTTGTGGTAAGTAGTCAGTACATGTTCTGTTAAGAAAATTCTGAGTCAAGAAAGATAACTCCTACTAGCAGCATTGCTGGGGGAATGACTGTTTAAGAACACAATATTCAGCTCTTAATGACATTAGAGAAATCAAACACTTTTGAAGTGTTGACTTTCAATATCTTTACATCTCAGTGATAACAAAGCTGATTCTAACTTATCGTTAGACTAACCACATATTATTTAAATGATTTAAGAAAATTTTATGTACTATATATAGATATATCTTAGAATACTTTAGGAGCAAGAGATGAATTATGAGAATATTTTTGATGCCGTACTTGCTAGATTAAATAGAAATGTTAACACACAATGTATTTGTCCTATATCAGTTAAACTCTTACATATAAACATCATTGTAAAAAAGAAAAAATCCTGTAAATAATGCAAATCTCCTTTCCATCGATCTTTATGGATGTTATATATTTAAATATTACTGGATTACCCCAAATAACACTACAATATCAAGATTTTAGCAAGAACACAGATTTACATAGACCCTAAGGTTTGATTTGGAACATTACATGTATTTTGTGAAGGCAGATAAGCTTGTCATTTAACAACTGGTGATGCTATCATTTAGTTTACACCCATTCAGTCCAACCTGCAGATGTTATCTATAAAACAATGCCCCTAGTAGTGTCTGCTCTTAATTCATTGTCACAAATCCTTCTTTTACTTGGGCATCACCCTTTGTTTTGGACATTTCTCATGAGAAAATGCAACGTGCACAACTAAAACATCGGAGGAAGACAGTAATAACAGACCTGACACAGTTCAAATTCTTTAAGAATTTTAGAATAATATTTCGTGAGAAAGGTAAAATTCCGGAGACGGGGATCTATGAAATTGCTGAATGTTTGGAGGAATTGCCTAATTTCAGGTGTGGCAGTTATAAAGACTACCGCCCAGATGATGATACAGCCCCTCAGGGGAAAGACAAAGACCTCTATAAGGTAGGGAGGGTTTTCCTCTAGAAGGGAAAATCTGAGATATGATTGCTTGCCACTTACAAGAGAAGAAGCTGGTTTTTGAGCATGCACATGAATAATAAAATGTGGCACAGTAAAAATTTGCTTTTAGGAAATTTAGTTGTTATGAACTCAGATGATTATAAATTAATTATTTTCATTCATGAACAATTTTTAGGTCACCCAAGTCACTCAAGTGACCTATTTCTATCTGGTTTTTGTATGTCGTTTTTGTTTATCATGTCAGTTGTTAACTTTTGAACATTTTCAGCTTCTTGAACAGTTAAACATATATTTATATATAACATCTATGGGTTAAAAAGAGAACAAAATTTGTAAATTTTTGGACCCTCCCTCCATGGGGCCTGAGGATGTGACCAAAACCATCAAAATTAATGTAATCTTCAAAAGTTTTTTTTTCTTTATTCCAAGACATCAGCTGTCAAACTATTGGCATGATTATAATGAGCAGTAAGTCGTGTCCCAAAACTGAAATTCATGACTTCAGGGTTCGTAATCCAGGGTGGAACTAAGTAGGTAATATATTAAATATGCATTACCATATAAGCTGGATTTTTAGTGAGGATTTAATTTTGGCATTATTAGCAAGAGAGATCGCAAAAAATTGAATATCACTAACAATTTATTCCACATCAGAGGTAATAGTTATCTTTTCTGGATATATAAAATTAATGAAATTAGCTCTCACTAAGTATATATATACCCATTTTTATTGAAAAATCGTGAAATTTGTCACAGAAAATTCCATTTATAATGTATATCTTAGAAAATCTTCTTTACATCTTGACAACAATGAGGTAAAATGTTTGCATGATTATAATAGGCATTGAGCCCTGTACCAAAATTGTGAAATTCATGACTCCAGGGTGGGGGCCTCCGTGGCCAATTGGTTAAAAGCATTGCGCTCAAAATCACAAGGCCTCTCACCTCTAGTCGGTGCAGGTTCGAATCCCGCTCGTGCCGATATATGTGAGAAAGTTTGCCAGTTTACTTTCAGAAGGTCGGTGGTCTCTTCCCAGATACATTGTATCTGGGTTCTCTCCTCCACCTACAAAAACTGGATGCCACCAGAAACTGAAAAGTTGTTGAGTGTGGCGGAAAACAAACAATCAAACAAACATGACTCCAGGGTTCAGGTACCAGACTGGGGCAGAATTGGTCATATACATTATGTATTGAAAATGAAATAGAAAATCTTTATTCCTGGACACCAAACAGACAAACTGTTTGTATGATTGTAGTGTGCAATGGAAAATATATTACTCCAGGGTTCAAGTCCAAGAGTGGGTGGGGCTTAGTTGAAAATGCAATATATTTTAAAAAATCTTTACTCCTAGACATCATGCAGACCAACTGTTTTCATGATTACCCACAATAAGTCATCTTTGAAAAATGTGAAAATTCACTTACCCTCATAGAATTCAAATAGAATATAAAAGACTTCTATATTGCCAATTGTGTGATAGTCATACTAATGTAACTGTCATCTAGTACAAAGTATAAAAGTGGAGAAGTGTAAAACGCACACAGGTAATAACAATGATTTGTAATTACCCAAATAAATGTGCATACTCAGGAGACTGTTAAGGCCCATGGTCCTCTTGTTTAAAATTCTAATGATATATATTAGATTTTTGTAAAGGCAATGCAGCTAATCACAATACTCTCTATATCTATCGAAAGAACAACTGATTATCATCATTCATTTGAATATGAAAAAAAACCTTCATCTTAAGGGTAGTTGATTATCACAGAAACAAAATGAAAGTAGGTATTGAAACACACAGTTATAGTAGGAAAATTTACACTTTTGCTTTACATTGTGGCCATCAGGTTTTGTTTTTGTAACTGGTTGACTTTACCATATATCATGGCTATAACATTCTGTTTTGTAGCTGGTCAACTCGAAATTATGGCCATCACATTGTAATGTCTGGGTGACTTGACCCTAACTTATGGCCATCACATTCTGTTTTTGTTGCTGGTCAACTCAAAATTATGACCATCACATTCTAATGTCTGGGTGACTTGACCCTAACTTATGGCCATCATATTCTGTTTTTGTAGCTGGTCAACTCGAAATTATGGCCATCACATTCTAATTTCAGGGTGACTTGACCCTAACTTATGGCCATCACATTCTAATGTCTGGGTGACGACCCTAACTTATGGTCATCACATTCTGTTTTTGTAGCTGGTCAACTCGAAATTATGGCCATCACATTCTAATGTCTGGGTGACTTGACCCTAACTTATGGCCATCACATTCTAATGTCTGGGTGACGACCCTAACTTATGGTCATCACATTCTGTTTTTGTAGCTGGTCAACTCGAAATTATGGCCATCACATTCTAATGTCTGGGTGACTTGACCCTAACTTATGGCCATCACATTCTAATGTCTGGGTGACTTGACCCTAACTTATGGCCATCACATTCTAATGTCTGGGTGACTTGACCCTAACTTATAGCCATCACATTCTAATGTCTGGGTGACTTGACCCTAACTTATGGCCATCAAATTCTAATGTCTGGGTGACTTGACCCTAACTTATGGCCATCACGTTGTGATTTTGTAGCTAGTGGACTTTGAGCAGCTCCTATCACACTACGATGCCCGTCTTGCCAGTAAACTGAATGATGAATACCTTCAGGAGGAGTGGGACTTTGGACAGGAGAATCTGGGCAGTAAGAAGATGTTCAAGGAGCCCCCCATTATCTGTGCTCAGGAAAGGATGGACATGGTAGGTTACCCTGAATGTACCGCCCCCTTTAATTCTCATACCACGGTTATGGTCACCCTGAATGCCCCGCCCCTTTCAGCTCTCATACCTCGGGTTATGGTCACAGAAGAGTACATTTGTAGTCAAATTTCTTTTATATTTACATTACCAATGTGTTTTTCTTTAATATCTTTACCAACTGTAATAATAGCCATTTCCTCATGAATGTAATGCAGGTCTGAATAATGTGTGTATGAATCTTGATAAATGCAGTACATCTGTCTTAACAGCTGAGAATTCTGACCTGACAGATTTGAAAAAAGAGTGTAAATAGAGAAAATTTTTCATTTTTAAAAAATACACAAGGGCATGAACTACCATGCTTTATGCCAGCATTCTTTTCATGAATCATTGATACACTTCATGAAGTATGCTGGCATAAAGTGTTGCAGTTCATGCCTTCCTATATTTTCAAAAATGAAATTTATTTTTTAAATAAAGTGTTTAAAACTCCTGTTTTTACATCCATTTTTTTTAATAATATGCACTAGAATTTGTCTGAAAATTACTTATTTTGAAAAAAAATGACAAATGAAGGAAAAATATTTAGTATTTACAATGTTTTTGCCTTTGATATCTCTACATATTGTAGTGATATCCATTTTGCCATGAACATGCAGCAGTTGTAAAAAATGTGCGTACGAATCTTGATAAATATAGTACGTCTATTTTAATGGCTGGGAATTCTGACAGAATTGAAAGGAGAATGTAAATATAAGACATAAATTTCATGTTTGAAAATACATGAGGGTATAATGAATTGCATTGCTTCACACCAGCTTACTTTTCGTGAAGCAGTTCATGATTTATGCTTGCGTGAAGTATCACAATTCATACCCTCATGTATTTTCAAAAATGGAACCTATTTCTTAAGTGGAAACAATTTATACTTCATGAACTTCATGATCATAGATATTTCTTTATCATGTGTAAATTGTGAAATATTTCAGGCAGACACCTGCTTTAGTGATGAATTTGTTGAGTTTTATGAAGAGGTAACTAGCTAGGTGCAGAGAATTCACATTAGGTCACAATCAGTTCTAGAAATTTAATGCTTTCACTATTTTGCTGTTCGTCATGTACCAGTCATTGCTTCCTTTTCTTTAGGCGAGAAAATATTTATCATCCATGTCATGTACTTTGTAAAATATAGATTTTATTTAGAATATATTAACAGAAAAAATTTGTTTACTATGCACTGCTGATATAGCCATATTAACACAAAATCTATGTAAAAGCATGAGTATACTTAATATCCTAATAGACTGCAGTATGTTGTATTTACAATGTAGTTTTTATGCCCCCGTAATCGGAGATTTGGGGGCATATAGTATTTGGTCTCTCTGTCTGTCTACAAAAACTTTTTAATCTTGGCCTTAACTTTTAAATGGATGGTGATAGGGCTTTCATGTTTCACATGTGTATTCCTTGTGACAAGACCTTTCTTTTTTGTACCAAAATCTTTGCTGACCTCATGACCTTTACCTTGGAGTTTGGCCATACGGGGACATCAGTGTTTCACAAACACATCTTTTTTCAGAATCAATTAACAAACAAAATACATGTATACGTAGAAAATTCAGGTTTGCATAAGTTGTACATTTGACTCAAGTTACTGATTTCAGAACATGCATGTATGTTTGAATTTGAATCTGCTTGTGCTTCTATAATTTTGTCCTGAATTTGTCTAATGTGATTATATTTTTTTGAATGGCTAGTTTTTAGAAACAAAATAAATCAATAAATACATGCATGTTTATTGATGAGGATATGTAATAAAATTACCTGTTATAAATTCACACATTTACTATTATAAGGGCAAATTAGGTGAAAATAAAAAATGAGGCAAATATTGTCCTGTGTAAATGATTCTAGCCCATAATGCTGTTGGTTGTGTTTAAACCGTTCCGTGTATCCATGGCTCCACAGAGGAAATTGGCCCCTCCAATAAATCACATTAGTTCCTGCTGTCATCTGCATTATGAGGAAGGATAAAATATGTTAAGTATTAGTCTCCAAAAAACCAGAGCAGATGGAAAGTTTTTCGTAACAAGCATTTTAAAATGGAAGGTCTTTGTTTTCTTGTTGGTTATCAGTTATTCATTTAAGTCCATCTTTCAGGCAGTTTTCCCCAAATATGATATATATTTATTGACTGTGTTTGAGGACAAATATGGTTTTTCATATCCAAGCTAAGAATGATGTTAACACATGCCCAGATTTTAAAAAAATTAATCCACATGGTGAAATTCATAGATCTGGACTGTGTGTTGCTTGACTGCAGTATGGGCAGTATGTTGAATGATTGTTTAGAAACCCTCATCCATGTTAGAGTCAAGTCAAATTTATAAGCAAAATTGTGAAAATGGGTCCATATTTCTCTAAAGTTTGACTGACCAAACCATCACCAAATCATGATCGACAGATCAACATTTATTAGAACATACATTAACTTTCTGTACTTTGTATTGGTAATATATTATAACATTAAAAGAGGTTATTAAGAAATGAATCATATTTTTTCAGATTTGAGGTATCAACCAAAAATTTGAATTATGCATCAGTCAGGAATGTATAAGATTTCTGTCCCAATTTTTTTACTTGAATGTATTTTATTGTACTATAATTACAAAGGGATCAGGCACAAGTTCTAAAACCCTCTCCCATTTTTTAGTTGACACCAATGATGATCATGGATAAAAAAAATTTGGAGTAATTCCTCTTGTATAACTCCTTTAAAGGGATGGTAAAGGTCATTTTGTTCAAATATTTTTAAAGATTTAAAATGAGTCTAAATGACAAGGCATCTCCTGTAAATAATAACAATTTTATGCAATTATCTGCATTTATTTCCAAGTTTAAATCAGTTGTAATCTTCAAATTACGTCCCCAGAATTTTTGCTTCCTGGACAAAACTTCAGTCTGCTGTGTAAATTAGCTCCTAACGTAACTTTTGACAAACATGCAATTATTTGAAAATTTATAAATATCATTCATCTTTTTTATAATATTAGAAGGGAATAAGATAATTTATGGTGAACAAAAATCACCAAAATGGGCTATACTCTCTCTTTAACAGAGTTTTAAAACCATGAATGATACCATGTTCAGATGAAACCATCACAACTTTATCCAGATCGAAATAATATTTCTAACAATAGAATGCCATAACAGTACATTTTCAGGTGATGCAGGTATCAACTACAGTTTTCAACACACTCAGTAATGCAGGATCATTATCCATCTAACAAAAAAATTCAATAATTAATCATCATTAAAGATTTAATAAATGTGCATGTTGCTCTATAAGCTGGTTCTCTCTGACCTTCACTTTGAAGATTTCTGTTTGAAGTTTTGAACTGCAGAATGCCGTCTGTTGATTATTGGGACAGATCATGGATTTAATACGAATTTCCTTTTGTGTTATATGTCTGTGCTTTATTAAATACCTGTTATTTCTGTAAAGTGCATGTACCAGTATGTATTGTATGGACAAGAGCATTTCATATCAATACCATATTTAAATGTCTTGGACTAATACATCACCCACTTTTTCTTAATATTGACTGGTGGTTTCCATTAATCTTAATGTTGACAACAAAGTAAATTTGTTCTGCTTTAAATAATTCTGTAGAATGTGCATTTATACTTGAAACCTGTAAAGTGGGTAAAATGAATGAAGAAGTTGATTGCGATAAAGTAGACACATTGTAAAACACTACCTGTCAAATCTACCTCTTGATTAGGATCTAGAGAGAAATTTGACTGTCATTCATATTGGCAACAAGACAATGCTAGTTCACAGGTAGGATTGCCCTATTAAATTTATTTTATGAGAGATATCCATTATTGCATGAGATTCTCGGGGGTTTTTTCCGAGGAATACGGTATTGAAAGTTATCATTTTTATCCTCTTTGAGACATTGAGATTGGTGGATATTTAAAAAAACACTTGGTGTATAGAGAATGTTTTCATTAAAAACCCTGTCCTAAAAACTTATTAAGGAATACCTGTAATTATCAGGTTTAGTAAAGCACAAGCTGTGTTTTTAAATGAAACTCAATCCTTTTAATTCAGGCTAGAAAGCAGAGAAAACTATACAAACATCTTAAAAAAGAGATCATGACCTCACAGAAAATGGTTTACCGAGTGAAGGCTGGCTTTGTGAGAGATCGGCCACTGACAGCACCAGACTTGTCTATGTATCAGAGGAGTGAGAAAATGGAAGATAAACCCGAGATGACTACTAAGACTGCTTATGACAGGATTACACATCGAATTAACAGTGCCAGATCCAAATGTAAGAGTTCTTTTCTGTAGAGGCAATCATTTCATCATACCATGATCCATTTTGCAATTTTTGATTTGTTAATTTTCAAAAATCTTAGCAACAGAAATTGACAAGTTTTATTTTCATGATTTCTGCAAGTTAATCCAGATTTAAAAAAAAAAAAAAAAAAAAGAAGTTAATATTGCTTGAATCTTAAAAAGGAAAGGGATTGTAGAGAGGAATTCAAAACATATGGATTGTAGATTATCAAGCCCCTTAAAAACTGTTCAAATATCTTTACTGAAAAAAAATATTTCCAAAATACAAAATGATAAATACAGGAACTGTGTACTAGATTAACCGTTGACATTTCAGCAGCCGGTGGAGAGACTAGTCCCCTGTGTGATACTTCTGACCGTCCTCAGTATGTTCGGCCGCCAGAGAAAAGGGTTAACCCCATCATATCTGAGGAGGAAATTCAGGAAGCCCAGCTCAAGAAAGATAATCTGGTGTTTGACATGGAAACTGTGGTATGTGCATAGAATAGTTATTGAAAAGGTTGAGCAAATATTCTGTAGTGAGTAATAATTGCACGAAAATAATTAGATGTATGAAATTTAATACAAAGGGGTATAACTCTTGTAGAAATTGTGTACCATCTCCAAACAGAATTTATTTTGAAGGTCTTGAGTATTTAAGATGTTATGTAGATTAAATTTTATTCCTAGGAAAAAAGACACAGACTTCAAATGGAGCAGACATTGAATTTCTACATTCCTGGCTTCACAGAGAGAATGGAAAAGCAGGAAGGTCCGAAAACTATACTAACCCAAAACTGTAAAAAGAATTTTCCTGTTGTATGCTGCTTTTAATAGGTGTATGATATCGACCTTGTTTGTTTTCAGATGAAGATTCCCAAACTATTCTTGAAGATAAGGCTAGCAGTCCTCAGAGAAAGGCAACCAGTGAGGAAACCATCAACCATTTAGCTTACCCGGAGCCCCACCACAATCAGAGTCACTCCAAAGCTTGTGATGCCAGGTCTGTACTAACTGCTGCAGAAAATTGATAAGGGTCACAAAAGAGATTAATGTGCACATATTTCCTTCTAAAATATTAGTGTCTAAATACAGTTAAAATGAGAAAATATCGATCAGGTTTTTCTTAATGTAGAAGGATTTACATGTACTTTTAAAGTATACATTTTTTTGTGATCCATTTGAAAGAAATAGATTTAATCTGTGATATGTCTTCTTTTATCAGGTACCGTGGATGGCACGAGGTGCAAACCAAGAAAGGTGAACATTTCATTCTTACATCCCCTACATTTGAAAACTCCTACCAAGGAAGACTGCATAAAAAATTACACCTGAGGGCAAAATCGCAAGCAAAGAGAGTAACCACAGACTTTGCCTATCGATACACCAAATCAAGTGAAATTAGGAAGAGAAGTCAAATGACATCAGGTCGCCCCAACACTGCACCTGCCGTCATGCAGAATTCAACTATAGAGGAGCCAGAAGAACTTTCTGAAGAAAAAGATTTCCATCAAACAGAATCTGTATACACTGTCGATACAGGTTACGAGTCCTGTGATGATAAAAGTCTGCCCAGCTCCAAGGCTAGTTTGACTCCCTCACAAGCTTGGGGGAGTGAGGTAGACAGCGTCATATCCAAGAGTTCGATGGATTCCCATCTTCCAGCTGAGGCTGAGTTTGAAGATATGGCTGTCACATCTAGAAGTGCAGAGGATTATGATATGATGCAGTTAAAGAAAATGGACAGGGGCCACGGGTCACCAACCAGGAAGATTCAAGATGTCGGTGAAAAAGTAGGAAATATCTATCAGGATACTACTAAGGTTGTAGTGGTCCCGAAGAAGGAGAAAATTTCAATAGACTTGGTACCAGTTCCACAAATGCAACATTCAAAACCAAAAGTTGTTGCTGTAGGAGGAATTGGGAAGATCTCTCTTTTGGAAAGCATTTCTGAAGTTCAACAGTGGGAGGATGATATGGAAGAGGAGGAGAGAGACGATCTGGATGCTGCAAGACCAAAGAGCATGCCCAATCCAGATCTGCACAAGGATCATGGTCATAAAATATCAGACGACGGTGAAGAGAGGACTATGGTGGACAACCTTAATCTTTTGAGTCGCAGGCTTAGTGCTGATGATGGGAGAGACAGGAAAAGGTGTTCTAGAGCAAGCCTCAAAATGCCACCCTTGACGATTGAAGAAATGATAGAAAGAGAAAAGCAATCAAGGATAAAGAAGCAGAAGAGATTGCAGGGTTCAAATCTCGAAAAAATGGGAGTAACTGTGTTTTCAACACCAAGGGAGAGGAAAACAAGTGTGAAATCCACTTCCACTCCACAACTAACATCCAGATCTTCTACAGACTCTCCACATCCACAGAACAGCCAAACAAACCATAATCCACATCCACAAAGTGGATGTCTATCCAAAAATGAAAACACCAGTGCTTCAGTTACACTGAGAAGTCATACACCTAGCACACCTAGCACACCTACCAAAGAAAAACACAACAGTTCTCGAAATACATTAGAAAAAATTAAGAATACCAAAAATCTCCAACAGAACTTAAAATCCTCCATCAGGAAAAATGTCACCAGTACTACAGACTATGGAAAAGAAAATGTCAGTGTTAAAGGTCCCCAGAAAAACATTGAAATGAACCAAAGAAAGTCATCTAGTGGCAGCAGTGGACAAAACAAGGGGAAATATGATAGGCTTCTCAAAAGAATGGAGGGATGTATATCAGATGTGTTTGCTAACAAGCTAGCAGCAGCGCGTCCCATAGTGAAGTGATTCCTGCTGAATGATGGGTCGTCTGCTGTGCAATTCCCTCCACTTCACTGTCGTGATACTGATCCCAAAGGATCAACACCATTCTTAATATTGCTTAAAATAGTTTTTTGCTGTGAATTAGGCATTGAGGTAGTACCAAACACCTGTAAAATCAGTTTTCACTCATATTTTCTTAAATTCATTAATTTAATAACTGAAATCTTCAAAATACTAACATTCAATGATGTTCTGAACAAATTAATATATGACATGTATTTGGCATATTCTGAAAAATATAGCAGACATCCAAAATATTGGAGGTCTGGGAGTCTAAATTTTGAATATATTTATTTCATCTTTCAAGATTTAACTGTGTATTCTAAAGTAATGCATTAACATTTGTTGTGCAGCTAGTAGAGACCTGATATTTGGACATATGTATAAGCAGTCATAATAAAGGTCAAGGTCAAATCTGAAGGTTAAAGGTCAAATATGATGACATATGCTGAATGTGTCAGTTTTTTCTTTTATCATATTTTCTAAAAAGTAAAATATCTGAAATCCTTTGTTGAATTTTCGTTATTTTAAATATATCAATCTCTGTATCATTTGTTTATTAAGTCAATTTTTTCAAAATTTTAATTATACATTTTCTTTTAAGAAATCTTCATATGTAGCATTTTATTATTTTTGTAAGATTTTCTTGTTGACAAGCGATGCATGTTATAATGCACATCATGGTGTACACAGATTTATCAATTACAATATAGTATGTTGCGAGTTAGTAACAAATAGGTTGGCTTTATAAAAGTATCATTAACATTTGTAAAATCTCCCTAGATAATTTTTAAACAGGGCACATTCTTATCACAAATTTGATTTCAGTCTTCTACCTAGGGTCTGATACCCTATATTTGAAACCAAGTAGACAAAAAAATTATACAATAGATTTCTTTCATACCATGCACAGCAAGTCTAGAGGTTTTGTTCCTTAGAACAAAATTTTCAAATAAATTTTACCTTTATGTTTGGTACTACCTTAAATCAGAAGAGTTAACATTTACTTGCCAATTTAATTAAGATATCAATTTTGGCACACATTATTTTAAACAAAACGGAAAAAGTTTTCAAATATCCTTTGCTGTTTAACTTTGTTTCAAGTGAACATCCATAAGAATATTCCTTATACAAACTGATTGTTGATATTTTAAGTGGTACTAGCAGTGCTCAAAGTCTACAGACTCCAAGTGTCTTGTGATATTTCTATGTGGTGCTAAATAAATTTTTTTGAAAATTTGTTTTACATGTTACATGCATAAATTCAACCTGGAGTTTTCATAATACAGTGTCATATATTGTAATATTTACAATATCAATATAAGTTTACAAATGAGAAAGTTTACTTATTTTTGAACATTAAACTTTTCATTTTCATTTAGAGGGGGAAAACAATAAAGAACAAAGATATAAAGTTTCAACTTTAAATGGTGAAAGTTTAAAAAAAACATTTGTCACAAAAAAGAATGCAATGTATATAGAGTATATACCATCTTGTGCTTTGACCTTTAAAGAGTGTCTGAAGAAGTGTGAAAGCCAATACACTACTATACCAATACTGAACACACATTGTGATTCAATATTTTTCTAATTCTATTGCAATGGAATAACAATATTACCCAGCCCTACTGATTTCCAACATTACAGACTTCTATGTAAATTGGTGATTAAATGAGAAATAGGTCAAATCATTTGGTGTACCATAAGTTGTAACTGGCATGTCATTGAAAACTTGCTCTATGATTTCATCTGACATGGCTACATATACAGTAAGGTCAATATCAGAACATCCTTTATTTTGCCCTCCAAAATCCTGTGAATGTTTTGTATAGACACACCAGTTACAAATCTCCCTGCTGAATGTAAGTGGTTGTCAGGCTGGTTCAAAATGCAAGTTTTTGAGATGTGTTGGAGTTGGAGTTATTTCCCTTTAGAGAACTCTCATATAGAGTAAGGCCAATTGGAACCCCTCGCCCTTTACTTCGTAAGTACTTTTTACGAAGTAAAGGGCGAGGGGTTCCGATTGAGAGTAAGGCATGAAACAATTTGTTTACATGTGGGAGTGGGACAAATACCCATCACTGCATAAATTAATGTCCTCAGCAAACTTCTAATAGGCAGTTTCACACCCAAATTCAATTGATGCACAAACTAAGTGCTAAGTATTCAAGGAGAAATCAAATACATGAAATCTTATTATATTGCAATATTTCATTGCTTGCAAGTACCATATCTAGGATATTACTTGCAAATATGACATTAATTTTATGTCTTCACTTCAAAAAAAAATCATTTCTTTCAATGGTATTTTGTATTTACTATATTTACAAATTTCAACAGAAGCTGCTTTTAATACATTTTATTGTCTTCACCACTGACTGTAGGTCCACTCTGTCTCACTTTAGGTGTTCTAAGTACATGTACCACTTAATGCACCTCTTACACAGAAGAGCTCTTATCTTGCCAGTGGTCAGATAGATCTGTAAAATACCTGAACAGATATTGGGGGTTTTTTTTGTTCCAATCCTTGTCAATTCTTCCGTTGCATTTGATGCTGTCCTCCTCCCAAAAATCCTGAGTTTGTGTCTTAAAAATGAGAAGACATTAATGATGGACATGGCAGTTAGACAGTTGTAGTATCACATAGACAGCAGATGACAAGATTTTGGGACTGAGTTTGAATCCAGACTGGTCTATCCACTGCATGTTCTCCCAGTTACAACTGCATGATAAAATCAAAGGGAACTTATCTAACAAAAAGAGCATTCTGCGGTTTTGTCATTTCATGTTTAATACTAATACTCCTTTTGCGATAGTGCCAGAGCTTAACGAATTACAAATTTTGCTCATACAGGAAGGAAATGGAGTAACTATCCACTAAAGTATGCATTGTTTTTAGCTGATCCATGAAATCAAATTCCTGAGATAATTGATGAAACCACAGTGACTCACATTTAATGTATGAAAGTGAGGGGCATATGAAGCTTTATTTACCCTAAGATAGAGGCTTACAGGCCTTATCACTCACCTGAGTATTAATTAAGAGTAGCATGAAGTCCAAAGGCTATAACAAGAGGCCTACAGGCCTTATTGTGCACCAGAGTATTAGTAGAAATGTCTCTTACCCCAAAGGCTATAACAAGAGGCCTACAGGCCTTATTAGTCACCTGTGTAACAAATAACAACAGAAGGCAATGCTTGAAATAAATTCAAAATTTTAAAGAAAACGTTTTTGGAGGTTTAAATTGCAAGAGGGTACAACTTTTTTGTATTCTGGTAAAAAGATATACATAACGTTTTATGCATCCATTCATACATTACAGATGACGTATGTAAAACTTCAATTAATTCACTTGTGACTTCCGGACTCGATTATGGAAACTCATTGATGTATGGTATAAATAAACAACTTGTGAACAATCTACAAAAAGTTCAAGTACCGCTACACGGCTGATAACTCGTACCAGGAAATCTGATCATGTGATCCCAATCTTTAAAAATCTCCACTGGCTTCCTGTCGAATACAGAAAGTCAATATAAACTACTTTTGCTTGTATACAATGCATTGAACAACCATGCTCCAAATTACTTGTCAGATCTTCTCAAAATGTACTCACCTCCCAGATCTTTACTTTCACAGAATCCATTTCTTTTGGATGTTCCTAAGGTTAGAACTGTTACCTTTGGCAGTCACCAATTTGACTACACTGCCGTCTCACTGTGGAACTCTCTACCTTCATGTCTTAAACATTCCAAATCTGTCTCCGCTTTCAAAAAAGGTCTTAAAACTCACTTGTTTGAAGTAGCTCATGACAGAATGTAAATATTGTATTTTTAGTGATTTGCTTAGAATGTACAAAAACACTCATTATAAGGTCTTTTAGGAATTTTTGTGTTTTATTCATAAGTACAGGTTCTTTTAAATTTTATGTACGTATTTTATGTATTATGTATTTTAAAAGTTAAGTGCACTAGAGTGTCTATATTATAATGCACAACAGAAATTATTGTATTGTATTTCTAATGTTCAATGGAAATGCAGGAAGATTTCAAAATTACTTGCAATTGCAGAACTTAACCAATTTTTACTACATTCATTTTTGCCCCTCTCTGGTACTAAATCCCCTATTCCTTAATTCCTGAAATTTACAACTTTGGTAAAGGGCTACCTGCTCCATCAAAATATCTGTTTGGATTAAATTTAGTATCAAAAGCATTACAGAAGATATTATTTAAATGTTTTTATGCAAATACAATATGCAAAGTTTGGCCTTGCCTTGGAGTTGTAATGTCTTCTCGGGGGATCATGAAATTTACAACTTGGCAGAGGCCTTCCTGCTCTACATGACAATGCATTCAGTTGTAGAGAAATTTTTAAAAATTTGTCAATTTTTGGCAGTTATTGTCCCACCCCAAAGGCCTGGAGGATGCGAGAATCCGGAAATTTACAATTTATGTTTCCTATGTCCCAAAGATGCTTCATACCAAATTTGAAAAAATTGAAAAGTAGTTATCAACATGTAGTTAAAAATGTTCAGTTGTTGACAACGATTTTGGCCCCAACCTGGTTCTAGTACCTCTAACCCAGGGATCATGAATGATAATATTTTCACTGCCTACCTATATGACCGATTTTTATTTTTTAAAAGTTGTCTTTTATAGAGGATTTTTGTTATGTCAATATAGATATTTATATAAATTTTCATAAAAGTTGATTTATTTCACAAAACTATGTAATTTAGGTTAAAATTACGTATTTCACAATAGAAATCCCCCCCCCCCCCAATTCCTTTTTACATATACAGTATAATTTGTCTAAACTGGCCTCTGAGTGCTGTTCTGTCATTTCTGGCCACAAAATATAGTCCCTAACATTTCTGTAACAAATTCTTTTATAAATAATTCCCTGTACTCTGGATACTGGGTATTCTGTATATGGGCCAGCTTGCACAGTCCCAGCTGCTATCAATTAACTTTAATTATCCTGTGTAAACAGGCCACTCAATGAAACCCTATGCTAATTGTCATGGTCAATTGCACTCCCTTTACAAGAGGTCCTAATTAGCTCTAATCAAGCCATTCCATATGTATGACTTATTGTCATGGTCGATTGCATGTGGTGTACACATGGTGTGTCTCCAGGGGAATCCAAGGAAAATAAAAGTGTGAAACTGGGGAGGATTCATACTCAGACAGAGACAGAGATGAGAACTAACATTAAATGAAAAACTCCAATTAATAAATGAATTTAATAGTTTGTCACCAAAAATAACAGAAAGAATTGACAGAAGAATTTTCCATAGGAACAACCACCATGAGTGATATTCTCAAACGGAAAGAATTCTACAGAGATCAATTTACAAGTGTTGGATCTGGAAAACACGGGAGGTATGTTAGTGGCTCAAATATAAGTATATGTAAATAAATCATCCACATATACATTTATATGATTATATTTCTTGAATTAAAATATATTTGTAAATAAAACATTTATATATACATTGTATAAATTTTCAGTTATTATTTAATAAAATGTTAGCAGTGTTTAAAAAATGAATACAAGGGGAGTAACTCTCATACTTGGTCAACATTCTGCACTCTGGACTCTGTGTAAACCGGCCAATTTCATTGGAACCACACGCAGTCAGGTTAGACAGATTATACTGTATTATAAATTGTCATTTAGTAAAATTATGCTAAATCTTTTGTTGTTTCACGTATGTTTACAGACCAAAACACGGCGAAAATGTCCACTTCGAGATCAATTGCAAATATGAAAATTAACCACATTTTACTCAATAATATAATGTAATTTTTGATTTATTACATTCATTGTAATTTGTACTCAACTTTAAATATTTTTTTCCAATCATTGGTGTAAAAGGTACTTCATAAAATACCATATTGACAAGAAATATTCATCTACTAGCAAATGAAAAGGGCAATAACTCATATTTTTTCCAACTTGAAAAAATATGAAATTGAGTTATTTCCCTTTTCGATATATACAATGTAGCAGTGTTAGACATGATCTGGCGATGCCTAAGAAACTAAAAAAGAAAAAAAAAATTTGGCCTTAAAGAAGATATTATTTAGGCCTAAATGTTTTATGCATAAACACCATATATCAAGTTCAGTCCTGACCTGGAGTCAGAACCTCTACTCCGAGGATCATGACATTCATTGACAAATTTTGGTAGATTTGTGGTCTATATAACTATGCATTTTCCTTACTGGTTTTTGAAAATGATTAATTTTTAGCAATTCTTTGCCCTACCCTAAGGCCTTGGGGGTTGCAGGAATCCTGAAATTTACAATTTAAGTCCCCCTCATTTAGAACTGTAGTTATCAAGAAGTTAAAAATATCCAATTGTTAATGTATGGCAGGTGCAGACAAATAGTGATTCAGGCGACCTAAAATATTGTGTCACCTAGCAAGGTAATAATTTTTCCTTCAGTAAACAAGTCTTAATCAAAATGCCAAAAACATTTCTGGAATAAATTGTTTATCATATTGAATTGACAATTACTCTTCTAATGACAGTAATTATTCTTCTAATGACAGTAACTTTCCATTTGCCTCACACTTTGTTATTGGTTTGAGTATAGTGACAGTTGATTGTGATGTCATAAGGCTGAAGTATAATCGCAGTTTTGAAGTCGATAAATATTAACATAGAGTAGTTCAGCAGATTTCAAACATACATAATCATATTCCAGGCAGATTTTATTTGTGATCAGTACAATTAAGTCTCAAAACAAAGGACATACATAACATAATGTAACCATCTTAAGAATTGAATCCCGATACCATGATCTAAAACTTGTAATCTGACAAAACACAAGAAAAAACACAAAAAACATATCAAAATGCATCACCCCCTACAAAATCAACAAAATTACAGTCACGTATTAAGAATTAGACCCATCAACTTGAGGATTGACATACAAATTATACACCTTTTGGTCCGAGATCGTAATGTATTTATCTTGGTGTTGTTAAAACAAAATCAACTGTAAGAATGTACCAATAATATCTACTCCATAAACAGGAAATCTGAGGGTCTTATGTTTATCTTTATTTTGTAACTGGTTTACAATCAAAAACCATTTTATTACATTGAAGATGTAGAAGGGGGGGGGGGGGTACTGACTACATAACTTGATACTGAATGCCCCAAAAAAAAAATTTCATAAGAAAAAATAATTGTATAAGAATACTTCAAAACATTTATGTTCTGTTGTCAAAATATCAGATTTAATAT
Organism: Ostrea denselamellosa; assembly: GCA_024699665.1. Taxonomy (NCBI): domain Eukaryota; kingdom Metazoa; phylum Mollusca; class Bivalvia; order Ostreida; family Ostreidae; genus Ostrea; species Ostrea denselamellosa. Next base: position 732,850 of record JAMZEH010000040.1, read on the forward strand.
AAGGAATGTTAGATGCCAACAATAAACATTAAAACAAAACAATATCTACATTATAAAGCACTAAAATGGTCAATGACAGTTATTTTAGTGCTTTGTACAATTTTTTTGCATTTGACTTTGTATCGTCTAGAACTTTGTGGCTCAATACTTCAACATATTGAGTGTTGTTGGAATGTATTTTATCTATATATGTATAAAATGTAAATAATTTCAGTATTTAACATTGAGGAATGTAAATTTAATATCTCAAAAATATTTGCAAGAAAATAAAAATGCAATTAAATAATAAAATATTGAAATTCAAGAGCAACACATTCTAGAAATACACAAAAGAATATATATATATATATATATATATCTATATCTATCTATATATATATATATATATATATATATATATATATATATATATCAGGTAGTAAATTAACAAGCATCCTGAGAGTATTGTATGGCAATACATAGTTCCCTCCCAGCAGAAAAATCTTTTGACAAGAACAGAATTAAAACTTCATGCATAATTTCTGTGAGCTTTACAAAATAAGTGTGGAAAATGAGTATTTGCACTTATTTTCTAAGTTAAAGGGCCATAACTGTGCAAAAAATAAACAGATTAGAACAAAATTCAAGCTTAATCTGTAACTCATTATGGTAAAGCAACATACCAAATATCAAACAATATCTGTAAGCATGATAATAAAAAGTGCAGGAAAGCGATTTATTCCACAGAGTGCAAACCTAAAGTCCTTTTCATCAAAATCCACTGGTAGGGGGACTAATAATTGTAATATCTACATAAAAATAATTGCTGAGATTCTTAATTAAAGAGCATCTGTGTAACAACCCCCCCCCCCCTCCCCCCCCAAAAAAAAATCCCACAAAAACAAAAAAATACAATAACAAAAAAGAAAGTATAATACATGATTTGGAATGTTGCACTATACACTGGAACAGCAATTCAAAAATGTTTGCTATTACAATATACCTGTAACTTGTAAAGGTGCTGCTGATCAGGGAAGGTGCAGATATGAACATTTGGAATGTTAAATCAATAGCCACATTACTGCCAAATACACTGATGTGCAAAACGGACATAGTTTTGGAATGTAAATTTATTTTTACATGAAATAATAGCACATAAAAAGAAAAAATGATCTCAAAAATAGATGGTTCAAATAACACCACCATCTCTGTCATAAGCAAAATAAAAAAATAAAATTCTGTGAGTAGAGCACTGGTTGTAACAACACTAAAAATACAAATCAATGCCGTTAGCAATCACTTAAGAAGACTTCCTTCTAAAGCGATTTTTCTTATCAAAATGAGATTCTTATAGTTGTACTGCATGAAGTACTGTTCATGATTTCTAAGATAAGTAGTATATTTTCCCAAAAATACAAATCATATTTAAATGCCAATTTCCTTTTTTAAAACAACCCCACCCCCCACCCCCACCTTTTTAAATGATACACACACACAAAAAATCTCCAGACATGAAATATGGTCATCTTCAATTAATGACCTTGAGTTTGCGACCTATTTCTATAAAAGCATCCACAGCTCGGTCAACCTCAGCTTCAGAATGAGCAGCTGACAGCTGGACACGTATCCGAGCCTTGCCTACAAATTAAATTGGAGCAAAGTGTAAAGAACAATCACATTCTACTGCATGTAATTAATATGTACTGCTAAAGTTTTCAGAGATGTTCCCAACTGTATAATATTACATTTCTTAATGACCAGAATTCAAAAGCAGAATACACCAATATTACATGTACATGCTGATTTCATAGTCAACAAATACACCTTCTATTTCTAGACTTTTTTATTCCACTGCAGAATTCTTAAACACTTTGTCTACAAAATTTATCCATCAACAAATCGGATCAACAGAGTAATCACGTTGGGGGTATATAGTGTACAAATTGTCATAAACTTACCAATGTACGCTAGGTGAAAATTATTCATAAGTAAGTAGGGGGCTTCCGTGGCCGAGTGGTTAGAGCATCAGGCTCAAAATCACAAAGCCTCTCACCTATGTCGGCACGTGTTCGAATCTCGGCTGCGGCGTTATGTGAGCAAGTTTGCCAGTTTACTTGCGGAAGGTCGGTGGTCTCTTCCCAGGTACATTTATATCTGGGTTCTCTCCTCCACCAACAAAAACTGGACGCCACCAGATAACTGAAAAATTGTTGAGTGTGGCGGAAAGCAATAAATAATCAATCAATCAATCAATCATAAGTAAGTATGGTTTATATTCATCATGTATGTTAGCATGACACCATCTATACATTCAAAAAACTGCTCCCTTTTGAGTTTTTAAATAAGACTTTAGCATGTACTTGTTTGATAAAATTTTCACATGTCCATATAAGTTGTCTAGAATGTGTAGGGTGACAGGGCTTGTTTTCACAGGGATGCTACATGTATCTTATGCAAAGATCTGGGTTCCATTATATAGCCTCTTGACTGGGAGTGAGTTCAATACTCTATGAAATCATATTTTAGTCATCATAATTCATCATTATTTTAAAACTGCACTGTCCATCCTCTATGGACTCCAGTTCTTCTATTTCTAATCATCAATATATCAACAATTATCAATATAATGATATTTCCATCATGCTTTTGACTAGTTTGATTTTTTTTAACCACATTAAGTTATCCAGTACTATAATTATGTGGTATCGTTACCATTATATACATATGTACATACACATTGTGAAATCCAAAATGTGTGTCCGTCTAGTTCAATCAATAGTTTAAGCTGCTGACTAACAACTGCAGGATATTAGCCCTGCTAGAGAATTTGTACAAAAGTAAATCTATTCTCCAATTGAAAAATCAAAGAGAACATTCCTTACACAAACAAAAATGTCCATTAGTGCATTTCCTGCAAAATCGGAATGTAGAACAGGAATACCCATTTTTTGACCAATCAGTAGTGAACTTATATTTAGCCCCTATTTACACACGTGTGACCTATAAACATCAGCAATGTGGACCGTTTTAAGTGCACAAACCACAGTAATGCTTATGTATTGAGTGTAATTTTTTTTTCACGGAAAGAACTTACCTTTGGGCACCACTGGGTAGCTGAATCCTATTACATAGATCCCTCTCTCTACAAACAGACAGCATTATTGTCAATATCACATTTTCACAAAAATGAAAATAACGATTCAGATGGCAAACAAAAAAGCATTACCATGCCCAATATTTCATTTGTCAGATGGCAAACAAAAATGATTTAACATTACCCAGCATTTCATCTGCAAATAAGTTGGCTAGTCGTGCATCCTGTAGCATGACTGGGCAAATGGGATGTTCTGGGTCACCCTGCAACACGATATTGAATAAAACTGATAATCATATCCATCAAAACTACAAAAATTACTGTCAATATCACCTGTTCAAGTCTATTATATGAATAAAGATCTCTTTTTCAATGAGAATTTAGCCTGTGTAAAGGTAAGGGGGAAACTGCAATAGATGAAGCAGGGATTTGAAACTTTGACCTATAAATCTCCGGTGAGGTGCTCTATCAATTATTTGAGTTGGTTACCAGTGATCAAACTGGTCTGTCACAACCACATTTCTCCACCTTACATGTTTTCATTTCACAGGCTACCAGACTTTCCCAAAACAAGCACAAGTCACAACACAGCAGCAAATGTAACAGAGAAACAACAAGAAACCAGACCAGCATCAGAACCCAGGACCCCCCACCCATCCCAACCTCCACTAATAAAGAACCAGACCAGCATCAGAACCCAAGACCCCCACCCACCCCAATCTCCACAAATAGAGAACCAGACCAGCATCAGAACCCAAGACCCCCCACCCCCACCCCAACCTCCACAAATAGAGAACCAGACCAGCATCAGAACCCAGAAAACCCCCCACCCACCCCAACCTCCACAAATAGAGAACCAGACCAACATTAGAACCCAGGAACCCCCACCAATAAGGAACCAGACCAGCATCAGAATCCAGGAACCCCCAACCTCCACATATAACTCCGGTACTGAAGGAGCTTCACTGGCTCCCCATACATGGCAGAGTGGAGTACAAAGTCCTCATATACGTGTTTAAGGCGCTTCACAGACAGGCAAAACCTGCTGAGCGTTTACATCCCAGGCAGACAACTTAGATCCCAGAATGATTCAACACTGGTTGTACTGAGAACTAGAACTGTGACGTATGGTGATCGTGCATTCATGACAACTGCACCAAAACTCTGGAATGCCCTACCAAACACACTAAGAAACTCCGCATCCCTGCCCGTGTTTAAGAGAGCCCTAAAAACTCACTTGTTCCTAAAATTTTATTCAGACTGATTTTACTACATGTAATATCTAGCACTGTGTTTAACAATTTTAAACTGTTTTAGATTATAGTGTAATTTATGGACTCATTTAATCTTAATTATGTTTTATATGTTTGGTATTTTTTATATGATATGGCATTTTATTATGATGTAAAGTACTTTTGAACATGTTTTATACATGAAAAAAGTGCTCAAGAAATTAAGTACATAATGATAATAATATGACTTATCTGGACACCCATCAGAAAGTCAACTTGACCGCCACATCTGTTTGGTATTCACAATCAAGAGCTTTTTACAGTCATTAAACGTGGTTACATGTGGATCATCTAATGACTGATGATATGCCATAGTTTTTGTCAAATTGAGTCCTACAAAGCATATTCCAACAAGAAAAACTCACACTAAGGTTGAAGCCAGCCTCCGACATGCGTGATCGAAATCGTACAGTGTTGCTAAGTACCTTCTGAGGAAGATCAGTGTTACTTGTGATCAAGTCAATAGCCTGAAAGTCAAATGAAAAAAGAATGTAATGCAAGATGTTTTAACAAAAATGATAATACAAAAAAAAAAAAATTAAAAAAATCAAAAAAAAAAATAAAAAATTACTAATACCTCCCATTTCGACTTTAGATGATTATTATTTTTGTGACCTTTCAATTTATATAATGTTCGTTTTTATATTGCCCTTGTTTTACATGTTAAGCGCTTTAGAGTAATTATATAATTAGATAAGGCACTATATAAAAATAGTATAATAATAATAATAAAAGATGTGTCATCTCAAGGATATGCAAGGTTTGACAGATTCTTTTAAAATATAGCATATTCAAACATCTTTTTTCAATTCCAAAGGACAAAGACATGTAGAGATATTACTTTTCATTACCATTACAATTCAGTCGGTATTCTAATTTTTAGAAGAAAGTTCTATGTAATTACTTTATTTGGTCACTGGCACAGGTCACGACTGGGAGAGGTAACACTAACCTTACTGGAACAAGCCATGACTAGATGGGGTGGAGCTTACCTTACTGGAACAAGCCATGATTAGTGGGGGTGGAGCTTGCCTTACTGGAACAAGCCATGACTAGAGGGTGTGGAGCTTGCCTTACTGGAACAAGCCATGACTAGAGGGTGTGGACCTTATCTTACTGGCACTTACCATTAACTGGAAGGGGTGGACCTTATCTTACTGGCACTTACCATTAACTAGAAGGGGTGGACCTTATCTTACTGGCACTTACCATTAACTAGAAGGGGTGGAGTTTACCCTACTGGCACATGCCATGATTAGTGGGGGTGGAGCTTGTCTTAATGACAAAACCATGACTAGACGGAGTGAAGCTTACCTTACTTACACATGCCACAGGTGGAGGCATGGAGCTTAACTTCCTGGCACATGCAACAACTAGAGGGGCAAAGTTTACCTTACTGGTAAAGACCACAACTGGTGGGGTCAGTCTTGCCTTACTGGCACATGCCACGATTGGAGTAGCAGAACTTACCTTACTAGCACATGCCACAACTGGAGGAGGAAGAGCATTGGAGAACAAATATGGCCTTGACCTCTGACGAAGCAATGAGATCAGTTCCTTTGGTCCTGCTGTGTAACCACCTACACAAACAAACATACTTGACTTATAACAACATATACCTCTCTCACGGTTCTGACATTCTATATTAAACAATAGATACTGATGACTTACCAGCAGCCCCTCCTAAAGCTTTACCTAGGGTCGAGTTAATGATATCTATCTTGTTACCGACTCCAAAATGCTCATCAGTGCCTCTGTTAGAAATAGGACATATTGTTACCATGGTTACTGATATAAATGATTACCTATAAATATGATAGGTATGTTCTATGAAAATGCTTATTTGATGATTTATTGATTTGGTTGTTTGTTTTACTTTCCATTGAGAATTTTTCAATAAAACTGAGACGTCACCAGTTGTAGGTGAAGTACCAAAACTAAGACATATGCTTAGTGCTCAGGGTCATAGCAGTGAGGGTTCTTTAACATGCCAACCCCTGTCATGATAAAGAACCTCCATTTTTATGGTCATATCTGAAAGACCTGTGATTCTCACTTCTAAATGCCAGGCATTTGGTGAAGGAGCAATCACTACCAATGTTTAAATTTTAGGTTTGACGCAGCCATGACACAAGTTCCTAAGTAATAGACATTATGGTTTGCCCCTTCAAATTTCTGCCTCAAGAGAACTTTTAGTAAGTAAATAGCAATGAATGCTTAAAAAGGTAGATGTTTTAAAATTATTGAGCATAAACATGATCCAACTTTATTTTAACACAATGCAAGTCCTGTTTACATAAGTTGTTACAGTCATTTACCGTCCGGTGGGTCCAAAGAATCCTGTTCCATGACACTCGTCAATGAACACCATAGCCCCATGTTTCTCAGCCAGATTACAGATCTCTCTGTATGAAAAATATCAACTCAGATCTACATAGAATACCACAAATTCTCTCCTTACCTAAAAAATGCCGATATTAAAACATTTATAGTCATTATTCAAATTGTCATTATCTTCGATATACACTGTAACTACAGTGTCAAAAATTACTTATTAATCTTTGAAAAACTTTTCTATGAAATTTTTTTCTAATGTTTTAGTATCCACATAATAAATAACAGCAGAGGAATTCTTGATATCACCACATAATAAATAACAGCAGAGGAATTCTTGATATCACCACCTATACTGGAATATCTGAAATCACTTTGATGGACGTTCTGGGAAAACACATGCACGGCATACAGTCTATTTTGACTGACGTTCAATTTTTGCTATTTTTATTACAGGTGAAAATCACGAAATTAAAAATGTACAAAATAGTGAATTTAAAGCTTTCAAGAGCCATCTTTTTGTTAGAGACTCTTTCTGTAAAGTTTGAAGCTAAAGCTCAAATAGTATATCAGCTGGACACTACTCCTCATTTTATGTGATCCTTTGATCTTTTGATTTACACATTTTTCAGTGTAATATAATAACACTATAAAGCTGAGTATTTATGGTAGGGGCCACATTTCACATGCACTACACTAAAAACTGTGAGGTGAGTACTCACGGCAGTGGCGCAACATTTCCATCCATGCTGAACACCCCGTCTGTGGCTATAAGCTTTTTCTTACAGTCCTTGGCATCAGTCAATTGTCCTTCCAGATCTACAATACAATTCAGTATCAACAATACATAATTTACATTCAGTGCATATTAATCTAGAGCTTTCGGGGTGCTAAAAGACATCAGAAAACCAAATATTTCAAATTTATTTGTTTGGTTGGTTGTTTTTACATCCCTTTGAGAATTTTTCACTTATATCAAGACAACACCAGCTGTATGTGAAGTGACACAAATTTTGACTACTGTATGGTGCTCTGCGTTGTAACAGTAGAAGTTCTTTATTGTGCCTGTTGTGACATGAGACATCCCTACCTATTTCTACACCTTTAGTTTGACATAATGAAGTTACAAGCTGGGCTTGAACCCACAACCTCCAAGTCATGAAGCAAAAACTCTAACCACTGAGCTACCACAACCAGATTCACTGTAAATATCACAAATTGTACCAAATTCCAGTCTTGCCTGCACATCTGAGATATATATACCAAATTGAAAGTAAACACAAAAATTCACTATACATCAACCCACTTGGACACATTTATTTTACTTAGAATCCTATTTGATTTCAATTTTTAATTCAAATCGGGTTTGTTTATTACAGACTGTAAGTAATTGGTATTCCTTTATTAATTGTTAGCGTTTTGAAGTGGTGAGTGTAAAACTTTGCCTTCGATGGTCGCACAATTTATTTAACCAAGACTTTGCTGTGTTCAAATAAAGATTGTGGAGGCAATGTCTGTTGACGTCTGTGTTGATCAGCAAAATTTAAGCCCAAAAGATGACAATCATGAGGTGAATAACTCATATTATGACTGAGAAAGTGAAAATAAACAATGAATAAAATTAGAAAATTGCAGCTTAAATTAAGAAGCATATTTTTATTACATGCAACAATTCGGGCTTGCCAGTTTTTAGCGGGGCTGACTTTTCAGGCGGTTGGCCGTGCTGATAATCTGAGTTTCCTACACTGACTTCTACAGAACCGTAGTACACTAAATACACAAACAAATCCCTGATTCAAGTCAGAGGTTGATAAAAGTCTATTCCTCTCTCTTAACATTGTTTGATCAAATTACATCAAATCCACTTATCTAAATTAAATTATGAAGATAATTTCCATCTTTAAATATGATGTAAAGTAAGCTGAGACACTTTACTCTCTTAAAAATGAGTAAAATGAGTAAAAACTACTTTTGTCCTTTAAATGAAAAGGTCAAGATAATTAACAGTATTCCATATCGTAATTCCTATAGAAAATACAAATCAGAGAGATGGACAAACACGGACCCCTGGTCATACCAGAGGTGGAATCAGGTGCCTAGGAGGAGTAAGCATCCTCTGTCGACCGGTCACACCCGCTGTGAGCCCTATATTCCGATCAGGTAAACGGAGCAATCTGTAGTCAGAATCAGTGTACCAAGAACGGCCTAACAATTGGTATGAACAAAATACAATGAAATAGTAAAATGTGATACAGTGAAAAGAATGTTTAAGTAACAATCATTGTTAGACTATCTTCTGCGTTCCTGTGTCCTCTTAGTTTTTAAAATGAATTAGCAACATGAAATCAAATCAAATCAATTTCACATTAACAAAAATCCAATTTAATGTATTTGCAAATGATGCCTTGATTGGAACACTGTTATATTGTAATATGAGCAAATTGAGAAAATGTCAGCGAGATTGTGAATCTGATTTCTCACAGACTGGCAGTGAACTGCAGTTCCTTTGTTACAGCAAAAATCAATTTTAATAAAGGAGATTGAAAAACTAAGCTTTGCAGACATATGTTATGTAACCTTTATTTACTGTAACAAGAGATGAGCCTATTAAAAGCACTCTCAATGTATAGAATAGGACTACAGTCAAACCTCAATAAGCAAAAGCCTCAAATAGGAAATATCCAGTTAGAGTAGTTTTGCTACAATATTGTGCTTAAAAATCTTACATGACTAAATTAATGCAAGATGGGAATAAATGTAGGCCAAAACAATTGACATAGTACAGAGCAGTATCTGAAAATCTATCATTTCAGAAGCGCATGAATCAAACATTTACCTGACATAGTTTTAAAGCACTTCAATCAGGCATCTGTAGCAACAAATAATACACACAATAGGCTAGTACCCAAGGCCTTCTGAGTGTAAGCAGAAGGCCTTGGGTACAAGGCCACACAGATGACATCATGCAGTGTAGAGACTAAGTGATGGGACATTTGTTAAATCCAAGTGATGCTTACATTTGAAAAAAAGTGAGTGGTTTGGAAATTCAAAATCATAATATGCATCATTATCATCCAATATCGAAACTGGCCATACTGGTGCTGAATGTGTTACTGATGAATATATTGACATCGGAAGTAGAATAGCAGTGGGGATCAGACACTACACAAATGAAGGTAAAGATTGGACTTGGGTGTGTCATTAAAGAAACTGATATAAATGAATTACATGTATGTCATAATTTTGTACATTCATATGAAATTCCCCGTATATACTCCAAAGCAAATTTAGTGGGTTTATATGCTATGCGAAGAACTTGTTACTGAATACGAAATTTGGGGTATGGGAGGGTTGTAGTTCACTTCATGGATTGCTTTTTAAAAGAACTTATAGAGATGGAGGAAGGAGTAAATAAATTGATAAACACTGGGTTCAATTAGATTTGAAAGTAAAGTAAGGAATAATATTTATAACAAAGCATTGGCAGGAAATTCAATAGTCTGCTGATCACTTCTCATTGATTGAAAGGGGGGGGGGGGGTGTTATAAAATGCCTGTTTAAATGAAATGCCTAGGTTGAATTTTTGTAATATTCTTTTTGTTGAATCTTTATGTCTTGAAATGTAACTTGTTGGTTTTCCTTTTGACTTGTGGATTCTTTTTTTTATACAGTACTAAGTACAGCAAATAGCTTGCAAATTTGACCTTCGTACATATCCTCAAGTGTGATTATATAATTACAAAAATTAATTTGTGATTTTAATTACTATTTTATTCGTTTTTTATATTTCATTTACCTCTTGTTAATAAATTTCTTTCATAAAATCTACAATTCTTCATAATTTTCTTTTTAAAATGTGCACTTTAATGAAAATTATTGGGGGTTTAACTGAGGGCATCCAAGACTGGATTTGTGACCTTTATAAAAAAAATTCTACTCTACAAGTAAGATTTTTATTTTAATTTTGCAAATAGATGCAGTCTAATATAATAATAAAAAAAAAAGTCCTGTAATTTTCAAAAAATTGAATTATAGAAAAATTTTGCATTACCTGTTGCGTACTGCCTGAAAACAAGATTGATTCTGTAGTTTGAATCAGGTATAGATTTATTTTGATCTGTTTTCTCTAACTGAACTATTATATGGTATAAACTGTACATTGTGATTTATCAATCCTGAATACATTCTAAAATTCTGTTCAATCTGTACACTGAATTTCTGTCTCAAACTTCAAATATTCCATGTGCAATGTATCATGAATTCTATTCAAGGGGCATGGGCATGATTTTGGTGCAAAAAAATTATTTAGACATTTAATCAATATGATTGCATTTGATTTGTATAACACATAGCAACAAACTTGATGCAAAGATATATTTGCAACATCTGAACTTAGCACTTTCAAAACAAGGCACAAGTCCTGTTTATGTTTACATGTCATGTGACTCAACAATCAGTTGTCATGTGACTCAACAATCAGTTTACGGCTTTGATGAAAGAAAACTAATTTTCTGTTCTTTTTTATTCGTGCTTGCTCCCTAAATTGATTTGTGATTAACATGTCAAAATGTTGAATGCTTTTGACATACTTTTTAGAAATTTTGGTGTTCTCACCTCCACACATGGTTTCCTGGCTATGAAAAAGGGTGGAGACAAATATGTTTTTGCAAGCCAGATTTACATAAATACAAAGTATGCCCTTTGTAAGAATATTTTTTAATTCACTTATTTATAAAAGATCTTTATTTCTACAAGAAAAAACTGTCAATTTCAATCAATCAACAAGATGTGAAACATTGATGCCCCCTGGTTACAATGAAGTGGTACTGTAAGATTTGATTACAACAAAGTGGTACTGTAAGATCTGATTACAACAAAGTGGTACTGTAAGATTTGTAAAGGTCATCAAGTCAAAGATTTTGGTTTCAATGGAAAGGTCTTCCCACAAGAAATACATATACCAAATATGAAAGGTCTACCTCTTATGTTGTAAAAGATATGACCAAGGTAAAAGTTTTTTGAAAATTTTTTAAAAACTTGGTCAATGGTTAGTGTCAAGGTCACGAGGTCAACAAATCTGGTGTCATCGGTCTTCTCACAAAAAATGCACATGCTAAATATAAAAACAGTACCTCTTACAATTTAAAAGATATGGCTTATATTTGAATTTTCAAAAGTAGGTCAATGTAAAGGTCACCATGTCAAAGAATATGGTGTCAATGGAAAGGTCTTGCCACAAGGAAGCAAATACCAAATATGAGGGGCCTGCTTTTCATGGTATAAAAGATATGACCAAGGTTAAAGAGGATTGGGGGGAATTCCCAAAAACTAGGTCAAAGGTTAAAGTCATTAGATCAATAAATCTGGTATCAATAGAAAGGTCTTCTCACAAGAAATGCACAAACTAAATATAAAAGCCGTACCTCCTACAATTTGAAAGATATGGCTTATATTTGAATTTTCTAAAAGTAGGTCAAAGGTCAATGTAAAAGGTCAACAGGACACAAAATTTGGTGCCAATGGAAAGTCTTGCCACAAGGAATGCACACACCAAATATGAAAGGTTTACTTCTTTTGGTGTAAAAGATATGATGAGGTAATCATTCTTTATTTATATATCCTATATCAAAACCAAATAATTTTTGTTACCACACATAATATATAAAAAGAAGGTTCTATGCTTTAGTCATCCTTCAGTACTCTAAAAACAGTCTTAAATCCATCATCTAACCCTTGACAGCTAAATGTGTCAAATAAACCAATATCCATTACATTTGTTTAGTAAAAAAATTGATTTCAGCATAGAATTTCATTTGACTGAATACTAGTGAACAAAGAACATGTTGTAGAAAACGCATCATTGTACAGAATAATTGAAGAGGGTGAACGTTCAAGATGCTTCCTGTTTCTGAAAGAAACTATCAATTCAATCCATAACAAACTCCAGCTCTAATTGCCTGCCTGCCATAAAACCAGTCCCTAACTGGACAATTATCATTTCTGAAATATCAAACCAATACCACAAGACCTTTCAATGTTTGGAATACTGAACACTGTGATTCCATTTCCAGGGCGATGAAGAGACTTTGTGCAATAGTACTTTTGTGTGTTTGTGTTGCTGGAGAGTGTCCCCTCGGTTGGACAGAATTCTGTAATGGACAGACACACGTTGGATGTTACTATGCTGACACGGTTGATGTTAACTACCAAAATGCATACAGCATCTGTGCTGGTATGGCACAGCCATCTACACTGGTTAATCCAGCCGGTCAAGCAGAAGTTGACTTTGTGACTAATTTGACAGAAAATAACAATTTATGGTATGACAATGGAAATAACCCTTCTAAATGCTATTTAATAGGAGGAGTCAACCAATCAATTGTAGAGGTAGGTTGTGACAATTATGGTAGAACAGTTTGTGACATTACTTCAGTATATTCAGGGCCGTGTTATTCGTTAACAACTGAATCCACCCCACCATCCACAGAGATTACGACGACAAGTACAGCAATAGAGACCTCACCTCAGATAACTAGTCAAGTACAGACTTCACCCACCTCAGATCCTCAAACTGCCACCTCCCAACACACTGAGGTGACTGCCACAACCTCCCAACACAGTGAGGTGACAGCCACAACCTCCCAACACAATGAGAGGAATGTCACATGCTTATGTTTTGAGGTCTGTTACGTAAATTACACATCTGACGACCTTCAGGCCAAGGTCCAGAACATCAAACAAAACCTGACCATAGACACAACTGTTCTTTCTGCGACAGTGCGTAGGCTGACATGTGCTGAGGACACTAGGCCTTCTTCCGCCTACATTGGTTACACAGGGGGGATAATCCTAGTTCTCTTTGTCCTGGTGATCATTAGCTTTGATTGTTTTCCTAAAGCTCATAAATATCCACACCATAAACAAGTTTAGATGTGCCAGATGTTCTATACAATTGCACTAATTACCACTTTTTTGTATAACTGAAGAATTGAAATAAATCATTAATAATGATGCAGATTTGTTCATTAGAAATCAGCACCATCTATAGTAGAGATAATGTATGACATGAGGTTCACGAGATTTGCTTGTGTTAAAATGTATTTTGGCATATACTGTCACAAGTGTTTTGGTTGCAATATTAAATTAAATTTCCCTATATATACTATTTTGCTACAGTGATAAAAGTTATTTGCCATTTAAAATATTACAGCCTAGGTAATATATTTTACAGTGTCACTGTTGAGATGCGCAAAGACCCTTAACATTTATAACACAACTTTAGACATGATTTGCCTATTTATTAAATATGGGAAATATAATGTAATTGATGTCATTGTGATGTCATATTGAGCTTTACGGGTTTTTTTTTTTCTTTCTGATTCTCATCAAGCAATTATCAACAGCAACAAAACGTACAGTGGAATGAGAAGACTTGTCTGGTTATAGATACCATGTAGTAGTAACCTATAGGTTTCTATAACCACAGTTAAGCATACACACAATGACAGTTCCCTTGTTCAAGTTGTTAACAGAAATTCTGTCAGTCATGACAAGAGATAAATAATCAAAAGTGAATAATAATATTTAGATAAAATTCAACAGATAATAAGCTGTTTGAATACTCGAATAAAATTAACACGCCATAGCAAATTACTTGTGGATTTAATTCATTTCTATGATTCTTCTGGTAAGTTCATATGTATTTGGGAATGACATGCTGAAAAATGGGTGTGATGTGATGTCATATCTTTCAAAGTGCTATATAATTGGTAGCAGAGCTTAAGTGATATTTGCAATACGTGATCTGTGATTTGATAATTTTTTTTCAAAGCAGGAGAAAGTTAAATAATTCACAGGATGTCCTTGAAATGAATTTTAGATGAGGAAAACACAATAGTTCTGCTGTCACAGAGACATTTCATTTTTTAGCAGATGAGAAGTAAATCATGTGACTCGCATGTGCAATTATTGGAGCGAGCTCATTGTGTTGCTTAGTGATGTGAGCTAGTAGAGTTTGAATATTACGTAATTCTACATATATTAAAGATTTACTGAGCCAAAATATGCACTACAGCAAGATGATACACTACCACACTAACAATCTCAATAATATTGTAACAGCAAATGCTGCTTCTGTAATATTGAGCGAAGTAAAACATACACAAATTAAATCATGATTATTTACTGCAATACCAAAGTAATAAAAATGCAAGTTATCTACACCATGTAAATATCCAGAGGCCCACAGTGCTTCTCTAATCTGTTTGCTCCTACCAATACTTACAAACAAAAGTCTTGTTGTCTTAACAGTATTTTTCAAATAGAACTATATATGGTAGAGTCCTAATTCAGCAAAACTAAAATGCCATTTTCAAAACTTCTTAAGCAATGTCTATTATATTGATGTAACAGTATTGCACAACTTTCTAATACATGTATTACAGTATACTTTAGAAAAATACTTAATATGATATTATACTCAGTCTGGAATAGGATATTATACTTAGTCTAGAATAGGATATTATATTTAGTCTAGAATAGGATATTACACTTAGTCTAGAATAGGATATTATACTTAGTCTAGAATAGGATATTATACTTAGTCTAGAATAGGATTTTATACTTAGTCTAGAATAGGATATTATACTTAGTCTGTAATACGATATTACACTTAGTCTAGAATAGGATATTATACTTAGTCTAGAATAGGATTTTATACTTAGTCTAGAATAGGATATTATACTTAGTCTGTAATACGATATTATACTTAGTCTAGAATAGGATATTATACTTAGTCTAGAATAGGATATTATACTTAGTCTGTAATACGATATTATACTTAGTCTAGAATAGGATATTATACTTGTTTAACGTTTCCAAGAGTTTTTAAGGTGCACATTTTTTTATCCTTTCCACATAGGTACAGAAACTCTCTGAACAAGATCATTAAGTCAACTGAAATGATAAAGGTGACTCTCAAAATCTCCAAAGTTATTGGGATTTTCCTTGTTTATTTATATTTCCTTTAAAATAGGAAATATGACCAACTTACAATGCCATCTTGACAAACAGCATGACTAGGAAATGATAGAGTGGGCAAAAACAAAAATCAAAGCGCTGATAGTTCAGTTGAGAAAAAATATTATTAATTTAGAAATTAAAGCTATTGAAAATAAAACTGTTGCCTTGTTGGCTATTTTAATACATGCACTACTAAACAACTGCAGTCAGTAACACCAGTGTTTGATTTATTTAAATGAAATAACTAAATTGAATTCTTTGTATAATCTCGATTATGAATCGAAAAGATACCTCCGATTCAGTTCAATAATCGATTGTAAATTTCTTTCAGTTCTCGAACACTACAAGAGACTGAGGTTCAAGTTGTCAAGAGTCAACTGTATGTAACTGGTGACTTACTCTGAATCCTGAAGTTACTCAATGTTTTTGATATGCATAGGTGATAAACAAGCACTTCAGATGCTGATTTCGGTCCATAAAGAAAGACTCGAAATAAAATGACATCAATTTAAAAATTATGGAGTGAAATTTGTTGTAAGTGACAGCTTGGTTTGTCAAATAAGAGTTAAAAGTTGAAAAATACATATGAAATCTCAATAATTTCCTATCAATGATCAGGTTTTTTGGGGTTGAAAAAGGTTCTTATCACATATGCTTCTTTGTCCCTTATATGTTTTGTAGAATTCTGAACCCTATTGTGACACAAGCCTCACCCAGGGGCTGTGATTTGAACAATCACAGAGAGAACTGTATTTCAATCACTTAGATCTTCATTTGCAACATCAAAACTAGCAAATCAGAGATCCAACCTAAATGTAATGTGTAGATAGATGAAGCCACACCCTCAACACTTCCTCCCTCTGTACACAGGGGGCACCACTCACACCAGGATGCCAGGCAAGCTACAGTACCTCAACACTTCCTCCCTCTGTACACAGGGGGCGCCACTCACACCCGGATGCCAGGCAAGCTGCAGAACACTGTTACTTGTTCCCCTTGTTTTTTAAGCTTAATTAATACTACGTACTGTGTACCACCATTCCTTCTGAGCCCCTACCTGCCATGTTTCTGTGCTGGTAGCGAAGTCTCTTGGCTTTACATAGTCGGATCCCATCGATAATGGAAGCATGATTCAGTTCGTCTGATATCACAGCATCCTCTGCACCCAGGAGAACCTCAAAAATACCCGCATTAGCATCAAAGCAGCTGGCATATAAGATGGAGTCTTCCTTTCCATGAAATTTGGCTATTTTTTCCTCCAGTTCTTTATGCAAGTCCTGTCATCATAAAAGAAAAGATATACAGAATGTACGTCAGGAAATGCCAGTTTGTTCAAATCTGCAGGGCTATAATGCCCTGCAGTTATTTCAATACTGTATAATGTTAAAGTCTGTTGTGGGCATTTATCCACAAAATATAAATCTTGATTATCAATTTCTGAAATGAATAGAGAGAAATCTTGATTTTATATCTAAAATGAAGAGAGAGAGAGAGAGAGAGAGAGAGAGAGAGAGAGAGAGAGAGAGAGAGAGAGAGAGAGAGAGAGAGAGAGAGAGAGAGAGAGAGTATATGGAATACAAGTAAAACAAAACTCTTCAATATCAGCATGCTGTCAAACTGAAGAAAATGGACGTTTATTTACTGAACAACTGATGAGTTATGTCCCTTTTCCTAATTAAGGAAATGCTGTTCACTATCATTGGTATTGATTTTCTTGATGATTATTGACTTTTGAAATTGGAGTATATGATATAATTTAACCAATTCTTTTATTTGCAAAAAATTGCACGCCGAATGTTCATTACTGATTACCACACTCAAGCTGTAAAATTAAGATATTACGGATCATAGGACCTATTTACTTCAATGTCGGTTGGAAAGGACGGAGCAGTAATGACATGTGATTGGCTAACTGCAAGGTAATATATTATACTTTTTAATAACTCCTAAAGCAGTCAAGAAAAATAATTTAAATTTCATTTTTGAAATAGACTATTGAAATGCAGCATTTCATGCGGTATTCATTGCAAGAGAGGATAAAGAGACAGGATAGTTTTTGTGTATGTGTGTGATGCTGAGCTTGTAGACACTCTACAGGCCACATTTTTTGCTCAATTGATTTCATACTTCAAATGTAGCTAGGAAGAATCCTATTGATTTGGGGGGTCAAAAGATCAAGGTCATTATGGAACTTTATAGGAAAAACTTGTAGATACTCATTGCAAAGGGATATGCCCCTCCTTGAGGAGCTCATGTTTTTACTTATCGATTGTCATAAATCTAATTGCTTAAATTTTGCTCTATCTTTTTTAAAATTGATAACAAAGCTCACAACATAAATATCCTAGCATACCGAATACCTAAAATTTGTTGTTTAGTGATGTTAACACCAATTTTGTCTGCTTTCAGTGTGTTGCATCATATCTTTATAAAATTCTTGGGATTTTATATAGGTCTGGAAATTATCAAGTATTATTTACACAATATAAGAAAATGATTCCATCACATACAAGATAATCTTGACCTTATTCATTTCATCCAGGTGATAAGTACACAAACGATAGCGAGGTGCTTATGAATCCCCTATCAGAAAGCTGTGGCCTCCTATACACGGCCAGCTTAATGAGGGAATATTTTGTGTTTGTTAATGGTAAATTCACAACAACAACAACAACAAAAAATAAAACAGCAATACCTGGTTTTGAGGGGTGGCTAATATTATGAGAATATTTGTACAAGACATAACACAAGACTTCTGTCATGACATTCAATATCATTTGACATTATGAGGGGATCGGTTTTCAGAGGACAAGTATGAAAAAGTTTCACTGCACTATAAAATAATTTCATTTTCATAGGGCTTTAATACTTCATGGTACAGACAGACCCACAAATCTAAATCCTCCACACTGAACTAAAACAAGAGGTCATGGACCACATCACTCACCCGAGCAGTGTCAAATTTAATCTGGTACACGAGGGTGACTTGATTTCAACAGCAAAAAACTTTATCTTGCATAGATAAAAAGGTTTTTAAAGTTTATGTATTTATTCGTACTTTTTCTCATGTTAAGATAGATGTACATGTATATATTTAAAAGACAAATTTCTTGTACATAATGAAGTTTTGCACTCTGTTTAAAGAAAATGTGGTAATTTGGAGAGTGATGCAGTATACTCATTGTTGATTAGGATTTGGGAGCAACCTGATTTAAAATCAGATCCTTGGATCACTCAAAGAAAATCAGTCGTCTAAATATCAATAGCCCCACAGGCTGCAAAATCTATTATGATCTTCCTGTTCTGCTTATCTTAGCTAAATTCTAATATTCAGCAGCAGTATAAAACAAGATATGTTCTTTTAACAAATGACCCCAAAAGTACCCATACCAATAAAAGACTTTACGTAATAGATGTTTTTAACACTGTGTGACTATTTTGAACTCACCCTTGAGTCAGAACCCAGGGGTTGTGAAATTCACAGTTTTGGCATATCTCGTTTTGCTTTTACTTAGTATGCATTTAGTTTTTAAACAGTATTATCAAAATTAAAGAGGAACTCTTCCAAATGATACATGTTTAATCACAAAGACTATTTTGGTCCAACCCTGGTACCAAAACCCCTAACCCTGAGATCATAAAATTTACAAGTTTAGTAAAGAGTAACCTGCTCCTTCTCAATATCCATTTATATTCAGTTTCATACATGTATAGTGGTTTGAACATCACGCTCAAAATCACAAGGCCTCTCACCTCTAGTCGGCACGGGTTCGAATCTCGCTCATGCCGATATATGTGAGAAAGTTTGCCAGTTTACTTTCGGAAGGTCGGTGGTCTCTTCCCGGGTACATTGTATCTGGGTTCTCTCTTCCACCAATAAAAACTGGACGCCACCAGATAACTAAAAAATTGCTGAGTGTGGCAGAAAGCAACAAACAATCAATCATGTATCAATAGCATTAAAGTAGTTCCACCCTCCTATGATGTCATAAGATGTTGCAAAATCAATAATGTATTTAGATTTATGCAAGATATTACCATAAATTTTGTTCGAATCTTTTCCAATGGTTGATGCAAAAAATCTTGTTAAACATCAAATATTTCAAAAGTCTAAGTTATGTATAAATAATCAATGATATGTATCAAAATATTGAATCTAAGGGCAATAACTCTGTTTTCATTTAATCCTTTATCAAGTCCATGATACTGAAACTATTATGAATACTATTATGTAGTTTCAAGCAGTTTTTGTGAAATTTTGATAATGATGTTGAAGGAAAATTAAAATTTTCTGACTTTGATACATGATTTTGTATATGTATGTCTTGCATCTTAAAACTTGATCTATATATTTTATTTGATAATGTATTAGTTTTAATTCTAATAAATTGAAATAAATCATTTTAAATTTTTATCAGATAATAATGCGAGTATGGAGTTACCTTAAAGATGTTATTTAAATGTTTCACACAAAAATACTATATGCCAAGTCTGGCCCCACTGGAGTCAGAATTTCTACTCTGGGGAACATGACATTTACAATTTCAGTTGAAGCCTTCCTGCTCTACATGACTGTGCATTTACCAGTGGTTTTTTCCTATGTATGTGCAGTTGTAGAGAAGACGAGTTTTAAAAATTTGGCAGTTTTTTCCCCATCCCTAAGGCCCGGGGTCCAGGAGTCCCTCCTTGTCCCAAATATGCTTCACACCAAATTTGAAAATAATTGGAAAGGTAGTTATCTAGAAGTAAAAATGTTCAATTGTAAATGCACATGTGACAAAGCATGATGACAGACACAGACCAATAGAATAACTCAGGTGACCTAACAAATCTGTAAAATAACTAATTTAAAAATGGCATTACGGATTTTAATTATCTTATTGGCATGGTAATGTTTATTTGTAGACTTAATGTACGTATGATGCTTGTTTCTCCATTACCATCAAAATTTTACCCCAAGAAATTAAGTGACATTTCTCAAAATCATCATCAACAGCAAATGTTGAATTCCTCCTCAATAACATCCTTCAGTCTTACCATGGTGCCACATATGAATCGGACAGAACTCAGCCCAGCTCCATGTGTGTCCAGAGCTTTCTTGCCAGCCTCAATCACTTCAGGATGACTCTGAAAAATATATATCCTTATTAGGTTATCATAAAATGAAACTGAATCATTAGTTATTTTTTTTTATTTTCCTTTGATTGAGGCCTTACAATAATACTAAGAATTTAGTCCTGTGCTAATCATCTACATCCTAAGATTCTATTACATGTACCTTTGGAAAGACCTTCTCGTAAGTCAGAAAACCTTCTCAAATTCCAAATTGTCACAAGTCACTGAATATCAAAACCCTCTCATAGTTCCAATATTATTTTAGTAGTTTTCAAGTTTTTAATAAGTGAGTCAAAAGTTGATGCCAATATTGCAAGATTGTTATACATTAACATTGGAAAAGCTTCATCAAAGCCTTTCAGTTATATAACCAACATCAAAATTTATTGCCACAGACAAATGGAGAATGAATGTAAATCATGCATAATTAATAAAAGTATGTACATGTATATGCTATAGATTAATATTTATACTAACCGATAGGCCAAGGTAGTTATTGGCACAAAAGTTGAGGATGTCGTTTTTATTTCCCTGTACATGAATGCTTGGTCCTTGTTTGGAAGTGATGATTCTCTCCCCTTTCCATGTCCCAGCTTCCTTAATGCCCTCTAGCTCCCCCTGTAGGACAGTGTTGACCTGAGTCATGGTGGCAGTGCCCGCCCTCCCTTGTAAAAAGGCTGTCCTCCATACTAAAAGTAAACAGATATCTCTACTTACAAATTTTCAAAGTTCTCCAGTTCACCTGCACAAGTATCTTTCAAACCAAGGACTGATTGTTTGATTGTAACACAGTTAGCACCATTTCTTCCACTTGGAATATTGCTCAGCCATTTCCATCCAGTCGTGAAATAAATTCAACTTTACACAAATGGCTGTGTGATGTTCCAGTTACATTTCTCCCTCATTAAAGTTATATCCCTTTGCAAATTAAGGGTTGATGCTATACTATATCTAAAATCAAACAAGTTTTAGTTGGTATCTACATGCTGTCTGTTTTCATCTTACATCTTCTCGATGGACACACTACTGTATTATTGCTGTTGGGAGTTTTTCACTTTGTGGTATCAAAAATTTTATTTTTCTATACATTTACTTCAACAGACATGATACTCTTTACGAAGACTATCAAAATAAGTCTTTCGTGATTGGCTGTGAATCAGCGACAAAATATGTCAGAGTTGGTGATTAGTACTTTCCTATAACAATTATAAACGACCCTCTCCAGGGATAGCAATTATGTTGAGGGGTTTTTGGGCTTGAGTGTGCAGACTCAGTTTCATGGTAGGGAATTCTGGAAATGCAATATTAGGGAAGAGATTGTACCATGCAAGCAAACTTGTACACAGGAAACCACAGACAAAGTCTATAAATATTGTGTAGATGAAAACTAGAAAGACATGATTTTCAACATTTTCCACGTTTCATCTGAATAAAAGTCACAGGACACACCAAAGTCCTTTGACCTCAATATTTATTACTAATCAGAATGTAACAAAGAATGCACAAATTTTTAGAGAAATCCATGCACTAGTCTCTTAAATCACATCCACAGACAGATGGACAGAAAATGGACTGATAACTCCCCAGACCATTATATCATCTAAACTTACGCAGTATGTTGTCTCTGAGATAACATATCAACACAAAATCTTAAAGAAAATGAATAAGTCAAGAAAGTTGAAGAAACACCCGTAAAATCAAAGTATTCTTAATTTCTTTGAACATTAATTAAAATATCGCAATCAAAATAGCAGGTACACAACTGTATTATTCATACAAGATACACACAAAGTTTTCATCATATCTGTTCATCAGTTTTAAAGACGTACTCTGGACCAGTTATGTCTATGGATGGATGAACAGATGAACACGACAACAGAATATCATATATAAAATCCTATATAACATGTAATGTGTGATCTTTTTGATTTGACATATTTTATAATCAGTATTTTAAGCAACATGCCGAAGAATGGTATCAAAAAAAGAAAAAAGAAAAAAAAGAAAGTTTTTTCTAGCATATATTTTATGATTTTTATAATAGGAATTAATTTCTAATTTTCTCTAGCTTATTTCTTTCATAGTTTCAATTGTTCATTGTGCGATATTGTTATCTGGCATTATTAAGTATTTTATGTATTCTGTATAATTTTGATTTGCATTTTAGTACAGTGTAAAGCGCTTTAGAGTATATTTAGATAAGGCACTATATAAGTGCATTATTATTATTATTATTATGTACAAACATGCAACACAAGGTTCTGGTGCAATCTCCTACAATACCATCCTTAGGTTTGTTATCAAAACATGGAATCACCCACAGCTTCTTAGTTTCCTCTTTTAGAGTTACTATTCTGGATAAAAACCTGTTAATAGTGCTTTAAACTAATAAAGAATTGCTATATCATTCAAATCATTGACCGGCTCAGCAGGGAAGGATTCAGTTAATCGTTATTGATTTATAAAGTAATGACCTATGAAACAGCTATTGTAGGTGAAAAGCCCTATATCTAATTTTGTTTCTCTGCAGAATGCCTTGCCTTGCCAATGACCTGAAATAGTTAAAGCAAAATCAAAAGCAAATTGAATTCAAATATTTGCTGACCTTGTTTCTGTACATGCCTATTCTTATACTCTTTCAATGCATGAAATATTCTGAAGAAATATCATACATCCTACTTCAATATCTGTTCTGTTAAAGCAGTACACAGCCTACCTCACAATATGATACACCTCATGAAATGAACACACAATATGACATGTATCATAATACAGTTTTCATGACTTTAATAATTTAAGATTTCTTTGTTTTCTGTTCTTTATTTTGCAGAGATAGTATATCTAGTATTATTTCCAAGATAAAAATCACAAGATCTACTGTATAATAAAGTACTGCATTAACTATAAAGACACTTTTAAATTTATGGCACACCAACAATGCTCAGTTCAATGACAAAATGTAAGTTACTACTCTATCACGATATCATACTGATGATATGATATGCATGTCATAGACACCTGCCAATATGATATTTCTTTGTAGTTGTTGCATATGGTTGAGGCTCCTTTCTTTGGTATTTTTATGATGAGGGATCTTTTCCAGTAAGATAAAATCTGTTCTTCTATCACTCTGTTGAACAAATAGATTAGATTGTGAGTGTAATACTCTGTTGTTGTGGGTGTAATACTCTGATGTTGTTGGTGTAATACTCTGATGTTGTTGGTGTAATACTCTGTTGTTGTGGGTGTAATACTCTGATGTTGTTGGTGTAATACTCTGATGTTGTTGTGGGTGTAATACTCTGATGTTGTTGTGGGTGTAATACTCTGATGTTGTTGGTGTAATACTCTGATGTTGTTGTGGGTGTAATACTCTATTGTTGCTGGTGTAATACTCTGATGTTGTGGGTATAATACTCTGTTGTTGTGGGTGTAATACTCTGATGTTGTGGGTGTAATATTCTGTTGTTGTTATTGGTGTAATCTCTGATGTTGTTGGTGTAATACTCTGATGTTGTGGGTGTAATACTCTGTTGTTGTGGGTGTAATACTCTGGAGTTGCTCTTGATGTAATACTCTATTGTTATGTAATACTCTGTTGTTATGTAATACTCTGTTGCTATGGGTGTAATGCTCTGTTGTTGTGGGTGTAATACTCTGGAGTTGTTGGGTGTAATACTCTGATGTTGTGGGTGTAATACTCTGTTTCAGTAGTTCTGGATTAATATTGTCTACTCCAGGTTTTTTTTCCATTCTTCAATTTGAGAATGGCTTATACCTCCTCTTTAGTTAAGTGTTGTGTTAATTTCTGTATTATTTTGTCCTCTCTGTATGGTACATTCTTCAGCAAGTATACCTTTTTCACTGGGATATTAAGAATTTCTTTTAAATCCTCTCACCACCTTTCTAATACTTTTCCATCTTCATTAAGCAGTTCGCCATTTTTTGATCATATACTTATTTTTTTAACCTTTCATTGAGGATCCGGGTTTTTAGAATAGATCCTCAGTACCCCTTGCTTGTCGTAAGAGGCAACTAAATGGGGCGGTCCTTCAGATGAGACCGTAAAAACCAAGGCCCTGTGTCACAGCAGGTGAGGCATGATATAGATCCATCCCTGCTCAAAGGCCATTAGCGCCGAGCATAGGTCTAAATTTTGCAGCCCTTCACTGGCAATGGTGACGTCTCCATGTGAGTGAAAGATTCACGAGAGGGACGTGAAACAATATATAATCAATCAATCATTCCATAAAGCTGATATAGTCAGTTGGCACACTTCACTTACCATACTTAGGCGACTTGTGTTTGCTGCACTTTTTGCTCTGCATGCTATTAAATCTACAATACCTGTGGAATCTTGCACATTGATATGACTAATCATGGCATTGCTGGTCTTGAGAAGATTTTTAAAGATATTTCCTAAATATCTTTATGTAAAACTTTGATCCCTTATTATGGCTCCACCCTATCCCTGGGGGCCATGATTTAAACAATTTTGAATTTCTACTCCTCAAGCTAGAAAACTTTAAATATGTTTTGTCTTTCCTAGTCCAGTGTTTCTTAGGGAGAAGATTTTAAAAGATGCCACCATATTTTCTCTACATGTATTTCTTAATTATCTTGATGTACCTTTTTGAAAAAGATGTGACCCTTCATTTGAAAAATTTCATATCCCCTTTGTCCAAGGATGCTTTATGGCAAGTTTGATTGAAATTGGTCCTATGGTTCTGGAGAAGAAATCAGAAAATGTTGAAAGTTCACAATGTTGAAAGGATGCAGGACAAAATGTCATCAGAAAAGCTCTCTCGCGCTTTCAGCTCTGGTGAACTAGAAACTGCAGTGATTGATGTTCAAATGCAATTATAACATGTCAAACAAAGTTATCTCAGTATCATCGACATTGCAATTTCTAGACTATAATGTTGAACACCAATATAGTTGCAGATCTGTAGTAGCTACCTGGGAAAATACTGGGACAGACCAGAATCTATAACTTGTCTTAGTAAAGCAATGTACCAAATATCAAGTGAATATAGATTTGCCAGCATGAAAAAAACACAGAAAATTGATTTTCCAGACTGACAGACAGACAGAGTGCAACCCTAATGCCCCCTTTGGCTCTGCCAGCAGGGGACTAATAAAAATGTCAACATGTTTAGCATATTAATAAATCCTTTAAATAACTTATCCTGCAAACAGTACTGATATAATACTGGTCATGAGGAGTGTTATTCAACTGATTTATTTTACAATATCCTAAACATATCAACATTTTTAATAAAACTAATTCTTAAGTGATGTTGTAGAGGATTCTTATTTCTTTTTTTATTTTTATTTTCCACAATATGGAAGACAAGCTCATGTGCTAAAAATAACTCTGTTCGTACCTTTTTTATATTAAAGGTGCTTTTATTTGTTTCATAAAAGTTTAATTGATGATAATTTATTGGTCGTCTTTTGGAACACAGTGAAGAGGAAATATATATTTATTTTGGAAACGTAAAGTACACAGAGCTGTGGATCTCTTACTTCTAGAGGCCTAACCTGTTAATAGAGTTTCGAGTCCTGAAATTTTGATCAGTGTTTCTAAAAGTATTATAACAGAAAAATGTCCATCCAACAGTGTTTTTCAATTTCAATTATTTACTTACCACACACACACACATACTTTTTAGGATATCGCAGAAAGCAGCGATATGCTTCGAGGAAATTCGAGCTACAATATGTGTTTGTTATTACTGAATTTCCTTTTACGTCCATTTGACGATTTGCATAAGTTAATATTGGGTATATATTGTCATTTTATTAGTGGATGAGACTACTCGCGTGATTTACGCGTTTTTACCTTTCAGCAGTTGTTTTGTTTTCATTTTCACGATCACGGCCTTCCCCTTTCCCGTTGGTCGAAGAGGTGTGTACGTTTTAACCAATCAGAAACGAACAGGTTGAGGAGCCTTGATACACTGGGGGTGGCGGTTGGGGGGTGGGGGGTGGATGCATGGAATGTATTTTACCAAACTAGGCTAAAATGTTTAACTTGGTTTGGATTGGTTGTATTTAATCTGATGAGTACAATAAGGACTTGTACATTTACATGATTCCAAAAGTTAATATATATTACCCTTCCCAACATGACTTTGTACAAATTTTTCCTGTTATTTTGGGCTTCATTGAGAAATTATCAGAATAATATAAATTATACATTCAATACGGTACATTGAAAAATACTTATAAAAATCAAAGTACTGAAAGTACTGAAGCGAGGTGACGAACGATACAAGATATCATGGGGATACAAATGCTACGTGTATATATACTGGTAAAATGACTGAACTACGGCGTTAAAACCCCAACACAATCAATCAACCCATGCTGGATAAAAACACAAAAAACAAGAGTTCTTAATCTAGTGCAGATCCAAAATTGTCATACAGTGTTAATGTAAGATATAGTGTGTAAAGTCTTTCATTAGTTTTAACACTTTGGGAAGGAGACGTGTGTGTGGGGGGGGGGGGGGGGGGGGGGGGGGTATTAAAAGAACACATCTTGTTTTACGCTTTACACTATTGTTGATTATTAAAATTTAGCCTACAAAAAACATTATTAAAATAGATTTAGTAACCCTTGGGACTCGTGATACCAGATGATCGATAAGGTTGGAGGCCTCTTGTTTGATATTATAATGCGTGGACACAAATCATTGAGAATTTGAAAAATTCCACTATAGTGCCTGATGAGTACAGTCAAATTTAACATGTTTTCAGAGTCTTCATTTGAAAACCAGTACCGGTGTGGTAAAAACTCGATCCCTAGTTTTCTTTTTGTCCTTAGAACAAAGAATGAATGCTGTGAAAAGAAAACTTGATCGTGCAAAATATGAGACCAGAGGACAACAAAAATCCATGAGAATTAGAACAAAGATTGATTTCTGTAGAGAATTTGTAACTGCTTACATTCACCATGTATTTTTTTTTTCTGAGGGAAGCAGAGGTAGGCTGTGTGTAACCAAATTCACCTGTATGTATTGCTCATAAAGAGATTGGTGAGAGAGAAAAAATCCCCAGGAAAATAGATTGCTCCAATGTTATTTGCATGTTGTGTACACATCTCATATACTGCCGAGGTCCCGTGTCACAGCAGGTGTGGCACGTAAAAGATCCCTCCCTGCTCAGAGGCCATAAGCGCCGAGCATAGGCCTAAATTTGCATCCCTTCGCCGGCAATGGTGACGTCTTCATATGAGTGAGAGATTCTCGAGCGGGACGTTAAACAATATTTAATCAATCAATCATATACTGCCATGCAATTACTCATATATCTTCATACACATAATTTACCTATTCCTTTCTACCTTAAATTGAGATCAATTAACATGTATCGATATCAAAGATCCACACGGATAGTATGATCGATGGTATCTTTTGCATCTACCTGAAATCTCTGTTTTGCAAATCAATCAAAAGATTTTGGTGAACTTTTACATGCAAGGGCAGTTCAGCTGCTATATTTACCGCGGATTTAAAATTCTGGGTGTCTGATCCTCATGCGTATAGCAGTGAACCTACATGTAAAAGCTAAATAAATGTGATCCAAACTGTAATTTCGTTTCATTGACAATATGATTTTTTTAAACTCAGATTTAGGTCTGCTTCCTGTTCTCTCTCTCACTCTCTCTCTCTCTCTCTCTCTCTCTCTGTGTGTGTGTGTGTGTGTTTGTTTGTTTTGTTTGTTGGGGTTTGTGTGTGTGTGTGTGTGTGTGTGTGTGTGTGTGTTTGTTTTTCTTCGGATACAGTGCAATCTCTACAAGATATGAAAAAAAAAATCCTCGGAAACAGTTCTATCTAAAAGGTAGAAACCTATTCCTCGGATACAGTTCAAGCTATACAAAGTTTAAACAGTATTTCTCGGATACAAGTGAGAAATTATCGCATACAAAGAGTCCATCATGAAATTGAAAGCAATAGAATTCGAGTAAGAAATAATAGAAAATATAAAAGTAAATGTTTATTTGTTTGTTTTCCGCCACACTCAACAATTTTTCAGTTATCTGGTGGCGACCAGTTTTTGTAGGTGGAGGAGAGAACCCAGATACAATGTATCCGGGAAGAGACCACCGACCTTCCGAAAGTAAACTGGCAAGAGGTGAGAGGCCTTTGTGATTTTAAGCGCAATGCTTTAACCACTCGGCCACGGAGGCCCCCTAAAAGTAAATGAAGAATGCAATGCAAATGAAAACGTACATATAAAATCATACATTATATCTAAATGAAATAATTAGACGATATAAATGGAAAGGTGTGCAAAACAAATGGAAGATGTTAAATAAAATTAATGGAACAATTATATTTCAAGGTTGCAGATTTATGTGATCCTTGCAACGGGCACCAGTCGAGCTACTGCACAACTGAAAGTTGACATCCGGTTGTAGAGCAACCCCCCCCCCCCCCTAATTCAGTTCATAGGCATCTGAAGTATGAATAGTGTGTATACCCCACCCCTTCCTTATACTCAATAAAAAAAAGAACTAGTATTTTATCCAACATACCTGGTATGTGATTTACCTGCCGATCACCTCCATAAGTCGTTCTTCATAGTCAGTCTCTACTTTCTGTAAGTTTTAAATTACTACCTCTGGGATGCTATTATATGTACAGATACACGCTTACCCACACACCAGGTGCTTGTGATGCAGTTGCGTCTGGGATAAGCTGACCCTTGCCAATTAAATTGGGCCTTAAATCGAAAGAAAAAAGTGATACCCTGGTCCATTTAATATCCTATAATTTCACAATAAGCAATACCGTTGGCGCTTGGATGTTTTGACGCGAGAGTCAGTAGTAAAGTTTTACCGAGGAACTTTTGAATGGAAAAAAAAAACTGCTTTCAAACTATTTGGAAGTGACAAAATAACTCATTGGTCTATCGATTTCCATTATCCTTTAAAGTATACGTTTTGCACATTACTTTCATTGTTTTAATTTGGTCGATCTACTGCACAACCCAGAAATCTTGTGCGCAAACAGCCAGTCTTCCGCACAATAATTTTTCCTAGAAGGTAATTCCTATCACACTTTACAAGAAGTAAGCAGTGATAATTTTACTTAAAATTTTATTCTATTTTTGTTCAATAGTTCAACTTCATCGGTAAACAAATCCAAGCAACAAACAACCCATAAGAGTTCAGAGCCCAGAGCATCACTTTCGTATATTTTTTTTCAATCTAAGGCCACCCCGTGAGGATCCGGATTGTTACAATAGATCCTCAGTACCCCTTGCTTGTCGTAAAAGGCGACTAAATGGGGCGGTCCTTTGGATGATACCGCAAAAACTGACGCCCCGTGTCACTGCAGGTGTGACACGATAAAGATCACTCCCTGCTCAAAGGCCCCGAGCGCCGAGCATAGGTCTAAATTTTGCAGCCCTTCACCGGCAATGGTGACGTCTCCATGTGAGTGAAAGATTCTTGAGCGGGACGTTAAACAATATATAAACAATCAATCAATCTAAGACCCAATTTAATTTGCATGGGTCAGGTTACCTCTGACGCAACTTAATCGGTGAAGGGGAGGGTCTACTTCACAACCGTATATTGATCATGAGATTGTTCTTTCACAACTTTCGGTAGTGCAGTCCTTTGTTGATTGATGTCAGTGCTTGGCGTGACCGTGGTCAATATTCTGATAACAGTACTATCTCTTAACCTTTACTGTCATGTGAAGACTGACCTATCAATACTAGTATTGACTAAGATATTGGACATTAAGTCTAGTCTCTTTCTTTGTTGTTGTCTCTCCTTTGTTTTTATAGGAAAATCTCATCTCTGCTTGTCATTGTGCCTCATGTCCCTGTATGTCTGTTTGTTTGTTGACAGTCTCTTGCCGTTTGTGTGTCTGACTAGCTGTCTCTTTGTGTGAGAATTGGTTGGGTGGTCCAGTGGGCGTATTCGTGTGGAGGCTGGGTACATATACCCATTCTCAATCTACCTCTGTGCATTCTCTTCGTTTATCTGCAATGTCCTTCCTGAAAAGCAGTCTCCAATCTCTATTTATAGTCTCCTGTATCTATTTCTATGCATCATCTGGTTTTGTCATTTCTAACATAGATGTTTTCTCAGAACGGTATAAAATAACAAGGAAACAGAAGAGGCGATAAATGATGACATTCGTCATTGACGACAAAGGTAGGAATTTTGTAGATCAGATAGATAGATAAATAGCATCGAAGGTTTTACTAAATGAAAAATTTCACCGTCCTTAAACGTTTGCTAAATTATTGTTATGTTTTTATACTGGTAAATAATTCATGTTTGCTTTTGTTTCTTTGATTGTTTGTTTGTTTTGTTCAATTTAGAACGTTGCCTATCGTTTAATATTATTTCCTCCGAAATATGTTTGAAATATCACCGACTTGTAAAACACCATGGGATGATCTATCTATCCACCCATGCATGCATGCCTTTTGAGTGCCCCTGATTGATGGTCTATACTCATCGTTGGCCTGTTCAAGTGTATGTTGTTGTTTTTTTTGTTGTTGTTTTTTTTTTATTTATAGTCGCCTGAGCAATTTTTCAGCTATCCGGCGACTGTCACTATTACCGGTGACGGGGCTGCAAATTTAGACCTATGCTTAGCACTAATGGCTTTTAGCAGTGAGGGTTCTTTTACGTGCCACACCTGCTGCGACACGGGACCTCCGTTTATAAGGTCCCATCCGAAAGACCCGTGACTCTCACTTCGTAATGCCGAGCTCTTGGCGAAGGAGCAATCACTACCTATTTTAACGTCTTAGGTTTGACGCGGCCGGCCCGAGCGGGGCTCGAACTCACGACCTTCCGTTCACGAGGCGAGAGCTCTACCACTGAGCCACCGTGATCGGTTGTTCAAGTGTATGAAGATATGAACTGATACCGAATCGTAACCGCGCGCCCCATAAGTCTTCTTGTCTCTGGACAAGTCATCTACTGTCTGTCATAGCAGCTCAGCAATCTTCTCTGTACTCATATACAATACTCATATTACTTGATCGAACGCGCCTAATTGTACCTTCGGAGTGGTGATTTAATCGTCTCCGATCGTAAATGACCATGTATGGGTTACCACTTCAAAATAATTTTTTACAATAATGTTTTTAGAAATAACTCTTTACAATAACTTTCTAAAAATAACTTTTTATAAACAACCCTTTACAATATCTTGTTAGAAATAACTTATCAGAAATAACACTTACAGTAGGAAGCAAGAATAGAACCAAATATGTTCAAATGAAACAGTAAGAACAAAAAATATAAAATCAGAAACAAAAACAGAAATATTAAAACAGAAATACAAAAACTGTAGATTAAAATTGACAAAACAAAATACAGAAGTAAAATTGTAAAAGAATCAATAATTGTTAAAACAAAAACATGGAATGAAAATTAAAAACGGGAAACAAAATGTTATAATAAGATTATAAAAACAAAAGTATAGAATTTAAATTAAAAACAAACAAAATTTTTTAAATAGAACTGTTAAAAAAACAACACCAAGTGCTAAAATATAATTGTGGCACCGACATACCTCCACAGCTTCCATTAAACCCACAATATAACCTCTAGGGTAGTCTGGTCCCCGCCCCCGCCACTCATTGATCACTGGTTTCGGGAGCGCGAACCAAACATTTATTCTTATTTTGGTTTTATTTAACTGTATAATAAAATCTATTTCGTGTTTTTATGTTAAACTTCCGTTTGAGCAACCATAAAATTTAAAAGCTCCAACGGTCATCCGTTGGCCATACTCCGGTACGTCCGCACTGAGGCACCTGACCCATTTCGACACGTGCCTGTGGTGCACGAGGTCACGCTTGGATTGTAGATCCGCCTCTTCTGAACGTTTCGATGACGCTGATTTGTCATGTGCGGTCAAGGTCGTTCTACATGGAGAGTGATGTTGATGGTATTACTAGGCTTAATGGATTTATTTCACGAACGACAAACATTAGATAGGTAATTAAACAAAATATGTTTTAATGAAAGAAAGTTGGTTGCATGATATTTTGAGTGCTATACACTTCGTTGCAGAAGTCATGAGACTACAATGTTTATACATTTGTCCACAGTACTGACCAATGGCAGTGACCACTCGTTGGCCAGGTATAAATATGGCCGGTGATAAACACGGTTGACATCCACTTTTCAAGCAAGTTTCAGATTTCAACCTTTAGTTATAGTTCTTTCACAAAATGTCATGAGTTTTTGTTACATAAGCACAAAATCGAAAGATACAAAACCCGATGTTAGACCTAGATATATTACGAGTTGCATAAGACCCTAAATCTTGTGACATCTTGACGGAGTCCTGCAACTATTCACACAGCACTTTCCCTTACTTTACAATGAATTTAAAAAGTGATTTCAAGGAGAGTGACAATTCCTCAGGTATGATGTTTACAATGATAAACATTGAAAGTGAAACTAGTAATACCTTGCCTATTAGACTAGTACTCACAAGTTTAGCTTTTGAAAAAATCTTAGAGAATCGGCCATTGGCATCTCCATAACGAAAAAGAAAGCTTTTTTTAAACTGAAGTTCACTTGCATGTACATATATGCTGTGAAATCATATTTGCAGAGTATATAATCATTTTATATTATCTGATATTCCAAGCAGGGATGGGGTATCAATCTCCATCATCTTGTAAAGGGTAACTAATTAAATTCTTTACTACTAATATCGCTCCCCTTTCATGCTTTGTACTTTTGGCAAAATTATGTACCTGTCATTATGATTAGTTTAGGTTTTTTGTACACTGTCTTGTTTAAAATGTTCCACTTGAGAATCTTTCACTAACATGGAGGCGTCACCATTGCCTGTAAAGGGCTGCAAAATTCTGCCTTATGCTCAGTGCATACATCCTTTGAGCAGGAAGGGATCTTTATCATGCTATACCTGCTGTGATAAAGGGCCTCAGTATTTGTGGTCTCATCTGAAGGGCTGCTCCATTTAGTCACTTCTTAGGGAGGGTGAATTGTTTATGCTTGAAGTAAAAGTAAATTGAAAATTCTCTGTATTTCTTTCATTGTGTATTGTATGTTGTAGACCACAAACTGTTTCACATTCATGCTTGAAACAAAGACAATGACAATTTGATGTGAGGTTTTTTTCCTTTAATGACAACAATATTCTTATTTCTGATACACTACAGAAAGTGTGTACCATCTCAAGTTTTAAAATGATTATTAGGATGATGCAGTCATCTAGCCTGTCATATCTGTTCATAAAAAATTTAATCTTAATTTCAAACATATGCGTATCAAACGAAAGAGAGAGAGTGTAAACATGTAAAGTGAGGACAAATTTTAATCATTTGACAGAAGTTACACTATGAGGACAAAAATCCTGTCCCCACAATTATGTCCTCATAAACGTAACCTACAGCACGCGAAAGATGTAGATACAAAATATTAAATTAGTGAGGACATGCCCATACTAACATTCCCTCTTAAAACCATTATTTTCGTAATTCAAAAGAGAGTATTAGATAAACTTTTATAGTTGTCTCAATGACTATACCCAACAGTCCCTTTTTTCCTTTAAAATAATGTGCACATTCTCGTCTAGAAATTGTGAGGACATCTTTGCTTCACAGGTTCAGAGAGAGAGAGAGAGAGAGAGAGTTGTACATAATATAAAAATAAAAAATCGATGAAAGTAAATATAAAATAGCACACTAGTAAACCCCTTCCAAATCTGAATGCATGAATTTGTGAACGCTGGGAGGAATTATCCAGTTCACATACTGCTGGTGAATAGCTTGATGAAATGATCTGTTATTAATTTTTAAGTAGTGTTATACCAATCATAAGAAAACATCGAATGTTGACGAAAAAAAGCTACCAATTTTGATGATTGATTATTTTTTCCATAATCAATCATCAGATGTAATACACTTCTTATAGGATGCATTCTGGTATTAGCCCATTTCCACTTCTACAAAGCACAAAAATTGCAATATGAACTCCTAAACATACATAAGTTAAGATTTATGTAATATAAAGCACAGAAAAATTCACTAGATTTTGATACTCACTTCTGCCCTTTCAACAGCCCCTTTGACTAGTGTTTTAGACCATTTAGGCAAGTCATGAAAACTTGCTTTTGATGATGATGGAATTCTTGCCATGTTGTCATTCAATACATGGTCATTGACGTAAGTTTAAATGCATGCTGCATTTAAAGTATTTTATATAAAGCACAAAGATTGCAATGAACTTCTGAACAAATATATCTTTACATATAGTTATATATGTGTGTGTAAATATGTAGATATACATATGTAAATGTAAAAAAAAAATCATGAAATACTTTGTAAGATTATGCTTTTTAAGATAAAAATGTTTTCCGATTATAATCGGTAAAATTGCATCGGAAGCAGCAACCGATTCCAACTGATGATCGATTATGAAAATTAACCAATGTCCCATCACTAGTGCTAACAATTTTATTGAATTTATTGACATCTATTCATAGTTGTTGCCTTAATCCCAGATATCAGTAACTGATCACTGCACATGCAGAATGTCATTGACTTTCTTAAAAAAGTACATTATAAAGTTTTGTACAAATGACCAGCTAAATCACACTTTATTACAGACAAAAAACCTGCTTATTGTATCTCACCTTTTCCCAGAGTGCCAATTTCATGCAAGTACACTTGAAATTCAGACTGCTTTAGTTAGTCAGCCCATGAATGTTGCTGTTAACAGTGGCTATTTGGATGTGTCAGTGGCAAATCCAGGTATTTATGAATGGGATGGATGCAGTAAAAAGTTGGGGTCTGTTTTTAGCCCCCAATGGGTCCATGACAAAGCCCTGATGGGAGTACACTGGGCAAAGCCCCCTGAAGCTACTGGATTCTGACAAAATAAGACATGTGTGTGTGTGTGTGCACTGACTGACAACATGAACGTTTAGATTGTTAAAAAAATTTTGGGATGACCAGTACTTTCTTCAAGACTCAAGACAATTAAAAAGGTTTAAAAAAGATGGCTAAAGATATAGCCCCCCCCCCCCCCCCCCCCCCCCCCCCCCCAAAAAAAAAAACCAAAAAACAAAAACAACAAAAAAAACCCATAATTTGTAGATTAAGTACATTTGTAGATTTAGTGTAGTTTTTGTGCTGGTTTTTTTGTTGTTTTTTTTTTGTTTGTTTTTTCGTAAACTTTTTCAAAGGGATGGGTCATCCTGAAAATGTTTGTGTCATTGGTCATTTTAATGCCTTGTATAATTCTTGTATTTGACCTTGTACCAAAATTGTGGATCTGACACTGGTAGGCATCAGATTTTGTTGGAACTCGGTGAGTGAGTGTGTGTACATATTTCTTTTGAATGTGTTGGGGGGGGGGGGGGGGGGGTGACACTTGCACTTGCTAATAAAATCTTACTGATATATCTGTGTCCACATGACAAAGTTGAATTCAGTTTTGCTTCAAGCTCATAGCCCCTTTAGTCCAGTCAAATTAGCCCAAAAAAGGGTCAAACTTGCAACTAATTGCAAAAGAATTGTTTTCAATGATTTTGACCTCGCTAATATGTGTACTAAAACATATAAAAAATCTAATGTTTCAGTTGAAGTGGAAATACCATTTTTGGGGGGTCAAAAAGAGAGAAAAAGAGAAAAAACGACAAAAACTGGAAATTAGCTTTCCATCATTACCTATCAAATAAGAATGCAGTTTCTTGATTGGCATTTATAAATTTTTGTAAGAAATAGAAGTTGTAAAATTTCCATGTAATAATTTCACCTTTAAGAGGCTTTTTTGGAAAAGGGGGGGGGGGGGGGGTAATTTCAGTGAACAGACCATGGAAATCAGTTTGTTTCTTCTTCTTCCTCCGTGTTCCTTGTTGAATTGGAACAACTTGTTCCTCTACAATGGCCACATCCAATAGTACATTCTAGGCCATGTTTTCGGCACGTACACCTCTTTGTGTTACAATTTACCTTGCAATTACAGTGGATAATATTCAGAAGACGATTGGGAGCAGGCGGCAAAGTGTTTTTAAGCGGCATGCATTTGCTATCATCAGTGACTGTCCATCCCCAGTCAAGTGGGTTCAGATCAGTGCCATCTAGTTTTATCCACTGCTGACACTGATAGTATGACCTTCTAGAATGCAGAGCCGCAGAATCAAATGTTGGCGGGAGACTCTGTACCTGAACGCACTTATTGTTAGTGATAGCCTTATTTGTGTATAAGCGCAGTCTCAGAAGATCCAGTCCTTCGCACAATACTCCCCCATATAGGCTAGCAATAATCTGTTCGCCGCTCGTTACAACAGTTTCCAGATGGTTTCCAGGCTTTAAGAATTCCTCTATTGCCATTGTAACATTGTTTGTTTTCGAAAGCTTCTTTAAAGCAACACCTTTTCCTATCCCAAATAGGCGGGAGGTTGTATCGCATCCCGTGATTGCGTGTACTACTGGCAGAATTTTGCACTTGTGCATACCAAGTATCCGCTTTGTTTTTTGTATGTCCCAGTGCCTGCACTTATTAGAAAGTTCAGATCGGAAGTAAATGTTGTATCCATCCAGTGATGCATGGTAGCAGAGGAGAACAAGAAGATCAGTGTCTTCGCCAATGACAACAACTTGTGTTGACTGAGCACATGCTACAGCTGTTGAAATGATGAGACAATCTGCATCTTCCTCTGCAAGGATGACCGTGCATTCATTTTCCCGAAGTCTTTGGGCAAGAAGACTTATGAAACGAGACTTGTTGTTGTTATTTGTGAGAAAAATTTCTTTTTTAGATTTGAAGGTCATATCTGAAGTAAATGTTACATCAGGGGAGATGATGCCCTTTGAACGTCGAAGATGAGTCACGTCTTTGGTCGAGGGTTCACTGGAATATCCATCAAATACAATAGTTGGTCTCGAGTATCTTCTAATAATTTACTCAACATACAACTGACATATAGCATTGAATGACATGCCTTTTGTCCATGGGATACGCTGTAGCAAAGAACCACCATCCAAAACAAAATGTACATCAAGCAATTCCTTCTCTGATACAGCACAATCGCCCATACTCCAAATTGCCTCTGAAATTTGAGGCTTACTTGCTGCTCTTGGAAGTCCTGAGGGTTCAAAGATCGATGATGGATGCGTTGATAATTCATATTTGAAGATATTTGCAATATCTTCAACAGATTCTCTAGATGAAATTGCCGTTAGTCTTTGAAAAAGCACTTGGGGATCAACCTCAACTCTGCCTTCCTCAACCGTGATAGATGTTTTAGATGACATAGTTCACACCTGCATTGATTTTTTGAAGGAAAAATCAAAAATATTCTGACCAACCATAGAGTCAATGATCTTTTGTCCACATGCTAATGCATTATGAGCATTGATATTATTGTCTGCATTCACACCGGTGTCAATATTTCGAAGAGGGATGCTCTCAGTAAAAGGGTCACGGTCTCGTAGGTATGATATAACTTTAATTATATCTTGTTTGTCCCTTTCTTGGCGAGAGGTTGAAGATTCCTTGTGCTGCTCACTTGTGTGGTAGCCAACATCTGTCAGATTCTGCATTGCCTCATTTACTGCTGCACAAGAAGGCATAGACAAAAGCCACTGCGACCGCTGTACCTCTGTCATTCCTCGACCTCTCGTTAAACCACCTGATGTTTTCACACTTCTCATTAATGCCTGCTCAATGACAAGATCACACGACAGACCCGCCCAATACCTCTCACTTCTTCTCAGTACATGATAACCTTCCATGAACTTGCTGTGTACATCGGGATGAGCTTTTTGAAGATTGATCATTGACATGACATAGATGTATGCTGACTTTGCATACATATTATGCCCAGGTGCAGCAAAATAGGGAAGCATTGCGTGTAGAGTTTGTATATGGAGTAACCAATTGCCTGTTCTTTCAGCTGTGATAAAAGCTTTTAAGAGACTTATCATTTCCAAGTACTGAAGCCAAAGGGCTGCTGTTCTGAAGCACTTGAGAGAGGATTTTGTGTCCGCAAGTTTCCCCAGTACTTGTGTAATGGTAGAATTATTGCACACGTCTTGTGCAGTAGCATCTCCCTCTAGCAACTGGTCATACAAGGCAGCAGCTTTCTTCAGCAGATGATCTTCTTCCAGTTGGGCTGTGGAAACGTCTGCAGATTGAGTAAGGACGTGATCAGGGGCCTCTGTGTCAATGGGTGTTACAAGATAACCTGAAGATATATTTTGGGGCACATCATTATCAGGCAATTCGGCACCAAAGGTTTTAGCCACGAGCAAGGCATGAAGGGCTGTATCAACTAGAAAATGGGCACGGGTTGCTCGAGCTACTGCTTTTCCACTAAGAATATGGCAAACTGCATTTGACGCATATACAGTCTCTAAAACTTCCTGCAATCCTGATTCTCTCACAATGCGCCCGATACATCCTAAAAAGCTCATTTGTGTGTGAAACCCACCTAACCTGAGTATAATGGAGCTTAAGTCTTCACACTGTGACTCATGAGTGACAATTGTAACTGCTTTCATGTAGAGAGGCTGGTCAAATGTCAGAATTGGAGTTGTACCATATTTTCTAGCTTGGCGAGACACAAACTTCAGTGTAGAGTAGATACATGACATATCGCTTGCGTACATATCTATCATTGGCAGAAAGGTGATGGTGGACTTCCCAGGGTAATCTCCATTTTGAGTACACTGCATCAGTCCTGACCAACTTGGAGTTGGAGATCGAAGAGGCCATACAGCCTTTGAAAGAAGATCTAAACTCAAAGATGGATCTGGTACTTTCTGTTCTTTATTAATTTTGGCGAATTTCATCTGCAGTGACGATTTAGGTGGTTGCTTGTAGAAATGTATATTAATTTTCCCAGCAGTGACCAGGTCAGCCGATGAAACGTTCAGTTTAGGGACCGGTTTGCTAACCTTTTTACCAGGTGTAGAGCCTACAATAATGCCCATGCCATGGAATGTACCATACCCATCAAGTGTGCGCACATTGTGATCCACGTTGTCAGCAACGAATTGCAGAAATTGTCCATTTTCATAGCTTGGAATATCTGTTCCTTGTGAAATGGCTGCACTTGTTTCAAAACGTTGTATCTCCAAATATGAGGAACAAAATCCTAAGGAATTCA
Organism: Ostrea denselamellosa; assembly: GCA_024699665.1. Classification (NCBI taxonomy): domain Eukaryota; kingdom Metazoa; phylum Mollusca; class Bivalvia; order Ostreida; family Ostreidae; genus Ostrea; species Ostrea denselamellosa. The sequence goes on from JAMZEH010000040.1 coordinate 772,826, forward strand.
ACGTATCAATAAGAAATTTTGATGAAAAATGGTGATGAAGCTGCACTCCTAAACCTATTTGTAGTGGTGCAATATGCATACGTGGCTTAGCCATCTGCATAATTGTCTGTCCAATCAATGCAATTTTCAAGTCAGGGTCCTTTTCTCGGACGAGAATTTTCAAAAAAGTTTGAAGACTTTCAGGAACGTACTGAAGATTCTTTTCAAGTGATTCAATATCTGACGACAAAGGGTACAAATCAGAAGCTAGATGAAGGGACAGGATATCAGATTTTATCAACTTAGCAGCAGTTGTAATGATGTTGAGCTTCTCCAATGTCTTGTCCACTGTTTTAGGCCGATTGTAAAAGCTCTGAAGAATTGATCTTGCCGTTTTTCGTACCGTTATTACAGTTGATTTTCCTTGTTCTTCTGTCATGATGATTTCATCCCCAAAACGCTCATACAATTTCTTTTTCAAGTAAACAGGCGAGTATGCATCATCACCACAGTGGTCCTTCATTTTAGCAACAAGATCTAACAGTTGATGTTGTTTGTCATCATTCTCCTGCAGATAATTCACCACTTTAAGAAATGCGTCAGTAATATCACTGTCAACAGGTCTGCCTCTCTTGGCTTCTGTCGAAGAGGGTGAGAATATTTTAGGTATGTGTTTGCCTGTGCGAAAATTTACGTTACAAGTTTGATGATAGATGGCATCAGCAGCATGCAAATCATTTACAGCTTCTAGTCTACCATAAATTTGGTTTGCCCAAGTGTCTTGTCTTGTAGAAAAGACGGATTTTATACAAGCCTGAAAATCATGAGTTCGCACAGGAAAAACATCATGCCCTCTTTTACTTTGATTAAGTTTGGCAGTTTGTCCACAAAGAGGCAGTGGTCACGGAATGAAAAGGTCTGTTTTGATCTAAGAATTGGTGTACTATCAGCAGGAGGAATTGGCTTGCTTTGTTCTTTTTCCCTCAGATATTTGCTAATTTCAATCGCATTTGTAAATAGACGCCTACATTCGGTGTGCACATATTGCCCAGGATGCGTGCGAAGATTGCTACCCCTTTTCTCAGCAGCAGTATTGATACCTGTGCTACCCTTCCCACGAAGACAAACTAGACCATTCTTGTCCCCCGATTCACAAATTACACAGTCTTGTAATCTTTCCATATTCAACACAAGGTTAGAACAGATATAATTAAAATGGAAGAAATATTCTACTAACACAACATAAAAGGTTAAATTAAATTGGTATCGTATTAGTTTTGCATATTACAGAAACCGCATTCAAGTTGCAACTAATAGCGTCACTTCAGGAGAAAGATTTACTCCGTCGGATGGGACATTAAAAGGCGCCCCGTGTACCCCAATCAATAACGAGAAAGATGGCTTTGTAACGCGAATGTGTGTCCTTACATAGAAAATAGAAATAAGCAGTGCAGTATAGAAAAAAGCCTTTTCACTTTCTTACTTATTAATTTTACCTTGAAGAAATGATGCTCTGCGACTATTTAGTTTAAAAAAATGTTATTTTCCGTTACATTATGGCACCTTTCCCAAATTTTGAATGAACCCAGTAGGCCTATACGTCTACATGACGACACGTGTTGTGACTTTACCAACCTGTTTTTTTTTCTAAACTTTTGAGAAGCTTTAGAACGTCTCGTTTGTAAATAAATTTATAGTATTACACCTAGGCTATATTGATTCAAGCGCTTACACGCTTGTATGAACATATGTCATAAAATTCGAGCAAAGACTTTGATCAATGTCTACGTAATGATAATATATACGTCACGATTTCGGTGAAAGCACGCTATGATAGCGCGACGGTGACATAAAACAAAGGGAGCTATCAGCAAATTTGATGCATCAAAATATATTATTTCTGCACATTAGATAAAATTAGATTTTTTATATGTTGTTTTACTGATACTAAGGAATACTTTGCAAAAAATATTATTTCTTTTGCAATTAGTTGCATGCGAAATCGTAAATTGAGTGGACTACTTGACACACTATCACATTGTGAAGGCTGAAACTGCATTAAGACAATTTATGTCATTTTTAGATATCCCAGATGCTGGCTGTTTCAAGAAATTTTTATTTAAAAACATCTTTGGCAATGCTATTCACTGTATACAACATCACACTTGAGGGGTCATTACTGTTGGTCATGAGGGCTCTGCTCCGAAGCGGAACAAATGCAGTATCAGGAAGTCTGAAAATGATTTTCTCATGAATTACACTATATTTCTGTGAAAAATTTCTTACATAGAGTATTGTAGATGTGTCTTGAGCAAAAAATTTGTCACTAAATTTCAGAAAACCTTACGTACCTCAAACACTTTGTTCACATTTTTTGAGTAGGTCTACAATGTTGAAAATGATGATTCAAATGGTAACGTGTAAGTATTAATGTTATTCGTTTGATCCCATAAAATGTTCAATCATCTCTTAGAATAGTGTTAACTTAGAAATGTGAGAGAAAGAGAGAGAGAGAGAGGGGGGAATACCACAGACAAAGTGAAACAGACTATATTATTCTCTGCGTAATAATGGTAATTTTATTTGATAGTTGAGTGTTTGGTTTAAGCATAGTCCTTAAGGCACTAATTCAACCACATGCAAACATGCTAATCAAAGAGTGATAACTCTTACAGTGTTTCTTCTTCAGTTAACAGAATGTGAAGAGAATTGAGTACAGTAAGCCATAATTTCTAATCAACATTTAAATGAACAGAGATCATCCTCTTGCCACATTCAGTTACAGCTTTGAAATATTTCAATGGAACTGAAGTTTCTATAGAAAGTAACAAGGATGTTTTACCTGGAGTTTAGGATGTAACAGAAGGATATTTTACTTAGAGTCTGGAATGTAAAAGGATGTTTTACCTTTGAGCTTGGGGTGTATCAAAGGGATATTTTACATAGAGTTTGGAATGTAACGGGGATGTTTTACATTAGAGATAGGCGAGTATCATCGAGATATTTTACCTTAGAGGTTAGGACATAACAGAAGGTTAAAATATTGCTATGATGTTGTATGTTTGTTATATCATTCTAAGAAGTTACATTGGCTGTATGATAGTTGTGAGCAGTTTGGCATTAATTGTGATATCAGAGCATTCTGATAAATTTAATTGTAATATCAGAATGTCTCAGTACTGATATTCTTTGTCAAAATCATACTGACCCAGTACTGTCAAAATCAGACTGTCTCAGTACTGATATCTGTCAAAATCTGACTGTCTCAGTTCTGATATCCTTCAATATCAGACTATCTCAGTACTGATGTCTTCAATATCGGACTGTCTCAGTACTGATGTTTTCAATATCAGGCTGTCTCAGTACTAATGTCTTCAATATCAAACTGTCTCAGTACTGATGTTTTCAATGTCAGGCTGTCTCAGTACTGATATCCTTCAATATCAGACTGTCTTAGCACTGATGTCCTTCAAAATCGGATTGTCAGTAAGCTGCATTTGTTTGCAGGTTCCTGGCTCATCTACGTATTAAATTTTCTTTATTTAGTAAAAAAATGCAGTATTAGTAGAAAGTAGTCTGCAAAAAATTTAAAAACCCTGCTGGACTCAAACTCGCAATCTTCAGTTTAGCAGTAGACATGCTAACCTACTGAGTTACTTAGCTAGGCAATTAAATCTAAAAGGAATAGACAAATGCTGCTGGTATTTGTATTTTCGTTCATGTTTTAAAACAAAGTTTTCCATTAAGATGATGTCATATACCACCTTAAGTGATGTCCTTTTATATAAGGTAATGCACATGCACAAGTTTTAGTCCAAATTTTTTCTAAAAGTAATAGATAACTGAGTAGTCCCAAGCTTCCTCTGGATGAACGAACTCTCCCTTTGTTTTTTGTCAAGTCACTTAAATGTGTGCTCCTCATGAACACTGAAAAAAATAGAAGATTTAAGGTATTTCTTTTTCTCTTTTTTTCTTTTTTTTTTGGAAAAAAAAGAGAATATGTATGGTATCTTTTTTAAAAAAAAATTCCTTCTGCATTCCAGTTTCTTTGTATTGGCAGCCATATTGGGGTTATTGACTACACACATGGAATTTAATACATTACATGCAGACATTTCCATCTTTATATCCATTAATGAGCAAATGCTCTCCCCTTCCCCTTGTAAACACTGACAACTAGTGGATTGCACTGACAATGGCTGTAATATGATTAATTCATTTCAATTATATTTTTTATTATGTTAAACAATTAATAGGATTAGGCAGCAGACAAAGCCTTATAATCCTTCCCCTAAAGTACAAGGTCACTCTGTGTACATATTATTCATGTACATATAAAAAAACAGTCACTGAGTGTACATATAAATACACACTTAGTCACTGGGAGTACTGAAATACAATTTGATCATGTATTGTCTCATTCTATTATGCTGAGCTACTGCAAGACAGCATCTTGCATAATCTGCAAAGGAAAGACTGAATTATGATACAATGTATAATCCTATTATTAGTTATTAAGTTGATACTACCAGATGAACTGAATGTTTTGGTGATATGAAAAAAGAATATACATTGGAGAGCTTATTTATGATAAGAGGTGTTGTATTTCTAAGTTTTGAAATATCAGTACTTGTATGGCCTTTACAGAACAAAAAAGAACTGTTACAGTATATATTCATAATTATGAAAATATTTAAGGGTATGCTTCACACAGGCATACTTTAAGAAGCATGTTTGTATTTCATGAAAAGTATGCTGGTGTGAAGCATCGCAGTTCATAACCTCAACATGTATTTTGAAAAATTGAATTTTTTTAGCCCCCCCGCCCCCCCCCCCCCCCCCCCCCCCCCCCTTTTCAAGGAAGAGTGGCATATTGCTTTGCATCTGTCTGTCAGTATGTTGGTTGGTAGACCATATGTTGTACACTCAATATCTTGAAAACCTTTCACTTTATTGTAATGACATTTCATATGTGGGTTGGTTATGAGTAGAAGAGGATTTTCAGATCCAAAGGTCAATAGTTGCAGTACTTTTGAGAACCCTTTGTTTGATAGTGATGATATTTCATACATGGGTTGGTGTACGTTGGACATTGGTAGTAGGTGACCCCTATTAATTTTCAGGTCAAAAGGTCTAAGGTTGCCAAGTGCATTGCATTACTCTATACAATTGGTGCACAGGTGCTAGACGTTTTAAATATTTATAAAAAAAAAAATTGTCCTCCAGTAAATAAACTATTCACAAGGTATATCATGCCGCCATCTTGGATTTCTTTTTTACTAGCTGCATTGGTTGCAATTTTCGGACAAAAGTTTGATATAATATTATAATTAAACTCCTACTGTTTAGAAGCAACTTTGTCAAGGTGTTACCTTTCGCATTGTCATGATGAACGGGAAATAAAGTCCATTAATCAGCTAAAATCAACTGTCAAACATCACATACTGCTTCTCAAACGCAAAAAATTGGTAAAAGAGGGATGGAAGGCAAAAATAGGGTAAGGTTATTTAAAAAAAATCTTCTCGAGAACCACTGGCCCAGGAAAGTTGAAATTGTTTTGAAAGCTTCCTGACATAAAAGTAAATCCAAGTTTGTTTATGCATGCTACCCAGTGGTAGGGTGGGGCCACAACAGGGGATCAAAGGTTAAGTTGTTTAACATGCAGATATATAGGGAAAATCTTTAAAAATCTTCTCAAGAACATCAGGGTCATATTAGAAAATGCAAGCATCCATCACCAGGTAGTACAGATTAAAGTTTGTTTTAGTAGTGAGCCCCAGAAATAGGAACTGCAATATGTGATAAAATTTTTACATGGGAATATATAGAGAGAAAAAACCTTTTTAACGTCATGATTAGTCATCTTAATATGCAAGCATCCCGAGGTAATGCAGATTCAAGTGTATTCAAATCACAATTCCTGGTGGTAGGTTGGGGCCACAATAGGGGAACAAAGTTTTTCATAAGAATTTATAAGGAAACATCTTTAAAATTCTTCATCTCAACATCAATGGGACAGTGATTATAAGACATATTAATATGCAAGCAAGAGTAATATGTCAAAACAATATATTTCAGTGGACAATTAAATAAATAGAATAGCTACAATATGTACCGTGATGCAGAAATATGTCTCATCTTAGCACATGTTGTTGGCAATGGACAAAGGGTATGTACATATTGATGCCGATGACAATTACTGTGCTGGATGATAATGTGTTCTTTCACAGGTAGTGCAAACTATGTCGAGAAACATGAAGACTCTAAAAGTGGAAAAAAATTTCGCATCAATGTCAGAGCAGAATTGAGTATTGATACTGTTTGTTCAGTTTTAGTTGTCAAAATGAACATTTTCAACATGAAACTGTTAAGACCATAAAACCAAAGATGCAAGTAAAAGTGCTAAAGGTGCAACACAATCATACTGTGATAAACAGATATTTTTTTATTCTACATGTTGTATACACGATCCATAAAATGTATTGAATTCACTTAAGTGTGAAATTTTGATTTTGTTCACAAGTAAAGTTTAAAAGATGGAAAATGTGACTGAACAGTGCTAAGATGTCGACTTCCTCTTTTGGAATAATTTTTTTTCCCTTGTTTTTCACTTGACATCAGAGATTATTATGTTAGTTAGAATTTTCTCATATAGATGCAGAATGGGGTTTTTTTTTTGGTTTGTTTTTGGAAAATGTGAATTATTATTCAGTGTACACTTTTGAAGAAAACAAAAACCATGCTTTAGTTCTCCAAAATACTGGAAAAGTTCAAGGTACAACACATTTGTGAATCATCAATGTATACTTCTGAGTGTGTTTAATAAACCACAGAACAAAGTCAATACATTTGATCTTGGGTGTGAGCTTGTCTCTGAAACAGAAGTGTTGTGAACATACTGGAATTCTATAATCTCTCCATATTTGTAATCAAAATAACCTGAAATTTAAGAGCTCTAGCTGCCTACTCTTTTTAGCAACATCATTTTTATGGTTGTATTTTTGATTTTTACAAGTGTATGTAGAGCTATTGTCATGAATTTGGTGTCGACATCATAGTCTAAGGAAAAAACTTTAACATTAGCTATATCTTTTGAACCAAGTGAGATAGAACTGTAGATACTTTAAGATCAAGCCTTTCATTTGGTACCAAACTTTGTGACCTTAAGTGACCTTTAGGACTTTAATCGACATTTCATAAACTTTAACCTTGGCTATATCTTCTGAATCATGGGGCTTCGATATTTCACATATAGATACTGTATGATCTGCCTTTTTTGATACCAAGAACTTTTGATATAATGAACTTGGACTTTGACCTACTTAAAAAAAAAAAGCATGTACTTAAAAAAAAAAACATGCTTTGGATAAATATTTTGAACCAAGAGAGATGGGGCTTTGGTGATCAGGTCATTCATTTGATATCTGAAAGTCAAACTTTCTGGCAAGCTAAATTGTTTTCTGACAACTTTTGTTATCAAATTATAGATCTGAGTTGTTCATGAGAAAGAGATGTTGGGCAAAGTTTTCTTAAAACATCTTTTGAAAATTCTGTGCTTTTTCTCTCTTGATCCAAAGGCATCATTAATATATTGTGCAAGGTTTTTCAGCTGTTCTCTTTTTGACATGACATTGAATTAGTGTGTATATTACCAAGTCATTGGTGGAAACCTTTGGTTTATTTTGTCTTTATACTGAAACCATGCAGATTTGTAGAATAGACATGACCAATCAGAAGTCTGATATCTTTGAAACTCTTTGGTTTATAAAATGACTTTTATCACTTTGTCATTCATGCATGGGAATGTAAAAGGATCAATTCAGAGCAACAAAATAAAAGACATATAGGGGAAACAATTTAAACATTGTTATATCAAGTTCCTTTAGTTATTTTCTCTCATACATATATATGAACTTTTCATGTTTTCATTTTGAACCTATAATTTATTTTGTACAATATTGAAATTAATCTTCAAAATTGGTAAACACAGCATTTCCCCAATTTAAACACCGATTTGGTTTTGAAGTCTTTCAAGCCAGGGATGTACCTAACACCTATACAACAAGACACCGCCATTTTGAAGGTCATGTCTGAATTTAAGATCTTCACATTTAATACCAACCATCTAACAATGGAATAATTATATAATGCTACCTGTTTTTAACAACATACATTTAGTATTATATCTGCATGTACTTTTTCAGATTTTCAATTTCCATACATATTAGGGTGATCATGTCCATCTGTCTGTTAGTCCATCTGTCCCGCTTTGTTTTTGGCTCATAACTTGAATACTATGCGATCCAGAATCATCAAACTTTTTCAGGTGATACATCTTGGCTAGAAGGTGGGTTGCACTTTAACGTTAGGTCACTGTGACCTTTCATTAAGATGATATGACCAAATATGGCAAAATCCTGTCTGACTTGTAACTGGACAAGTATTTGGTCAAGAATCATCAAACCTGGCCAGTTAATGCATCTTTAGGATGTGTTGCACCCTAAATCAAGGTCACTGTGACCTATGATTAAGATGATATGGCCATACATGGCAAAATCTTTTTTTTAAGGCTCATGTATATATGAGTCTTAGAATCAACAAACTGTCAGTTTGTGCATCTGTATAGAAATGTAAATTGTAGCTTAAAACCAGGTCATTAAGACTTTTATAATGGTAAATATTTTTAAAAACCACCAATGTTTTAAGGGAGGTTGATTGATTGATTATTTGTTTGTTGTATGTCCCATCGAGAAATTTTCACTCATATTGAGATGTCACCAGCTGTAGGTGAAGTACCACAAATTTAGAACTATGCTTAGCAATCAGGGCCATAGCAGTGAGGGTGCTTTAACGTGCCAACGCCTGCTGCGACACAGGACCTCCGTGTGGGTTTTTTTTAAAGGTCATATCTGAAAGACCTGTGGTTCTCACTTCTGAATGCAGAGCATTTGGCAAAGGAGCAATCAGTACCCATGTTTATGTCTTAGGTTTGACGTGTCCATGGCATGAACGGCCTTGAACTTGTGGCCTCCCGGTTATGAAGTGAACGCTCTAACCACTGAGCTACCATGACCGGTCATTTAAATGACCATAACTTTAAAACTCACCAAATTTTCAACAAGGATTTTTAATAGAATAAGCAGTAATCCAAAATGAATTAAAATCCAAAATGATAAGAACTTTTCTACTTAAAGCATACTGAAAGTCAAAATTCATAGTCTTGCTCAAAGTTTTTGCACTTTAACAGTTCTGGGTGCTTTTCCATGTTGTAAGGCTTGAAACAGGTTACACACAAGTTCACTCCACATTGTTCACATCCATGGATCCTTTCACGGCGGATTTTGTGTTTTGCGCACTGTTTACATCTCCGCTTTTTGTCCTTTTCTGTTGGTCAGTGTGACAATCCTCTTGTCTGGTGCTCAGGGATGGACTCACGTCTACATTGGATAAGTCCGACAGATCGGAAATCTCTACATCAGAAATATCCTCGGGATTAACCTCTACAAGTTCCAATAGTTCACGCCTCGCCTTCTCCGCTACACTCAGCTCAAATCCTTCAAAATCCGACCCACTCTTGTCACTCGACTCCATTGTTTTAAACCCATGCTATATACTCTCATTCAAATCTCATTATCTTTCTATAAACTATATGCCACAATGTTTCTCTAATTTAGTTTGAAAGACATTATGTCATTGGTTGAAAGTTTACTTCATTTTCTATTACCTGCGGATTCAGCTAATCAGTGCGCGTTTTACAGGTAAGGTCAATCTCGCTCCTAGACGTGATCCAACTATGAATGGATGTAAACAGCCATGCTTTGAGATGGGACTAGGCCCTGAGTGAATTTTATCAGCCCGTCTGAAGACGTTATTAGGGAGCAGAGTTAACAAGCACATCACAGAACAGATGACCCCGTGGGGATCCCGGTTGTTACAATAGATCCTCAGTACCCATTGCTTGTCGTAAGAGGCGACTAAATGGGGCGGTCCTTTGGATGAGACCGCAAAAACCGAGGTCCCGTGTCACAGCAGGTGTGGCACATAAAAGACCCCTCCCTGCTCAAAGGCCATAAGCGCCGAGCATAGGCCTAAATTTGCAGCCCTTCACCGGCAATGGTGACTTCTCCATATGAGTAAAAAATTGTCAAGCTGGATGTTAAACAATATTTAATCAATCAATCAATCAGAACAGATGAGTTGTTTCATGGGAATGATAATATAAGTTGATGGTGTTTCTAGCAGTTTAATCTGTCTGTCCAATTAAGATTCTATTAGCCCCATGGGAGTAAGCCATGGTGTTTCAGAGTTCAACTGGAGATCATTTTGATAAAAGCTAAATTACATCTGTCCAGTTAAAGATTAATTAATGAGTATAATGTAACACTCCTTTTCTTTGTACAACCCAAAATAAGTAATTCATAACAAGTGAAAGAAATTATTTAAATATATGTGATAAAATAAAAATATGTTTTGGAAGATTTCTGAAGTTATTTGAACAATTCAAGAGATATATTGACAAGTCAATTGCAATTTTCAATAGACACATAACAAGGAATGATGTTGATTTTACATTAAAGCAAAAGATATTGGTGCAATCTTTGCACCAATTAAGGTTGACATGATTTACATTTACTCAGTCTTAGGTGACAGTCTAGAACAATTATGGGTGAGCTTTTCTATAAAGACTAAAACCAGATCCAGACTAATAGGTTTTTTCTTTTGTTACTCCAAATTAATCCTTTGTTTTAAAAGGTAAAATAAGAATAATAAATAAATAAAACTTACAGGTCATAGATGCAAAAACAAAAAATTACCAAGAGCATGCAGTTAACATGCAATATCCATGGTTGTTTATTTCAGAAATTTTCAGCACCACAAGAAAAATAGAAAGATGAAATCAACCATGGGTATCAGGGTTCAAAATGAACTGGAAGTACTTGAAATGTGCCCATTAAAAATTACTTAAGCAACTATGTTACATTATATACTTGCAAACTTGATCAATAGATATTATCATCTGCATTCCAGTTTTTCAGCTTCAAATTTTTAGCATAAAAATTTCATGCAAAATAGCATAGTTTAAGTTACATGTATGTGTGCACACCACAACCAAGTGACTCCTAGCAGATTAACAAGATGGCAGTGCCCATTAAATTTGTATATAACATTTTTTGATAATCATATCCTTTTTGAAGCTTAAACATTAAGAGTTCAGTTGTGACACATTAGCAGTTTGCCCATGGGGTATTGGGTGTGTGTGATTTTTCAACTGTTATCATTTTGGTGCTCTCACAGAGGAAAATCTGACAAACATTTACAGTTATGCAGAATTTTGTTCAGATGTTGGCCAAACATAGTGATAACCTGTTGGTTTTCAAAATATTAAGGATACAAGTGTTAAAAGAATGACAAGGTGAGGTTTACATTAAGTACAGTTGAACTTAGATATCTCAAATTCCAATATCTCAAATACCATAGAATATGTCAAATGATTCAGAAGTCCTAACCACTTATTCTTTAAGTATTTTACCCTTGATATCTTGAATCATTAGATATCTTGAAGTTTTTTTTCGGTCCCATCAAGTTCAAGATAATGAAGTTGGTATGTCAAAATTATAAATTTAAAAACCTAGTAGTGCTGTAAGTTTCAGCTTAAATGGTCACAATTGCAACAAGAAAGTTGGTTTTGCAACTAGAAAATGAATGCGAGTCATGATTTTGTAGCTGAGTAAATTTTGGTTGGCGATTGTCTTTTCTATGATCAGGATCAAGGTTTTGGTTATTATTGATGACTCTTAGTCAGAATTATGTTTAAATAGACAGTTTATGAACATGGTAAAGCATTGCAGGTATCTCGATTTAGTGACAGCATGCCTGATGATAGAAAAACAAATGTCAGATATATATAAATACATTTTTCATTCCAGGAGGGTATTGAAGCTTTTAGGGAAGTTTGTAATTTAAGCTAGCATTAAGGAACCTACTGAGTGATTGGTCAAGGAACTGGAACATGTTCTCAAGCTCAATAACTTGATGTTCAATGGTGAACATTACCAACAAATAAGTGACATGGCCATGGGCACCAAATTGGCTCCTTCTTATGCCAACATTGTCATGCGAAGACTGATGTAACCTACTAATGTGGGCAACAATAAAGCCTCTTAATTGGTATTGTTCATTGATAACATTGAGATGAAATACGTAGGAAGTCGCAAAGACCTTGACAACTTTATTGAACTAGCCAGTGTATTTTATGCTTTCTCACTGTGGGGATCCGGATTTTTAGAATAGATGCTCAGTACCCCTTGCTTGTTGTAAGAGGCGACTAAATGGGGCAGTCCTTCGGATGAGACCACAAAAACTGAGGCCCCGTGGCACGTTAAAGATCCCTCCCTGCTTGAAGGCCACAAGTGCCAAGCACAGGCCTAAATTTTGCAGCCCTTCACCATCAATGGGGCTAGATTGGTAATATACAATATGTATTGAACATGCAAAAGAGAATCTTTACTTCTGGACGTCAAGCAGACAAACTGTTTGTATGTTTATAATGAGCAATATGAAATTTATGATCCCAGAGTTCAGGTCCAAGGGTGGAGCTTAGTTGAACATATGTTGAAATTGCAGTATGTTTTTAAAAAAATCTTTACTCCTGAACATCAAGGAGGCAAAATGTTTGTATAATTGTAATGAACAATGAGTACTCTTAAAATTTGTAAATATTCAATTGCCCTTTTAGAACTCAAATAAAAAATAAAAAATTGCAATTTAGCTGTGATGTGATAAATCTTACTCTTTTATAAAAGAATTTTAAATTATTCACTGTGTATTATATGTATACCAATATATCTATCATCTAGTACAAAAACTGGTATAAAAATGGAGAAGTAGAAAAAGCATGCAGGTAGCACAATGATTTCTAATTACCCAAATAAATATGGATACTCAGGTGACTGTTAAGGCCCATGGGCCTCTAGTTTGTAGTAAAATGCATTGCTGAGTTTATAGCACTTGACACAAACAAACAAAAATGGATACATGTGTTGATATATATATTTTTGGCTTCGTTTGGTTGTAATACTGGTACTAATTAAATAAAGGACTATGATGTTCAAAAGTATACTGTATACCAGTTTGGGATTTTTTTTGTTTTTTTTTTTTTTCTTTCTTTTTTCACTTCAAGCCTTTTTTTAAGTATTGTTTGTGAGTATTTTTGAATCAAGGAAAATATATATAAAAAAAAAAATTCATAACAATGTTGGTTTTGGAAATAGAAATATTTTCATTATAAGAGCATGGGTAGTATGGAATATATGATGTGTTCAGTGAGTGGTGTTCACTGGTATTTAATGCAATTACATTATACAGTAGAGGAACTTGATTAAAGGCACAATTTTTCTTGTGTTAATCAACACATAATTATACCTAGGATAAACACACATAACAGTATATGATTTTATAACTGTTTTTGAACAACTGAAACAATTACAGACCTTACAAATGTATTTTGATTACAGCTACATTAATTATAGAGCTTAGGATTGATCATTTGTTCTTTTTCATTTGATATATCAAGGAGGGGAAAACTAATCATTGCCACCCAAAATTGAAGTTCCATTTGGATTTCACATTGTCATTAAAAAAGTTTATAAATACATTCTGTTCTATATGGATACCAAGTAGGCAAATTGGGTTTACGATCTCCGGATCACCTTACTCTCACTTGCCTATTACTGTGACGTTACTGAAGCTAGATTGTGTTCGCACATTTGAAGGATGTCAAATGACGTACATACAATAAATGTTATAACTGTCGGGTTCTGGAAGGGGCAATCAAAGCAATATTACAAAAGTAAGAAAAAAATGTAAATATATAGAACAACTGTCTTGTTTGTGAGGATGCTATGAATTGAGTAAGCAATTGGAGCACATGGTAATTGTACACATAAATGCCTTCAGCATTTATGCCAATTACCATGTCCTCCATGTACTTTATCAACTCATAACCCCCATACACAAGACAGTTATTCCTTATATACATGTACTTTTTATGGCATAATTCCTAATGAAATAAACAAGAGGCCCATGGGCCATATTGCTCACCTGAGTCACCTTAGCCCAGCTGTTGTTCAGCTATTTTGATTTTTAAAAGATTTTTTTCTTGCAGTCTTTATTCGCATAAAAAGTTTTGACCCCCATATTGTGGCCCCAACCTAGCCCCATAGGATCATGATATAACCATGATACAATGTCTCAAGATAAAAAAAATGGCATGAAAGGTAACAGGTTTAACTTAAGTGTAAGTCAGAATCCAAGTCAAGGTTAAAAGGGCAATAATTTTGGTGCCAAAAGAAAAGTCTTGTCACAAGGAATGCATACATGAAATATGAAGATGTATCAAAAGTTATGAGTAAGGTTCAAGGGACAAGAAATGTATGCTCCCCTTTCCTTGACTTTAGTTATGGGGGTATAAAAAAAATTGAATCAATACATCTTGGTAGCAATGTGATTTGATATAATGTGGTCCTGCTAATTTTGAGGAGTATTGTTTTAATTTCATTATATTCCCATATCAGATGAATCTATCTATTATTACCCACCCTACCTCTGAGGCCCCTGAATTGAACAAACTAAAATTTGCAATACCTGAAGATGCTTGCATATTAATATAACTTATCATTGCCTTGCTGTTCATTTTTAAAGAGGTTTCCCTATTCCCATATTAAATTTTGATTCTTATTGGGGTGGCTCCATCCTACCCCAGGGGGTCATAATTTCAACAAATTTCAATTTACACTTCCAGAGAATGCATGCATATTAATATTACTAATCATAGCCCTGCTGGTATTGAAGATTTTTCCTTTACATCCCCATGTAAACTTCAATCCCCTATTGTGTCCTCACCTTACCCCCAGGGACCACAATTTGAACAAATTTGAATCTACACTACCTGGGGATGCTTGTAATATAATATGAGTAATCACAGCCCTTTTGTTCATGAGAAGATTTTTAGAAGATTAATTATTACATTGTATATATATTCACATGTAAAACATTGATTCCCTATTGTGGCTCCATCCTACCCCCAGGGATAATGATTTGAACAAACTTCAATCTAGTCACTACCTCCAGGGGATACTTGCATATTAATATAGGTATTCATGGATTTGCTATGATATTTTTAAAAAATTTCCAATATATTTCATATAAAAATCTTATCCCCTTCTGTTGCCTTGCACTACCCCCAGAGGCCAGGATTTCACCAAATTTGAATCTGCACTATCAGGAAGCTTTCATGTAAGTTTCAACTTTTCTGGCCCAGTGGTTCCTAAGGTTTTTAAATGACCCACTTGTTGATAAATCTCTCCTATGGAGAGAGCATGACCCTTCATTTGAACAAACTTAAATCCCGTTTACCAAATGATGATTTGTGCCAAGTGTGTAATTGGCTTAATGGTTCTTGAGAAGAAGATTCTTAAATGATGCCACGAAAGTTTTGCTAATGTTAATTATCTCCACTTCAAAATAGGCATGGCACACATTTCATGTAAAGGAACTTGAATCCTCTTTACTCAAGCATGCTTTGTGGCAAGTTTAGCTGAAATTAGCCCAATGATTCTTGAGAAGAAGTCAAAAATATCAAAAGTTTACAGACAGACATATGGACTCTGGACAAAAAGTTATCAGAAAAGCTCATATGAGTTTTTGCAGCTTATGTGAGTTAAAAATGTGAATTATTTCCAAAATAGTGAAAATTAAATATGTGTAAATTTTAAGTATACATTTTAAAGGTCTGAATCCTGGAAAAAGTATGATGTGGAAAAATTGGGATGTATGGTACGTCTCCCAATGTTACTCTATATAAATTTTCTCCAGTTTTGGACTTAATTGAGAAATTATGGGAATAAAGTACATTCCATACAGTAAAGTTTATTCATTTTACTTGTAAAAACATATATTTAGTTTTCATTTTCCCTCATTGAAAAGAGTTTGTTTATAGTGTTATTAAGCTATATTAAGTTTAAAATCTCCACAGGTAATATTGAATATTCCAGACATACATGCTACAAAAGAAGACCACTGTTAATATATATATATATATATATAAAAATCAGAAATCAGCTTATATATATATATATATATATATATATATATATGTGTGTGTGTGTGTGTGTATATATATATATATATATATATAAGCGCGCTGATTTATGATTTGATTTAGCAGCTCAGAGTTTATCATGTGTATTACAGAACTTGTGATATTTTATGTAGCTGTTATTGTGATGTGGAGAGTATTTTCTGAAAACTCTGATTTTTTTTTTGATTTTTTTTAAAAATCCTAATACAAATTCAGAGAGTACAATGTTACAGTGATGGAATTATAAAAGAATAGTGTGGTTGAGTATCTGCTAAAGTAAATTTGGAGAATTAAGGAGAGTTCCTGCCCATTAATTTCACCTGATAGTCTTAAATCAGTATTAAACAATGGATTCTGCACTAGGTGAGTTGTAGATCTTTTGGGATTTAAAGATGATATATGTATCGGTTCTAATTTTAAGGAGGTCTGCTACATTGTCATAATGGCTAACTTCCTTTTAAAACATGAATGTAAATATAAGTATCAGCAATTATTTCTTTTAGATTTAATTGCTTAGCTGAGTAGCTCAGTAGGTTGGCATGTCAACTGGAAATCTGTAGATCATGAGTTCAATTCCAGGAGAGGTTTTAAATTTTTTCAGATTACTTTCTACAAAAATTGCATTTTATGACTAAATAAAGTGAATTTGAAAGTTTTCAATTTCAAAATAGTATTTTACATATCCTCCATTTTTTTCCATATCATTCTTTGGTGTTGTATTCTTCCTTAGAAGAATAAAATGGATGTGATGGAGTTCTCAAATTTAAGGATTTTTTGTTCAGTGATGATTTATATCTATGCAGTTTTCATCTTAATGTGTGTGTGTGTGTGTGTGTGTGTGTGTGTGTCAGTCTGAATGTCCTAAATGTCTTTAACAGAGGTGATGTTCTGCCATTATTTTAAGTCATTGCCAAGTATTTTGTGGCAATTTACTCAGAATAGCTTAAACTTCCCCCTCCACAAGTATGCATAAAATAAGTCAAATCTTTACATGTTTAAAAAATAAAAACAACCTGTTGTAGAGGACCGATGTAGCAGCTCATCTATTTTGAGGGTAAAATGCCTACTTTTGTGATAATCCTCTCAGGACCTTGGCCCAGAGATGATTGGACAGGTGTCACTCATAGTTACCTATAAATTTCAGTGATGGTTGAGGTTTACGCTGTTATTGGTACTTGGGACTAATACCAGGGAAGGTATTGCAGACTTCTGCACGATGCTGTCGTCTCCTGGAAATTGATTATCACTAGCTAAATTTTGTGTCGTTGATGAAAGCTGTGAAGGAACCAGGTTTTGATGGGGGAATTATTCTTGTCAAGGATGAGTAAGAGCATAGTTGTTATTGTATAATTACAAGTTTTTCTTCTGCATGCATTTAAAAAATTCAGATCTGTGTGATTCAGATTTTAGGCTTAATCAAAATAAGACTGCACTATGTAGTTGGGTGTGTGAGGTGACTAACTACAATGGAAAACATGGTAATTTGCATAAAGGCAAAGCTGTTGTGCCCAAATTATCACTTTTTCCATTGTAGTTAACAAAGTTAGCTCCTTAGATTTTGAGCACAACTGTGCAAGATGCTTTAACTATTTTAGTACTGGTTCAATACTTGTTTTACTGGTCCAAATTTATTGCTTAAACCTATCCAGTAGAAATTTTTTGCCATTTCAAATTGTGAAAGGGTTTGGAAAGAACTACATATTTGTGGTGGAATTATTTTATTAAAAAGCTCTAAATCTACATGATTTTACTGTTTCTGTTTTATCCAATGTTTTGTCACTTTTATACCCTTAGACATGTATTTCTCAATTTTGTAATTTGCGAAATGAGTAGTAAAGGTGTGGAACTATTCAAATATTATAAATTCATTAATTTAGGAGATGTATTTTTCCAAACATAACATCAATTCTTAAAAATGTTTATATAATCATATAGTGCATTTTTCTGCAGATGTAAAATTTGGTGATTTTCTAGCTCATAGGTACACAAATAATTTTAGCAGAATATATTTTTGCAGACATGGAGTCCCAAAGCATAAAAATTGATAAACAGTTAGTGTTAATAACTCACCTGTAAGACATTTTTACTATCGTCAGAAACAACTGACATAAAAAAAAAAACCCACAAAAAAAACCAAAACCCAGTAGTTGGAGAGTGCAACATGTGCACCTCTGACATAAAAAAAAAAAATCAAGTGCTATACAGAGTTATCTTTCTTACAAAATGCATGTTGTAATGACAGACAGATTTGGGTGTAAATTTAGCTATTAAAAATTTAGTGGTATGATACCAAACTACTAAAATAAGCTGAAATATAATCACCCTGTGAAAAATAATGCTATATGATAATTTATTCTAAATTTATTTTGCATGAAAATTTACTTTTTTGAGCAATAATTAATTTTAAAAAAATTTCTGTATTCCCCCACTTTATAAAGTTCCATTTTAAATTTTTAGGCAAGGCATAGTAAATTATGTGCATTTTTTTAAAAAAATGCATTTAAACTCTCAATGGTATATGTTGAATTTTTTGATATTTTAGGTGATAAAAGGTCAGTACAATTGGTTTATTTACAATTCATTGATATACACAAGAAACTATACAGTAATTCTTTATGTTTGTATTCAAAATAAAAATGAAATGATAGAAAATAGGCATATCAAAGAAATTAAAAAACACATGGTATTTCATGTTAATTTCCGCAGTCCATGCCCACTGACAAGTTGCTATTTGCATGGAAGTGAGAAATTTAGAAAAGCTGATATAGTATATGGGGAACTAACACAATGGATTATCACAGAGAACAGTTGGAAATGTAAACGTACTCGCCTCGCAGAGATGTTAATTTGGTATCTCATGTACATACTTGTCTCATATGATAGGATATTGATGCATTATTTCGTGCACACACTCACTCATATAGGATGTTGACGTATTATCGTGTGCACACACTCCTCTCATAAGGATGTTGATGTACTATCTTGTGCACACATATCATATTATTTGCTAGTGTGGTGTGCTAATGTGTATCTCATGCACACATTCATTTCATATAGACCAGTCATAGTGGCTCAGTGGTTAGAGCATTCGCTTCATAACTGGGAGGTCATGAGTTCAAGCCCCACTCATACCATGGCTGCATCAAACCTATGACATAAACATAGGTAGTAATTACTCCTTCACCAAATGCTCAGCATTTAGAAGTGTGAATCACAGGTTTTTCGGATATGACCTTAAAATCAGAGGTCCTGTGTCACAGTAGGCATTGGCACATTAAAGACCTCACTGCTATGGCCCTGAGTGCTAAGCATCGGCCTAATTAGTGGTACTTTACCTACAGCTGGTGATGCCTCAATATGAGTGAAAAATTCTTGATGGGATGTTAAACATACAATCAAACAATAATCATCTCGTATAGATGTTGTTGTATTATCTCGTGCACACACTTGCCTCAAAAAGGATGTTGATGTATCATTAACACACTCATCTCATTTAGGATGTTAGTGTATTATCTCATGCACATACTCTTTTTGACATATAGTGGAACATCTTGCACACAATACTTATTTCAACTTAATTATGGTGTACCACAGGGGTCAGTCCTAGGACCAAAGCTCTACTGTATGTTCTCCAAACCCATATGCAAGATTTGCCGCAGGCACGGAATGTCTTTCCATAGCTATGCTGATGACACTCAAGTATATATGGTTATCAAACCAAGCTTGACATGGGACACTATAGCGGGTAGACTTGAGGCATGCCTATCTGATATCAGCGATTGGATGAAGACCAATATGCTTAAATTGAATCAAGACAGAACAGAACTTATTATCTTTTCTTCTAAAAACAGACCTGATGCGTTTGAAAACTTCAGAATAAATTTTGATGGTCAGCTTATTGATGCAACTTCCTGCGTTAGAAACCTCGGAGTGCTCTTTGATCGGACTCTGACTTTGGATGACCATATTAGTTCAATTTCAAAACAGTGTTTCTCCCAACTTCGAAATATTGGTCGAATTCGTAAACTCATTTCGGAAAATGCTTGCAAAACACTAGTGTGTTCCCTTGTCACATCAAGGCTTGATTATGGGAACGCATTGCTGTATGGTTTGAGTTCGGGCTCCCTGTCAAAGCTACAGGGAATTCAAAATACAGCTGCCAGAATAATAACAAGAACCAAGAAGCATGATCATATCACTCCGGTGCTGATTGGTCTTCATTGGCTACCAGTGGAATTTCGAATTCAATACAAACTTGTTTTGACTGTCTTCAAGGCGTTGCAAGAGTAGTCACCAGCATACATTCAGAACCTTGTTGATGTATATATTCCATCGAGATCGCTTCGATCAGAGAATTCGAAATTTCTGGTGACGCCCAAGGCACGTACCAAATTTTATGGAAATTGGCATTTCGATGTCAGTGCAGCTGCACTGTGGAACAGCCTGCCAGCCGTTTTAAGGTTTGAAGACAACCTGGCCAGTTTTAAAAAGTTACTTAAGACGCATCTTTTTAAATTAGCTTTTTTTAACTGACCCTTTCATCAATTTAATATTTAGATCTTAATCTGTGCTGAACATGTTTTACGAATATTTTAATCACTGTTTAACCCATTTCTATATCTAAACCCCCTTTTATATTTTGTATGCCCATGTTATTTTCAATTAATTTTAGTTGTGTATATTCATTGTACAGTTTCAAATAATTATGTAAAGCGCTTTAGAGTAATTTAATTATATTTAGCGCTATATAAATGTTATAATAATAATAATAATAATAATAATAATACTTATAGTACTTTTGTGTTTAATTCATATTTTGGTATAATTTATGATATAAATAGACTTATTTGATATATGAATGTCATCATTTTTGGAATGATGTATGACTTTTTTGTCATTCATTGTGAATATTAATACTTAGTCTTATGATTGAACTGGGGGTGGGGGCTTCATGTACTCTTCCTAGCATAACTATGAAGTGTATGTTATTCTTAG
Organism: Ostrea denselamellosa; assembly: GCA_024699665.1. Classification (NCBI taxonomy): domain Eukaryota; kingdom Metazoa; phylum Mollusca; class Bivalvia; order Ostreida; family Ostreidae; genus Ostrea; species Ostrea denselamellosa. The sequence continues at coordinate 793,938 of JAMZEH010000040.1, forward strand.
AGCAGTTTCTGACATTACATGTAAGTAAAGTGATCCAGTTTCTGATAAGTGAGGGAAATTCATCACTTGCATGTGTCTATCAAATCTATCAACAATATTACATGTACCGAGAGAGAAAATGATGATAGAAAGAAACTAGATGCTGTCACAAGACATAAGACCTGCATGCAACTCTTTGCCTTTCAGTATACTTCTTATCTTGTGTAACTATAGCAAAGAAGACACAATAGTTACCATATAGCATACCCTATACCATATATATTCTTGCTGTGTATGTCAAGATGCATTGGGTATTCTCGTGGGCAAGTAACCTAGGGTCATCTCAAACCCTATTTCATAATTATTGAAAGATATTTTAAACATCTGAGGTCTTGACCCAAAAACCGTATAATTCCTGCTACAAATATCAAGATGCATTGAGTATTCTGATGGGCAAATGACCTGGGGTCATTCCAACCCTATCATATTTTGAGTGTTCAAATATCTTTAAAATGGTCGAGATCCCAACCTTTAAAGCAGTTATATTCTTGTTGCAATTTGTTACACAATGCACTGAGCAGCAGGTTTTTGTTCATCATTTTTGCCCCTCAAGGGGAAAAAAAAAATTCTGAAAACCTAATTTGTATCTGAAGGACACCACCAGTCATCTTCCAAGAGATGATATGGCTACTGCATAAAATGTAAGAGGAGTTTGGGGAACCAGGGGTTTTTTAATCAAAAAAAACTTTTTTTTTACCCCCATTTGGGCCCCAGGATAAAAATCTTATGACATCTTATGTCTACAAGACACCACCAATTTTCCAAAAGATGATTTGGCTACTATGTAAAATGTAAGAGGAATTCTGGGAATCAGGTTTATATACAAAAGTTTTTTTTATGACCCACATTTTACCCCCAGGGTAAAATTGAAAGTTCCAAATCCTTGTTGTGCATCATACAGGACACCACTTGTCATATTCCAAAAAATTAATTGATTCTTAAAATAAAAGGAGTTTGAGGAAGAAGAAAGTGTGACAGATGGACAGACAGATCAGGGTAACAACAATATTCCCGAACTTTCTTTAGAATGGGTGTTTATAAAAAGTATCACTAGGTAAAATTCACAGACCATAAAATGCACAATATGTTTAAAAGAGGGTGTATCCCTGCCAAACTTGGGAGTAATTAGACTAATGGCTGAAGCAGAATTATGTCATGTAGCAATTCAGAATGTGATGCTTTAGACATTTTGTAAATTATATTTCATTAAAGAAAATGTTCAATAATTTAAATGTGTATATTATATATATATATATATATATATATATATATATATATATATATATATATAATTCCAAAAGTTAAAGGTAGGAAAACCATTTAAAAAGATATACATTATGCTTTATTGTGCAGGTAGATGTATAATTTGAAGATATAATTTTCCTGAATCTTTATCAATTTTTTTGTTACATTGTTGAAAGTAAGATACTGTGTAAAAGATGAAAGTTTATGAAAGTAAAAAGAAAGAAAAAGAAATTCAAATTTTGATAAATAATTCTTTATGGCTCCTGAGAAACAAAGGTTATCCTCCTTTTTTTACCATGAAAATGTGGAAACATTGTAAATCTGATCGAGACTCCACTTTTTCAATTTGAATGATGACCATGGTTATCATAATAAGATTATGATGTCACAAGTCTGTCACCTCTGACATCTTTACGGGATATTATTAGGTGGTTACTCCCAATAGCTGCTGTTTATTGGGTATAATATAATGTATCCTTGACATCATCATTCAATCACATATGAATCGTGTAGTGTACTGTACTCTAATTTTATAACAAGGAGGCTGGGAAAAGCATGAAAAATAAAAAAAGATAAATGCTTATTTTTAAATGTTGCACATCCTGTATGATAATGATGTATACAGGCTACCTCAAATGGTGTACAATAAATTAATGTTAACTTAGCATATGAATTATTGTGATTTTTAGTCACTTTTAAAGTCGGTCATTTAATGACTATAATCAAATTGATTGAACAGTACTTTAATTTAGTTTTTGTTTGGATCTTTGATGGAAACTTCAACCACTGCCATTTGGATCTCGAAGAACAAAATATATGGAACTGCATGGGCAAACCTTCCTGATGTCTCCATAAACCAAATTTGACTACATTAATTCTTCTATTTTTAGCTCACTGAGTTGAAATTACAAGTGAGCATTTCTGATCACCCGTTGTCCATCTGTCTGTCAGTCTGTAAACTTTTAACATTTTCGACTTCTTTTCCAAAGCCACTGGGCCAATTTCAAACAAACTTGGCACAAATCATTCTTTGGTCAAGGGATTCAAGTTTGTACAAATGAAGGGCAATACACTTCTCCAATGGGAAATAATATTGAAAAGGCAAAAAACTTTGATAAATGTTAAAAATCTTCTCCAGAACCAGCCAGCCAATTTCAGTGCAACTTGATACAAATCATTCTTGGGTGAAGGGAATTCAAGTTTGTTCAAATGAAGGGCCATACCCCCTTCAAAGAGGAGATAATCACAAAAATGCGAAAATAGGGTGGGTTCATTTAAAAATCTTCTTAAGAACCACTGGGTCAGAAAAGTTCCAATTTACATTGAAGCTTCCTTACAAAGTGCAGATTCAAATTTGTTATAATCATGGCCCCAGGGTGTAGGGTGGGACCACAATAGGGGATCAAAGTTCTCCATGCAAAAATATAGGAAAAAATCTTTTAAAATCTTCTCAAGAACCATTGAGCCAGAAAAGTTCAAATTTACATGGTAGTTTTCTGACAGAGTGCATATTCAAGTTTGTTAAAATCGTGGCCACTGGGATAGGATGGACCCACAATAGGGGATGAAAGTGTTACATATGAATATATAGGGAACATCTTTAAATATGGGTCAGAGGTAACTCAGGTGAACAAGAGACTGTATGTCGCAGCTTGATGACGGCTGATACTACATTCAGTAAAGCTCTACAACTTGTGGCTTAAGAAAAATGCCCAGCATAAGCTTGTATTGGGTGTTTTATGTTCCATTTCCAGTTCATACTCTTGTTTTTGCATATGCTATCACATCATCACAAGCCATGGCTAAAATGTACACTCCTCTCCCTTTTCACCCGTGGCTCTCTGCGTAAAAATTTTCTTGTTTCTCATAAATATGCATGACGGGAATGATGTAATTTGTTGACCAATAGAATTCACGCTTATCCTAAATTTGAAGATCTGATTTATAAATAGCTCAGAAAGATGGGCAAACACGGACCCCTGGTCATACTAGAGGTGGGATCAAGTTAACCAGTCACGCCTGCTGTAAGCCCTACATACTGATCAGGTAAACGGAGCAATCCGTATTTAGAATCAGTGTGCTAAGAACGGCGTAACAATTGGTATGAAACACATCAGACAGCATGTGACTTAATGGAAAGTTGTCATGGCAAACTAGATTGTTATAACGACAATAAAATTTGCGAAATGCTGACTTTATACGAGACTGTACAAACCCCTTTAACATCAACTTCTTTGTCAGTAGCCTGCCTTGATTTAAAAACTAATCATATGCAGAACAAACTCTTGCATATTGAATCAGTTGGGAGATATAAACACCATATGCAGGAGATGATGGAATATTGCCACATAGATAAGGGATTTGACGATGGAGAAATTGAAATCATCTCGTTTGTCATAAAGTTGAGTTGTTAGTTTGGTGTTAGCATCTATTTTCAGTAAAATATCTAAGTATGAAGTAGATATGGAAGACTCTGTGGTGTCTTTTATTTGAAGTTCACTGGGATATATCGAATTCACATATGAATGAATATGATCATTGTTAATAGATAAAATGTCGTCTATATATCTAAATGTGAAATTGAAGGCCACAACAAGAGATTTTTTCTTCTCATGTAGAAGCTTTTAAATTGATTCTGTTTCATAAAAATATATATACAGGTCAGCTAACAAAGGAGCACAATTCATGCCCATAGAAATTCCAACAGACTGTTGGAAGACCTGATCACCAGGGACTACAAAGATATTGTTAATGAGGAACTGTAGCATCTTTTTAATATCAACTTCAGAGTACTTTTGCATGGCGTCAGAGTGATGTTTAACAAAATAATTTTTGGAATGACCAATCACTAGATATGAATATTTCCTTTTACCATTTTTGTTGATGAAGCAACTGTATATGCTGTCAAAAAGTATAGTCTTTAATTTATCATGAGGTATGGTTGTGTAAAGTGTTGTAAAATCATAATTTTTAATGTTGTTAATCTGAGAAAAGTTTTGTGATTTCAAATTCACTAAAAGTTATGTAGAATTTCTAAGAATCCACATTTGATTTACACCGCTTCTGGCATATGTAGTGGCACAGTACATTTGAAGTTTCTCCTTCACAGCAGTTAATATTTTCATGAGGAGCAAAGATAGGGCTTGGTAGAACATTTACTTGATCCAGCAATGTATGTTTGTTTGTAAGGGTTTGTGGAGTTTGGGGATCCATTATAGGTACTGTAACTTATATTCTTCCATTCCATTGACTGGGATATTGAATGTATTTAAAACTGAATCATGATTTTGAAGAATTTTATCTTTTGAAAGGGCAGGTGGCATATACTGAATGTGGAATTAATGCCAAGTTTGTGTAGAATGCATTTGTAATAATGATTGATTGATTGATTGTTGTTTTCCGCCACACTCAACATTTTTTCAGTTATCTGGTGGTGTCCAGTTTTTATTGGTGGAGGAGAGAACCCTGATACAATGTACCTGAGAAGAGACCACTGACTTCCGAAAGTAAACTGGCAAACTTTCTCGCATATATTGGCGCGAGCGAGATTCGAAACCGAGCCAACTAGGGGTGAGAGGCCTTGTGATTTTGAGTGCGATGCTCTAACCAATTGGCCACGGACGCCCCCTTGTAATAATGAGCCTTACAAACAAATACAATGTTTTTACATGCTTTGTCAGCTGGAACCAAAATTCCTAGGACATGTAACCTATCTAACTCTTTTTTCACTTGTAGTTTACTAAACACAGAAGGATAGATGGTACGCATTTTTGTTTTGACATGTCTGATACAGGATTTTAATACTGATACTGATTCTGATACTTTTTATCTATTCTGACAAAGTATTAAGTTCTTTTTCAAATTTAGTCCATCATCTAGCATAATCTCTGACAGAATTCATAATAGAGATGAAGTTTTGTTGCCAATTGAAAGATCTAGGTTCTCTGAATTTAGGACCTTTTAAAATAAGTGATTTTAGATCTTCATTTTTAACTATATCAACATTACCAGTAATGACATGTGCAGCTGGACTATAGTTAAAGGAAGACGAAGAACAAGAACACGTAGGTGGATTGAGTATAAGATGGTCTATATTTAGGCACTGCAAATTTTGTTTGTAGTTAAAAAATTTGGATACAATAGTAGAAGTATATCTGTAGGAAATACAAGGCACATGTATACAATTTGAGTTTTTACATAAAATGAACTAAAACGTTAATTCTAAATTAAATGCCTGTGCTTAATCACCCACAATTAACACCTATCTAGCAATCGCCCACTATTGATTCAAATGACAACAGCTGATAATTGAAGGAGAGTTATACACACCAAAGGTTCGCTAATGTACATGGGTGCGAGCAACTTGTGTCATGTCCTATAGGATCGCATGCATAACCATAGAAACCAACCTGATATTATTTTAAATTCATCACTAATCTTTCTTATGAATAAAGTCAAAACAAATTCAATATCTATATCACATTCAAATATATCTAAAGTAGTGGAGTTGTAAATTGACTTCTTTGACATCAAATATTTGATTGGTTTTTTTATGTCGATTTGTGTAGAAGTCAAGGGCGTGAACAATCCATTGTGAATGTTTTTAGTCTCCAACAAGCATTGTAGTATGGGAGTATTAGTTTGCCCTGTCTGTCATTTTGCTTGGTTTTCTGGACTTTTCTCTGCATTGGATGAAGATATTCAACTGAAATTTTATACACGGCTTTGTCTTGGATATTTACAGATCGAGTCTGAATTTCGTTACACTTGATATTCTTTTGACTGTAATTATGCCCCTTGATAAATGGTTCAGGTTTTCCGGACTTTTCTCCTCACTGGATGAAGATATTCAACTGAAATTTTATATATGGTTTTGTTTGGATAGTTACAGATCAAGTTTGAGTTTCATTATGCTTGACTTACTTTTGACTGAATTGTCCCTTTATAAATTGCAAGAATCAGTTTTTGGGACTTATCTCCACATTGGATGGAAGATATTCAGTTGAAATTTAGTATGTGACTTTGTCTTGGATAGTTACAGATCAAGTTTGAGTTTTGTTATGCTTGACCTACTTTTGACTGAATTATCTTACTGGAAGGGGATTTTATATTGCTTGCAATACACTCAGAATGCTTGTATTTTTACAAAAGAGTGCCCCAGATCAACATCTATATTATATAATCAAAAACAACTCCAATAATATTAAAAAAAGCACAAGGAAATCATAGATATACATTTTGTACAAAGAAGACAAATATCAAACCAATTGAAATCAGAAATATGTCACCATTCATTGTCATGGAAATATAAAAATGTGATTAGAATCTGATTTGTCTTTGAAAAAAAAATTTAATGTTTGGAGTTTTAACATCACTTCAAGAACCTTTCACTCATACAAAGATATTACCAGCTTTACATAGATCAAATCACTATACAGATTTTGACCTAGTAATTTTCAAAAATTGCATTTTATTAATGCCCCATAATAATGTTTCCGATGCAAAATAGAATAAGCAGAAATATGCCTTTTCTTGCATGATACATGATCACTTCTTAGTTGAAAGTCATAAAAAAAATTTTCAAAGTATATCTTAAATTTTCTGCATGCATGACAAATTGCAATTTGTAGAGAAAGTGAGGGTTGAATTTGACTTGTTTACATTTATGATTTACTGAGCATGTCTAATCACCCATAGTGAAAGTACAATAAAAGAAAGTAAGATAGTCTCATTTAAATAAATCTAATTAGAGATTAATTTCATGATATTTCTTTTCGTATCAGTTGTAACCTTTCTGACACTATAATTGCTAATTGTATTTTCGCATATTAAATTTATTGCTTAAAAAAGATATCCAAAGTATTAAACATTTTTTGAAACTCTTGAAAATAACACTCTTCCAAGTTTGTTCTTATTTCAGATTTCCAACATTTTTGAATTGAGCATCACTGAAGAGACATTATTTGTCGAAATGCGCATCTGGTGCATCAAAATTTGTACCGTTTATGTTTTATATTATTATGTTTTTAGAATTTAAGAAGTTAGCTCCTCAGCTTGTAAGCACATTAATGTGCAGAATGCTATAACTTTGTATGTATTGGTTCAGTATTGATCACACTGGTCCAAACATATCATACATCTATCATTTTACTGCAAAAACCAAGGTCCCATGTCACAACAGGTGTGGCACGATAAAGATCCCTCCCTGCTCAATGGCCATAAGCACCAAGCAAAGGCCTAAATTTTGCAGCCCTTCACCGGCAATGGTGCCGTCTCCATATGAGTGAAAAATTCTCCAGCGGGAGGTTAAACAATATATAATCAATCATCACTTTACTGAACACAGTTGAAAAAATGTGCAAGTTCAAATTTTGAAAGGGTTAGACAAATACCATTTTGTGGCAGGAGGAGTGTTGGATTAGAAAGCCTGTGTGCATGCTTTTACAGTTTCTGTTATCAATATATCGTCAATTCTTGAGTTTCAGTTTTATAACATGATACAAGTAGTTAAGACTTGGAACAAATTTGAATGTTGTACTTCATTGATTTGGTTTATACATTTTTCCAAACAGAACACAGATTTTTTAAAAAGTCTGAATTAATTTACCCAAAATTTTGTAAAACAATTCAGTATTTTTGCTAATGATTAAAAAAAAATTTGACCTATAACCCCTACCTTTTAAAGTTCTATTTTAAAATTTAAGACACAACTTTGTAATTTATATGCAATTTTAGAAATTGACATTTCTCTTAATATGTTCTTTTAAACTCTAAAATTCTGTATCATGAATTTTTTTTGTGTCAAGTGCAAAAATATCTTTATTTAATACAGTCTACTAATATTAAACTTTTTTATATCTGAATTGTTAGAAGACATAATTATGTATCTTATTTCATGTAATGATTGATTTGTGTTGCATATGTTGTGCTGGCGTCAACAAACAAATCAAGTTTATATGAATAAATCTTGGGTAAATTTAAGTGCAAAAAAGGTCAAGTTTAAAACACTGTAACTCAATAACAAGCGTTATGATCCCAGTTTTTTCTTTTTCATTTTCTAATTGTCCTTTAATGTAGAAATCAAAAATATACATCCCAACAAATTAAATGCAGGTGTGAATCTCTTTAACAAAGACATTATGGGGTCTATGTTGAAATTATCAAGAAAGAGAAGCACTGTAAGACGAATTGCAATATTTCTACATGAAAATTATACATAAACTATTACTATTGAAAAATATTGACATAGTATCACTTGATCAAATTGATAAAACTTTTAACTTATCAGTTAATACTAAGAATTCCTTGTATCAATCTTAGAAGTCTGTAATTTGTTTGAGATGAAAAAGAAATCTTTGATAGAAAGCACTATTAAAAAGAAATTTCCAAAAGTTTCATCTAAGAAATCATCAGCTGTAAAATATTGCATGTAGAGGAAAGAATCTGGAAGATTTTGGATTTAAAATTCTACAGAAATGATATTTGATGAAAATCCCAAATCTTGATCCACGGAGTAAACTCTAAAAGACTTGCACAATTTGCTACACACACCTTAGGAGCATGCATATTTAAACATTTGACTTTCTATTTGTCATTAATGTGATCATCAGTTATATTGAATTTAATTACCGTTGGGCGGTCTTGAACATCTTGATTATAACCATTCAAGATGCTATACTTTATGATTGCCAGTCAAATTGCCACAAGAACATGAATTGCATTTCTTTTTCATGTGCTTATTTGTATGTAACATATGTTGATTTGTCTGTTACTGTGGACAGAGTAATGCCATCAAAAAGTTCTGGACTCAGTTGGTCAAATGTTTGTGTACCAGGGCATGTATGTATAATAATGGTGAATCAGGTAGTGATATGTTAATTACAATGTGCCCAAACTGTCACAATAAGGCTGATGTTTGAGGGGTCGGGTCTGATCTGATATTTTCAAGCAAAACAGTATATTCTGATTCATAGGAGTTGATATACTATACTAAACATCCTGTAGCATCATACCAGCAGAATCACTTAGACAACCTCTCTTATGCTTGAAGTCTCACCTTCATTAAAGGAACATGCAGTGAAACAATGAGACCTTCATCGAAAGTGAGCTCATATAAGTTTTATGGCTCCAGAGTTTGGTGCCTTTCATATACAGTATAGACAATAAAATGCCCTCACTAGTTTTTACAGTCTATTATTCCAATATGTCATGTAATGTAAGATATGTGTTACTAATGCAAAATACTTATAATTCACTTCTTGGATCAAGAGCTGCAAAATAGTTTAGATGATGACTCTGATATGGACAATTTCATGACAAAATATATTCAATTTGACAGTCCGAGACTGAATGAGTATTCAAATTCTTTGTTCATTAAGATATGGTGTTTTCCTGGAACTTGCAAATTTGCACACACTGTTATTCTGTTAATGAATTCATTTGAAGAATTATTAATGAAAGTATGAAGTCTGTATGCCTAAAATTTAGCTGCACAAATTGGCATATATTTCAGCTTGAAATTAATAATGCCATTTCATGCATTAAATGAATCTAGTTATGTTACCATTTGTTGAGGATAATGGTTAAATATAAACCGCCTGCACTGATTCATTAAAGTATAAGCTGGATAATAGCCCATGATATTCTTAGAATGTAATTATTTTGTTTTTCAGACTTTAATCTGTTTGACAATCTATTCTTAACTCCGGACCAAGGAGGTCAGATGGACACCTCCCTGCCAGGGATGGAGAAACTTCCAGGGGTCATGGATCCATACTTCAGTCACCGGAAGAAAGGGACATCTGTTGAGTAAGTAGACAGGGTTGAGGACATCTGTTGAGTAATTAGACAGGTGTGGGGATATTTGTTGAGTTAGTAGACAGGTGTGGGAATATTTGTTAATTAAGTAGACAGGGCTGAGGACATTTGTTAATTAAGTAGACAGGGCTGACATTTGTTAATTAAGTAGACAGGGCTGAGGATATCTGTTAAGTTGGTATCCTTGCAGCTATTGAAGTGAAAATGTATGCATGGACTTGTATCAGTGAGTTAAGCTCAAGTTTGGACTTTGTTGACCTTCTTTTGAAAGCATTATGGACCTTAAACTTGGCAAATTTCATATATTGACAGTTTTCCAGACCTTTTTTATGGCTATTCAGAGTTTGTATATGGTTTTTTTTGACATATTTTTGAAAGAGTTATGGACCTTAAACTATACAAGTAATGTCACAGAGTGGGGCAATTTTGAGACACTTGCCAAAATACCAAAAATACTACCTGATATGATTACAAATGTGTAGGGTGTGACAGACAGGTAAATGATTGATTGATTGATTATATATTGTTTTACGTCCCGCTCAAGAATTTTTCACTCATATAGAGACGTCACCATTGCCGGTGAAGGGCTGCAAAATTTAGGCCTATGCTCGGCACTTAGGGCCTTTGAGCAGGGAGGAATCTTTATCATGCCACACCTGCTGTGACACAGGACCTGGGTTTTTGCAGTTTCATCCGAATGACCGCCCCATATAGTTGCCTCTTAAGACAAGCAAGGGGTACTGAGGATGTATTCTAATCTGGATCCCCACGGGTCAATTTTAATCAGGTTCTAAATATATATTTATTAGAAGCAAATAAGTTGACTTTCTTTAAACTTGTAAATTTATATTTGTTTTTATGTTGATAAGAAATTCACAGTTTACTACACTTTATTAAGAGTAACACATCAAATATAAATGATAATTACAAAAAACAGAAACAATCCTCAGATTTGTGTTTGTCTCTTTCTGCAATATTTATGTATTGATAAAGTGTGATAACATAAAAAAGTAAATGAAACAAAGAATCATAAAATAACAAGCAATAATTGTGACTTCCTGTCAGTGAATAACTAAATTCATTATCTGAAACTTTTGTTTTGCATTCAGTGCCTTGTGTTTACTTTTGTTTTTTTGGAAGATTTCCTACATAGTTTGCAATAAGTGATGGTCATATCAAGATTATGTTTTAATTTTGCCCCATCTCTTAGTTTTTTTAATCCAAAAATTTTTTCAAACTATGGATATTTTGCTTGCTGATGTAATTTTTCCATGTGGACCATCATCTGCCATTTCTAAATATAACCTAGGTTTCACTAGTGCTTGCTGTATTCTAATAAATGACAGTGATTTTCAAATGTTTTAGTGATGTTTTATAAAATAGACAACTCAAACTGGAATTGGAAAATCTCTGGAATACAAACATGTTAATGCATTTCAAAAGATCAATTATTGCAAAAAATAATCATTTGTTGCTGGGAATAAAATAATCGATCGATTTTCGATTATAATCGATCATTGGAACAACACTGTGACAGACGATAGATGATAGACAATGTAATCTCTAGGGTGTCACTGTTTTTCACAGGTGACAAAAACTGGATAGTCATCATGGGTTAAAGATATCTTTATTTTTCATTCAAGTTGGAGTACTTGCTCAGCACTGGACACCAATGACGAGGATTCCCTGATGGATTGTGATCGCAGAAAAATTGGCTGCAAGTACGTAATTCATTAATTACAATGTTGAAATTATTGGGACTTTCTTCTATATCTTGTGTTTCATTTACTCAGCATTTGACCATGGTAGCTGGGGCTGGGTATCGTTTGAAAAATTTCGATATGATACGTATTGCGATACAGAGACACAATATGCAATATGTATTGACGATACAATATAATTAAATTTACATGTAATTTTGAGGATTAAAATAATTAAATAATGACAGAAATAAAGCTACACCTGTTCCCTATGTTCCATTTGCATATTATATGGTTTGCTTGAATTAATTTATCACAAAAGGCAATTGTGCATGGGTTTATTTACTTGCTTTTATCAATATTGTTAACATATTTTTTCAAAAAACAATGGCATCCTCTGCTCTGTCTGTAAACAAGAATTCTCTAGTAATCTTCTATTGTACTGAAAACCTGCTCGAGTCTGAGGTAACAGAGGAATTTTTTAAAGGATGAATGATTAATTCATTTATTTGATCATATATTTCTTCAAATTTATTCATATAAAATTCAGAAAATCGTGACTGCAGATTGCGTTTGACTATACCAATAGACTTTTTGCCATCTTTCTGACTTTGTGGTGTCATTGCAAATGTGTTCCCAAATTAGTTGAACCACCATAGCTTGCAATCTCTGTTCCACAAACATTACACTTTTGTTTTTTTCAAGCTATTTTTCTGTAAACTGAGACCATGGTACCGTCACCACGACACGCTTTTGACATAATGTTTGCATTGGTGTGCAGTCGTGAAGCAAATTGTTTGTTTGTATATTTTCAATACATTTGTCAACTCATTCACGAAATGTCACCTCTTAATATATTAAACAGTATGGGGCTTGCTGTATCAACTATCGTATCACTCAAAAATACAGATTTATATTGATAATTGATAGTAGAGGGAGATTTCTTATTGGACAGCACCAGAATATTTGTTGAATCGGATAATTAAATTGAAATTAATTCCTCTTAATTTTTATTTCATTCAAAATCATATGTTTGTTAACTTTTTCGAAAATACATATGTTGTATACTGTACTAGTATTTGAAATAACAAAATATTTGCGACTGAAATGTCCAATCAAATAAGTTATTCTGCTACTTTACCATTATGCAAATACTGAAGAAAAAAATTTCAGACTCTGTGCCCAAATGTTAGATTTAAATTTGGCATGTATGATATCAAATGTATATGCAGGATGCATCTAATGAAATTATTTTGAAAATCTACTCTGACTGCCCTGTGCTGTATTAATAAAATTTTGCATAATGCATGAAAATCATTGAGATGGAAAAATATGTTCTGTATTATTCCTAATTATGGACTTATAGATTGAAATAATATTATTTATATTAGTGATTCATTAGTTGATCATTACAAGATAATGGGGGGGGGGGGGGGGGGGGGGGGGGGGAGCGGAAGCAACAGTAGACATGTAAGCCTTGTTAAATTACAGGCAACCTCAACTGCCTCATCATCTAAGAATGCCAGTGATTATCAGCTTGTTCTGTCAAAATGCCAAACTCAAATAGACTTTCAAATTGAGCTCTATTGTTGAAAGTTTGATTGACGTGTGGCTAAACTTGGATCTTGAAACAAGTAAATTTTATGGGCAGTGACGAAAAATTAGGTCTTTAAAAGCTGCACGGTTCTTGAGTGGATCTGTTTGTTTTCCACTGGTAATAACTGCACATTTCTTAAGTGGATCTAATTTATTCCATTGGTAAAAGGTACACATTTCTTGAATGGATCTAATTTTTTCCATTGGTAAAAGGTACATATTTCTTGAGTGGATCTAATTTTTTCCATTGGTAAAAGCAGCACAATTCTTCACACTATTATAGTTTGCAATGATTTTGTCATTTTTGACAATTCAAGAACTGAAAATTATATCAACTATTATGGATCAAGGCTAGGCTGATGTAGATTACAGGTTTTTCATAAGTAGTACTGGAATTTCATTTTCTTAAGACAAACAATCAGTTTGAGCCTTTGTTCAGTATGGATGAAAGATGGCAGTAGGAGTAATTCTTTAAAGAATTGTCCATTGTGTTTTAATTTGCAGGTGTATTCAGGGAATTAGATTTGAATTTCATTGCTCTATGAAATTTTTGTAGGTCAAAGAGCAACATGACTGACCCTCAAAACTGCAATGATAGGTGAGTTACAGAATTATGCTGTTTTATATATGGCATGTGAAATGTTGCAGTATTTAATCTTGTTCACTTGTATTCCATAATAGTCTATTTTTATTGTTCATTTTACATTGTATTGTATAATTTATATGTATATATAATGGTTCATTTGTACTATATATTTTGTAATTGTATTGTGTAATTTTTTATTTATATTTTATGATTATCTGTTTGTATGATGTATTTTAGGTCACCTGAGTCGCTCAGGTGACCAAGCTGTTACCTTTGGTCTTTGCTAGTTGTGTGCTATGTGTTATTCATTAACAATTTTACATTTTCAACTTCTTGAAAACTACAAAGGCAAATGTTACCATTTTGGTGTGAAAATTCTTTAGGATAATAGAAATGTAGATTATGAAATTATCTTAGCTCCCCCAAGGCCTCATGGGTTAGGCAAAAACTGAAAAAAAGCCAAATTTTCAAAAACTTTCTTCTCTTATCCCATACATTTAGGAGAAAAACCAAATGTATGGTTATGATGTCCATAAAGCCCTTTACCAAAAATTAACCATTCGCAGTAGCTCAGTGGTTAGAGCGTTTGCTTTGTAACCAGGAGGTTTTGAGGTTGAGCTCCGCTTATGCCATGACTGCATCAAACCTAAGACTTAAAAATAGGTAGTGATTGCTCCTTCGCCAAATATTCAACATTTAAAAGTGAGAATCATGGGTCTTTCAGATATGACCTTAAAAATGGAGGTCCAATATCATGGTAGGTGTTGGCACGTTAAAGAACCCTTATTTTTACGGCCCTGAGCGCTAGGCATAGGTCTAGATTTGTCATACTTCACCTACAGCTGGTGACATCTCAATACGAGTGAAAAATTCTCGACGGAATGTAAAATAAACAAACAAACAATTTACCAAAAGTATGAAATTCATGGCCCCTTGGTCAGGAGTTCAGTCTCTAAGACGAGACCAATATTGCCATATAGTAGATATATTAGATCTTAGAAAATCTTCTTCTCTATTCTTAAATGTGTGCAAGAAAAACTAAATGCATGGTTATGATATCCATGAAGAACTCTACCTAAATTGTGAAAATCACTACCCCTGATTTTGGGGGTTTGGCCCTAGGGTGGGGCCAATATGGCTCTTTAGTGAAAATGTATTAAATCTTAGAAAATCTTCTTCTTTACTCTGAGATATGTATGTGGAAAAATTAAATACATGGTTATGATGTCCACGAAGCTCTCTACCTAAATTATGAAAATCATGACTCTTGGGTTAGGGATTTAAGCCCTAGTGGGAGGGGGGGGGGGTGTGTGCATTATGACTCTTCAATAAAAATGTATTAAATCTTAGAAAAATCTTCTCTACTCTCAGACATGTGTGAGAAAAAATAAATACGTGATTGTGATGTCCATGAAGCTCTCTACCAAAATTATGAAATTTGTGACCATGTGTCGGGGATTCTTGCCCCAGGATGGACCAAATGATGGCCATATAGTGAAGTGTTTTAAATCTTATGAAGTCTTTTCTCCTCCCACATGTGAGATAAACTGAATGCATAGTTGTGATGTCCATGAGGCCCTCTGCCTAAGACATGAAAATCATGGCACCTGGTTTAAAGGTTAAGGCCCTAGGTTGGGGCCAATATGGCCATATTCAGTTAAAATGCATTAAATCTTAAGAAGAAAAAAACCCAACTTTTCCTTACTTCCACAGTAGTGGAAGATCAACTGAATGCATGATTATAATGTCCATGAAGCTATAATCTACATGTATTTAAATTGTGAAATGCATTACCCCTAACCAAGTCCGGGGTTGAGACTTAAAGTGGGGCTAATATGGCATATAGTGAAAGTGTATTAAATCTTAGAAAATCTTTTTCTCTATTTCCACAATAGAAATATTTAATCTTATGTATTGTGACAATTATTTTGTGCATAATGATTATGACAGTCAGGTCAGTTGAGACTTGGGGGGGGGGGGGGGGGGGGGGGGGGCTAACTTTGTCATATTGTAGTAATTATGTGTTCTACTTTAGAAAATTTACTTTAATTTATACTGTGATTTACTATGTGTTGTAGGTTTGTAGCAATATTTATACCCTGGGGCAGGGGTACTGAATTCCAGGAGGAGGGGAAAGCTAAAATGGTCCTGTAGTTTAATGCTTAAGAAATCTTCCTTTGTTCTTCTGATGTTTTTTGAAAGATGAATACACATTTAGAAGAGAGGATATAGCTGTCTACCAAAATTACAGATATAATTCATCATGCTGGGGGGGGGGGGGGGGGGGGGGAGCAAATGAATGAATAAGGCTTCAAACTCATATTTCCTTCTACTGTGATTGAATGTGAATTGTATGCATATTTAGAAAAATCATAAACCTGTGCACAAAAGACTCCAGAATGAGGCTTAAATGCAATTATGAGACTCCCTGACAAGTCTACGTATGGGCTATGGTACTCAGGTGACAGTTGAGGCCTGTGAACATCAGCTCTATTTGTATTGTGTAATTTTATATTGTATTCTATTATTGTCTATTTGTACTATGAATTTTCAATTTGTATTGTGTAATTTTATATTGTATTCTGTAATTGTCCTTTTGTATTATATATTTTTTTTATTTATATTGTGTAATTTTAATTTTGTATCATGTTTTATATTTGTATTTTATAATTTTTTTTTATTCTGTATTTGCTATTTGTTAAATTTTCATTTGTATTGTATGTGAATTCTATTTTTATTTGATAATGAAATTCATTTATTTTCTATAATTAGAATTGTGGGGTATATTTATTTTCTTTTTCATGATGGATTATATTGATCACAATTTTTTTTTTTTTGGCTGGTTCAGAGTAATGGTGACATCTCTTTCACACATGTCAGTTAGCTGTGGGGAAAAGGCATTAAATTGGTAGATAGTTTATAGGAATTTCTCAAACTTAATCTCATAGGAAATATCAGATAGAAATATATACTTATTTCAAGACTAATATTTATTAAGACCAAAGATTGATTGGGGTAAATTTTGTACAAGTCGTGTGTAAATTATTGAGGAAATTAGTAAATTACAGCTATCAGTATTTTGTTAGCTATTGCAATTGGTCATTGTTCATTTGTATCATCCATCATCCACCATGCTTTAATAATGGAACATTTTTAACTTCTCTTCCAATTCGATTGGTATGATGCATTTTTGGGACAAGGGGGACATAAATTGTAAATTTCAGGACTCCTGCACCCCAGGGATCTTAGGATTGGGGCAAAAATTGCCAAAACTTGATTATTTTTAAAAATCATCTTTTCTACAATGGCACATTTGTAAGAAAAACTAAATGCATAGTGAAGTAGAGCAAGAAGACCTCTACCAAAATTGTAAATTTTATGATCCCTGGGGTAAAGGTTCAGACTCCAAGGTGGAGCCAAACTTGTTTTACACATATACACTACATATTACATTTAAATAATGCATTTTTTAATGCTGTTGATACTAAATTCATACTAATTAGATATTTAGAAAGAATAAATGTAATCCTTTAGCAAAGTTGTAATCCATGGGGTGAGGTTTGGGTTCCAGGGTGGAACCAAAATTATTATAGTGATTATTGTCTTTATCATTTGAAAGACTTCTTTAAGTCTGCATACTTTTTGAATAAAGCAGAAAAGGATGTACATATGTACCAAAATGGGGAATTTCTTAATGGCAGGGTTTTGACTAAATTCTAGGAGGAGTCCAAATTAGTCATATTGTTTTAATGTTGCATGTAGTAGAGTCCTTCATCAGTATAGGCACTTTCGGGGGGCATTTTAGTTTTAAGAACACATCTTGTTTTATACTGTTACGAATATTAGAATATTTAGCTTAAATGTGCAGAATGGAATGATTATTAGAGATTTCATTGCTCTTGGGACTAGTGATGCTTTTAATTAATAATCAGGTGACTGATAAGGCCAGTAAGTCTTTTGTCTTAATAAACATTAGTTTTGAAATGTGTATGTATTACAACTGATGTTTTTTAAAATTAATTTTGAGCAGATCCTATATAGTACATACAAAAGCAATGTCTTTTCCCATCACTGTTGCACTAGCTTGCTTAAAGACTGTCATGATTGCTCTGATTGGCATGAAAATGATTATTCTGATCTGCATGAAAATTTTCGACCAATGAAACCCATGGAAAATCAACTTACCCAACAATTCTAATTATAGAATACAAATTAAATTTAAAATGGAATTCACAAGTAATACAAACTGACAGATTATAGAATACTAAAGTGTATTGTACAAGATAGATGACGGTTACATGTATAAATAGAAATGAAAAATTATAAATACACAATAGAAATAGAAAATAAATAATTATAGAATGCAAATAGAAAATATGCAATACAAATTCACAGATATAGAATAAAACTATAAAATATATTTAACAGAAATGTGTTACATTCTTTGCATTATTTTTCTTGCAATTACCTTAACTCTGAAAAGCAGAAAAGTTAAAACTTTGTCAAAGGAAAAGGATTCTCTCACTTTTAATTATGTCATAGAAATCTTAAAATCTTAAAAAGTTTCAGGGGAAAAGATTCTAGAAGAAACTGTAAACTAAACATTTTTTTGACAAGGAGATTTGGCTTTCAAATGAGCTTCCCAAATTTAAATATGAAAATTTAAACATGAATACTAAACATCTTTGCAAGTTCATTTATTTGAAACACAACTCTATCCTATTTTGTGATATCTAAATGGGGGTTGTCAATGCCAAACCAGCAGTTATTTACATGTAATTAAGGTTTCTCATGTGTGTTAATGATTTTTTAAAATTTAGTTTATACATAGTTTTTATATATTTATCGATGATTGTAAAGGAGCAATTTATCATGGGCGGACATGAATAATCATGATTTTAAAATGGATTATTATCATTTCTTTCTTAACCCTTTTTTAAATATCAAGAATATTATCATATTGAAAAGATTTTGTATTTAAGGATTAAGGCCAAAAGATATACTATGTTAGTTTGGATCTAAATTGTATCTGTTAATGGCCAGGGCTAAACATAAAGCACGCTAGACATGCTAGCATGAGTTCATGTTTTTTTAAACCATGTTACATAAAATTATAACGAACTTGAATTTGTGTTTGTTTGTGTTAGGCCTCAATTTACCAAATGTTAAAACATTATTATCGTCAGATATTTTGTCCACTTCAAAAAAAAACAACCCACTGTTATCAAATGTATGTATCATAAGGATATCCAACAGAGTTAATATCATTACTACTGTTGTAAATAAAAGTATATGGTGATAAATCAAGTATTACAAAGAACTGTCATTCGGATGTCTGTATATTTAAGAGACAATCATATGACCATGTCAGATGTGGTCAATCCAATCATATGACCATGTCAGATGTGGTCAATCCAATCATATGACCATGTCAGATGTTGTCAATCCATCATATGACCATGTCAGATGTGGTCAATCCAATCATATGACCATGTCAGATGTGGTCAATCCAATCATATGACCATGTCAGATGTGGTCAATCATGGACAATAAAGAAAAATGCATTGATGGTCCAAGATCTTTTCAAATGTTTCCAAATAATGCAGTTATGGAATACAAAAAAAGCCAAGATGATGAAATCAATTAAAACGAGATATTCTTTGTTTTATTCAGACAAAATCACAGTGAGATTGAGAAGAGGAGGCGGGACAAGATGAATGCTTACATTACTGAGCTGTCGTCGATGCTCCCAATGTGTAATGCCATGAACAGAAAGCTGGACAAACTCACTGTGCTCCGCATGGCAGTACAGCATCTCAAGTCCCTACGAGGTACAGATTCTCCTCCAGATGTGGGAGAAGGGGCACTCATCAGCATCCTCACCTCTGCTTACTTACACACACACACACAGACACACATACACACACACACAGACACACACACACAGACCCTCCCATATTGCATTTTAATTCATAATTTTTAATATATCATGAAACAAAGACCTTAACAATATTTTGGCAAAATCACTTCATAATTGTTCTGATTGTGTATATCTTTTTTTTAAAGAGGGTGCAGCTATGTCAATACCAGAAGCTAGGCCGTCCTTTCTGTCAGACGATGATCTCAAACATCTTATTTTAGAGGTACAGTTGCTAAATTTTGACTCCATTCATGAAGAACAAGTTTCTTTCCTACAACATTTAGACTACCAGACTAGGGGTGTGTTTCAAAATTTAAATAGGGCACTTTGACCTATTTTTAGATTACTATATTAGCATTCTCCAGTGTAGCACAGACCTTCATAATGTTGACATAATACATGTAGAAGGTGTAACTTAATATAGCGACTGCATTTGTCTAGACAACTTGTCACAATTTGTCATGAGAACCAATATTTGGAATATTTGTATAGACCATATTTAGGCTAAGAATGGTGCCAAGTCACACTTCACACAAAATTGCTGTGAGGAGATCCAGGTAGATTTTGTTTGTTTTAGATCTCTGTCCTTCTCTGTTTTGAATCTTGTGATTAGTCTGTCAGTCTTGTCCACTTAATATCTAAAGAACCCTTTGCGTGATAGTTATCAAATTTAGTGCAGTGGTTGTCCCTAGAGAGTAGATTTGAGGTCACAAGGTCAAGAGTCAGTCCACTCTGGACATAGGAAAAAATTGTTCAATCAGTATCTTTAGAACCCCAATCTAATTAAAATTGGATCCTTTGATGCACTCACCCACGATCACTACCTTTTTGTAACGATTGTAGGTGAGCAGATCAAAGGATCTAATTTTAATTAGATTGTTTAGAACCCTTGACAGACATTAAACTGAGTACACTGGTACATCCTAAGGAAAAAATGATCCATATTTTGGGGGTTTGAAAGGTCAAAGGTCACAAGTCAAATTACACAGGACATGGGAAGATATTGTCCACTCAATATCTTGAGAACCTTTTGCTTGATAGACATCAAACTGGGTACACTGGTGCATCCAAAGGAGTAGATGGCTCCTATTAAAGATCAGAATACAGGGGGAGGGCATATATGTTTCTACAACATTTCTTGTTTTTTAGGTCACTTGAGTCATTCAGGCAACCTATTACTAATGGTTGTCATCTGTCATTCTTTGTAGATTAACAATTTAATGTGGGGCTTCAGGGGCAAGGCCAAAACTACCAAAATTGACCAATTTTCAAAAATCTTCTTCTCTAGAACAGCACATCTGTAAGAAAAACAAAATGCATATTCATGTAAAGGAGGAAGGCCTCTACCAAATTGTAAATTTCATGATCCCTGGGGTGGAGGTTCTAATTCTAGGTCAGGGCCAAACTTGGCTTGTAGTGTTTATGTGTAAAACATTTAAATAACATCTTCTTTAATGCTGTTTGAGCTAACTTGAAAGTAAATGGATATTTAAAGTGAGCAGGTAGCCTTTTATCATATTGCAAATTTCATGATCACAGAGGTAGCGGCTTTGGTATCGGGGTGGGGGTCAAAATGGTCAAAGTGATTACATTACATGTGTATGTTAACAATTGAACATTTTTAACTTCTTTTCAATAACTACAATTCCAATTATTTTAAATTTAAGTATGAAGCATCTTTAGGACAATGGAGTACATAAATTGTCAATTTCAGAACTCCTGTTCCCCTGGAGTCTTAGAGTTTGGGCAAAAACTGTCAAATATTGACCAATTTTCAAAAATCCTATTCTGTACAACCACACATTTGTAAGAAAAGCTAAATGTATAGTGATGTAGAGCAGGAAAGGCCTCCACCAATATTATACATTTCAGGATCCCCTGGTTAGAGGGTGAGGCATTTAATGCTTTTGATACTAAACTGAAACTAAATACATATTTAGAAGGAGCCCTTTACCAAAATTGTACAGTTCATGATGCCAGGGGTAGGGGTTTTGGTTCCAGGATGGAGCCAGTGTTATCATAGTGATTATGAAAGTTTGCTAATTGTGTTTAAAAACTAAATACATATTTAGGAGAAGCAAAGTGGGTGTACCAAAAATGTGAATTTCACAACTTCAGTGTTATGACTCGTGGCTGGGTCTAAAACAGTCAGGTAGTGTTATTGAAACATATATTCTATAAAATCTTCCATCAGTATGAGTGCTTTCAGGGCCATTTTTGTATTAAGAAGACATCTTGTTTTATACTTCTGCTGATTATTAGAATTTAGCTTAGATATGCAGTATAGGAAAATTATTAGAGATTTCATGGCCCTTTGGGCTAGTGGTACGTTTGACTCTGTTGGTGAATAAGCGCTGTGGGCCTCTTCTTTACTTATTTTGAGACATTACCACCTGTAGGTGAAGTGTCATGAAATTAGACTTGTGTCTGGTGCTTAGGGCTACAGTGGTGACACAGGACCTTGATATTTAAAGATCTGTGACTCTCACTTCTAAATTGTGAGCATTTTTACATGCTTTTAGCAATACTAGGTAGAAATGTTCCTTGTGAGAAGGTGATTGATGTGTCATGACCTTCACCCAAGTTGTATATTCATGGTCAAGGTCACAACTGACTTGAATTAAAAGCTTACTTTTGCCTTCCAGATTGTAATTTCTATATGTTTAAATGGTTTCATATTGTAATTGGTAGAAACATTTGCTATGAAAAAGGGAAGTATAATGATCATGACCCAAGGTCATATCATACTGTTAAGGTCACTGTGAACATTAAATATTCAACTTTTATTTACCATCATTTACCATGAGCAACATTTATTTCAGTGTTGACAAATTTCCCCAAGTCTTTACATTCAAACCGTATATGTTTTAGTTACCAGTGCATACAAATAGCAATGAAAATACCCAAGAATGTAGCAAGGAAATTAAGTGATTATGGAAGTTGGTAATTGCGAATAAATTTTCAGATTGGTTATTTTCTAAACACTATTTGGTTTTTTCCTTTAAACATCTGTAACTGGGATTGTTTTTATAATAAACTGTGCAATTCATATTTATTTTTTATGTCAGAAAAATTGCGACACATGTTAAGTTGTTGACAACTAGGCATAATGTCATGGGCACAGTGGAAAATAAATAAATAAAAATAATCAGATTTCAAGTAGAAATCACATTACTTTATTTTAATACAAGCAATCTTGTTTTCTTTCTCGTTTTTAAAATTATGATCTACATGTCATATGTCATTAGCAAATGGAAATATGGCAATGTTTTGAGTTCATTTTTTAAAAATTTTTAAAGCATTGTAATTCAATTTAAAGTTAGGAATTACAGTATTCAATTATTTATAAATGCAAGTTCAATTATTTTCAATCTGAAAGATTTTGGTTTATAGATACTGGGAGCAAAAGTCTTTATTATTACAAGGCCACACTTTATTCCCAAGGTATGCTAAAGCTATGCTTAGCTTCTACATTACAAACATATTTTCTCGTAGTTTAACTAGGTCTCAATCCAACTGTTTTTTAGGACAGTACATGGACAAAGGCTATGCAGACAAAAAATTACCAGTCACATTGTCCTTAGAAAAATTTTAAAAATCTCAGTCCATATCCCTTCTTCTGACATCTCGTACACCCATAAGTGGCACAAAACACCCAAATGCAATGTTACTTACAAGCTGTTAACATAATTGGCTTGTTTTTTTTATTAAATCTAATCCATTTATAAAATGGCTACAGCTGTTTTCAAACCTCGTTTGAGGTTGTAAATGACTTCTCACATAATGGGGTATAAAATATAAAAAGCAAATATACATATTGCAAGTTTTGAATTTTGTCACTATAACTATGCAAAATATTTCATTAAAACACATTCAAGGTCATTTTTGGTATGCAAAGAATTAATTTTGCTAAAATAATTTAATATGTGATATATCCTTTAACATGTAAGCATTCCCAGGTAGTGTAGATTCAAGTTCGTTCAAATTTGAGGTCCTTGAAAGTAGGATGGAGCCTCTGAACAAGAGCAGATCTACTTAGATGAGCAATGTGGCCCATGGGCCTCTTGTTAATACATGGCTGCAAATGGAAATGTTCTTCTAATGAAGAATTTGGTGTTACAGCTATGACTGGTTTATTTGTGTTAAAGTTGTTGTGTTGTCGTACTGTATTTAGAGACTCGTATCTACAGTGTTTTCTTAGGCAAATACAGACACACAATGGCATATAAAATATAAATCTAGATCTGTATCAGCTGTACTGACAGGAATACTTTGTGAGGCTCTTAAATTAAAAACATGGACATAAATCACGAATGCAAGCCATTGCTTGATGACGTCTTTGTTATTCATGTGAGATATCTAAGACTGTTGAAAATAGGCTTTTGTTTCTGGAACCTGACAAGACAGACGACCATAATTAAATTCTGGTGGTGGGAAGTGTGATGAGGGGATTCACAAAGTACTGGTTGAAAATCTGCTTACTACTACTATGAGGTAGCAAAATATTGTGTATGTTGACTTCATCCTACTTATCACGCAAAGCTTGCATGACCATGATACAAAGGAAATATAATATGTTTATTGATTCCATGCTACCTTTTCCTACTTTTTATTGAATGGTACTTAAGGGAGAGGAAATTCACTTGTGCATATATTCAGGTGGTTGCTGTGGCAACTTGCTGAGATTGATTCATTATATAAGCATAACTTGTTTTTTGAAGTAAATTTAGTAAATGTAAATATATTAGATAGGTAGATTTTATTGTAAATGTTGGGTATTAAGTCTTTCAAATGAAGTTTGGAGACACCTTGAAAGGTTTTCTCAAATCAACATGAAATGATTTGATTATGAAAGATATGATATATAATAAGTATATATAATAATGTCAAAAATGTGGAAAATATGCAATTTGGATAAAAATCATGATTTTCAAAAAGTTGTTTCAGTAAATATGAACAAAAGCCTCTGAAGGATTTGAACTCCCGATCTGCGGTTTCCCGATGCTTTAACCTCTCGAGCTATGATGATGTGCAACCAAATTCACTGAGACAAACAATGTTACTAAACATTTAAATCACCATCTTGTGACACTGTGTCATAAAGAGTATAAGTTTTGGTGTAGTGAACTAACTTAGGTAATTATTTTTTTATTTTTCACTTTATATTGTCCAGGTCATTTCTCGGAAATGGTTAGTAAATTTTCTTGAGATTGTTAGGGATTGTGAGAGATGAGCTCTTTGCAAAAAATCACTTCCAGTCACCAAGTGTGACTGATTTTCAAAAAGAGATGATATCTGCAAGATTTCTCAGAAACAGTAACATATTAATGCCCTGATCACACAGGTTAATACATATTAATCTGAATTGCATTCACATGGAGATTTAATGTGTATTAGTTTACTTCAACTCAAAATTTACGTCACATCTTTAATGCACATCATATTTACTTCACATTAGCTCCTGTGTGAATGCAAAGCTAAACTAATGTGGATTAAATGTAGACGCATGCATAATGGCAAATTTGGGTCATATGCGTCATATTTATGGTCAGCTGTAGATATCTATGTTATTTTTTTCACTTGAAAAATGCATGTACAAACATGATGTCATTAAATAATGCCAGACACAGATGTGTGTTCTGCATAGGCATATAAGGAATACATAGAAAAGATATGATAAAAATGTTAAATTAAAATCATGACAGTGTGTGTGGTTTTTGGTTTTTTGGTGTGTTTTTTTGTTGTTGTTGTTTGTTTGGGTTTTTTTTGTTTTTGTTTTTTGTTTTGTTTGTTTGTTTGTTTTTTTGTTGTTGACATTTTAACAAATGCCACTCATTGGGTAAATTTTGTACCATATGATGTCATAGTAACTTATAATTTGCAGTCCATATCAATCACATCATAACATTAATTAGCATAAAGGTGAAAAAGTTAACTTGGTTATTGAAGAAACGGTTGCTTGATTGAATGCTGGTCCTCAGAGGAAATATCTTGATTTCTTGAGAACTTGTAGGAAAAAACATGTATACAAGATGAAGAATATTTCTATTGTATGTGTTTTCATTTATTTTCAGTGTTTTATGCAATATATTTCATTTCTTGGAAATAATTTTTCAAAAAAGATCAAAGGACCTGCCAGTCATATTTGAAATTTTTTTTTTTCATTTATTTAGTTTCATTTCTTTTTTTTTTCCAGTTAATTTAGAAGTGCATACAAATTTTTTTTACAATGCATTAGTTTTCTTTGCATTACCGCCATGTGAACGCTATTTAATTCAAATTGATTTAATGCACATCTGTAAAAAAGAGCATAGCATGCCAAATTTTTAATGGATGTTTAACCACATGTATTAGGTGTGCACAATAGGGTCAAGCATGTCAACCTTCACTTCCAGTTGCACAAAATGTGATCAAAGAAACATCATACTGAACTTTTATCTTTTGAAAGGAAACTTAATGTTACACAGGCTTGGATTTCTCAAAAATGTCTCAGACATAAGTATGAGTTTTCTTTTATTTGAGCAGTCAAAATCTAAGAAAAATCTCTTACTTAAGTTCAAGTTTTGATGTAATTTTAAAAAAAAAAAAAAAATCCAGTCCAGGTCTCTTTTGGAATTTCAAAAACTGCTGGACTTAATGGAACATAAAACAGCAACTCAGTTTTTTTTTTAGAGTATTTCCAAAGTAACATCAAATATTTCTGTAAATTTCACTTCTGGTCGCAAGATTTTGTTTGTTCAAGTCAAATTCTTTCCCATTTTCACAAAGATAGATATTGATAGAGACATGAAACTTTGAGGGGTGAAAGATGTTGATTTTATTAAAAATACTGGACAACATGTTTTATCTGTCACTTCTGGTTGTCACCTGAAGTATTTTAAAGTAAAAACTTTCAAAATTTCTTTACGCCATTTCTCAGACATGCTCCACTCAATTTTCTTGAAATTTTAAGCAAGAGTGAGGAATTCAAACAGTTTCAAGTTTTTGTGAAAATCACTTTCAGTTGTCAAACATGGCAGATTTTCTTTTTTAGGTCACCTGAGTAAACTCTGGTGACCTATTGTAATTGGTCAGCATCCGTCATGCATTGTCCATTATGTGTTAACAATTGTGTATTTTCAACTTCTTCTTGATAACTATCAATCCAGTACTTTTCAAATTTGGTATGAAGCATCTTTGGGACAAGGCAGGGGATATAAATTGTAAATTTCAGGACTCCTGCACCCCAGGGGTTGTAGGAGTGGAGTAAAAATTGCCAAACATTAAGCAGTATTCAAAAATCTTCTTTACAGCTATATTTGTAAGAAAATCTAGATCACAGTGATAATTTCATAATCCCCAAGATAGATGTTCTAGCTTCAGGGTTGGACCAAGCTTGGTATAAATTATGTGTTTAACATTTAAATATATCTTTTTAAGGCTTTTGACACTAAATTAAAACTAAACAGATATTTAGAAGGCGTAGGTGGTTCTCAACCAAAATTGTAAATGTCATGATCCTAGGATTTTGTTCCAGGGTGGAACCAAAAATACTGCTGCTAAATATTAGAATTTAGCTTAGATATGCAGAACAGGAAATTTTTCTAGATTTCATAGCCCTGCAGGTCAATGGGTCTCTTTTTTCATCATGCTTGCAGATACTCATTTGATATTTAATAGATTGCTTTACCATGACAAATCACAGATCAAGTTCAGATTTTGTTCCATTCCATTGATTTTTGCCGAATTATGGCACTTGGACATAGAAAATCTGTCATTTATGACTTACTTTATGAGACCTGGTTATTCTTGTGCATAACTGTTGACAAATGTATTATTTATGCAGAATACTAAGACCCAACTTGTCTTGGAGTCAGTAGGGAACATGTATTGCTATGCAATACTTACAGAATGCTTGTTGTTTTCGTATTGAAGGGGGGTTAGGTACCTTTTGAGGGGATCGAATGGAGATGAGAGCTAACAGAACTAAATGGGAAAAATTGATTCCATATTTCGGCAGATATGACTTGAGAAAATTAAGTCTTAGAATTTTTAGCAATTACAAGGGGATGATGACACCTACAAATTTGTATCAAGGTCAACTAATTCCAGTGACCATGACCTCTGACCTTGATCATATAAACAAGTATAAATTGAGAACCTTGACTAATAGAGACATGGAATCTTCAACAATGATGATTTGACAAGGCTTAGAAAACTAATATCAATGTCAAAGTGACTTTGGTGACCTTGACCTGTGACTTTGATCAGAAAAAAGGTGTATCATCCAAACTTGGACTTATAGAGGCATGGGATCTTCAACAATGATGATTGGATGATGAGGACTACATACTTAAGTATCAAGGTCAAATGACTTCAGTGACTTTGGCCTTTGAACTTGTATAACTTGAGAACCTTGATTGATAGAGTAAGGGATTGTGCCATGAAAATCTGTGTTCAATAAAATATCCAATTGTGAATCAGATATATGGAAGGCTCATTGGCGTCTATCAACAAACTAACAACTCAACTTTATGAAAAATGGGATGACTTCAGCTTGACCATTGTCATTTCCCATATTTATGTAGCAGTATTCCAATATCACCTCCATATGGTTTTATGTCCCATGCAGGAGAACATGTTTTGTGTATGGTCAATATTTGAATCAAGACATGCTACTGACAAACAAGGTGATGTTACAGGTGTTTCAATAGTCTTGTTTAAAGTTGACATTTTGCAATTTCTATTGTTGTTATTTATTTATTTATTAATTTGCAAATACAACCTGTCATTAGGTTGAATGCTGTCTAATATTTTTCATACCAATTGTTAGGACATTCTTTACATACTGATTTTGACTACAGGTTATTCCAAATACCTAATCAAGATATAGGGCTCACAGTGGGTGTAATCTGTGTGAGTCAACAGGGGAAGCTTACTCTTCCCAGGTACCCGATCCCACCTCTTGTGTGTCCAGGGGTCTGTATTTGCCTTACTCTTAATTTTGTATTCTTAACAGAATTTATTTAACCACTATCCCTGTAATATCGTTTACAAGTGGTCAAGGTAACAGAAATTAGAAACATAGTCTTGTTTGAAGTAAGCCAGTAATACAGGGTACGTAACACATTGTATGAAAGTGGCATTCAAATGATATACCTGAGTTTAGTTGAGCCTCTTGGGATATTTGTCCTGTTGGAACAGATTTTGTACAGTTTATACAATGATCCAAATTTCAGGATTACTGCCATGTCTTTTAATTGATTGAAACAATTCTTTTAAATATTTCTATCCCCATTTGCTACATACTTAATACAAATGTTCATATAATGGTCCCACAGAAATGTTCCTGTAGTGATCCCACAGAAATGTTCCTATAGTGATCCCACAGAATTGTTCCTATAGTGATCCCACAGAATTGTTCATATAGTGATCCCACAGAAATGTTCCTGTAGTGGTCCCACAGAATTGTTCATATTGTGGTCCCACAGAATTTTTCCTATAGTGATCCCACAGAATTGTTCATATAGTGATCCCACAGAAATGTACATTACATTTTGAAATAATCTGATTTTCAATGTAGCCATTACAGCTTTTGATTGGCTGAAATTATTCAAGTCAGGTGAACAATTGACGCTCTTTTGAGTATATTGTTACCTGCATTTGGCATGCTTTCTACAAAAAATTGTTCCAGTAGCCTTATAATTACATTTTATTGCAACTGATTTAACTTGTCAAAGATAGCATATATATCAAGGTATCAGTTTGACAAAATTTGTTCCTTTGTGGGTTTTGAGAAGATTTTGAAAGATTATATATATATATATATATATATATATATATATATATATATATATATTCTTTGTAAAATTATGACTTGCCCTGAGCAGCACAAATAAAATGTTTTTAGCTATTTTGAAATGTCTTAAACTTATGAGTCTTTATTTATATTTATATTTCCAATGTTTTTACCTTTTATTTATATTTCTGATGTTTTTACCTTTTATTTATATTTCCAATGTTTTTACCTTTTATTTATATTTCCAATGTTTTTACCTTTTATTTATATTTCCGATGTTTTTACCTTTTATTTATATTTCCAATGTTTTTACCTTTTATTTATATTTCCAATGTTTTTACCTTTTATTTATATTTCCAATGTTTTTACCTTTGATATCTTCACACAAATTGTAATATAGACATTTCTTCATGAACACACTTCAGTCGTAAAACAATAAATATATGAATACAGAACTATTTGATAGATGTAGGATGTCTATTTTTCATTCCTGTTTAGTTTCCATGAAGTACTAATGCTAGCATTGTAATCAATACCCACATGTATTTTCAAAAATTTTTAATTTATTTTTCAAATGATCAAGGTGTCTCAGATGAGTGTTGTAGTCCATGGGATTCTTTTGCTAATTCAAACTACAGTGTAATGGTATTGCTCCTTATCAAAAATAAAACTTCAGTGAAAATGAAACTGTACTATAGTATTTGTTTAAATGTTCAGTGATCTCAGAACTCCTGTGTTTTTTTATCTTTAAGGCAGCTGAGGGTTTTCTGTTTGTTGTAAGCTGTGATAGGGCCAGAATTCTCTACGTGTCTGAGTCTGTGCGAAACATCCTAAACTACACAAGGGTAAGTATGTCAATTGCAATATTGAGAAAAAGCGAATCAACAAGCTTAAAATTCCTCATGTATTCCATGCAAAATTATCTTTTAAAAGTATTTCTCCTGAAGTCATATCTGGTAAAATTTAAATGAAATAAACACCATTAATAATGATTTGACAATGACATCACGGAGAATTATTTCATAAGTACTGCATTATTAATTTTAATTGTTAATTTTTTTTATTGAAAATTTCATATATTGATATATATTGAGAATGAATGCATTAAAGTCTGTGTATTGTTTTGAATCATCAGATCTATACAATGATGAGTCAGAAAATTATTGTAAAATGCAAAAAAAATTGTCATCTTTGCTAGCCAAGGGTGATGCTCCATGGTCTTTCTCTTTTCAAAGAGAAAAGAGAAACACTATAGATAATACAATGGCTAGCCAAGATGAGAACATGTTAACATCTGTGTACTTTTCAATATTTATTTAGTGTAAATTAAAACCAAAAATGACTTCATGAAACTATTTTGCAAAATAAAAAAAAACGAAAAAAAGGTTTTGTATGAAATATTGAGGAAATTTACCACAATAGACAATCTGCTGTCCCTATTATAGCATCTTGTTGAACTGCATTCAACAATATTCTTGACATTTGTTGGTTTTTTTTTTTCTATTTTGTGAAAATTCAATAATTTATTAGAATAATTAAAAATCTGTAAAATTCCTATTATTAAAATAAGAATTTCAACTTTTTTTTCTTCCAATTATATACTGTAGTTAAAAGTTATACCACATTCTAAACTTTCTTGCTTGATTGTTAAAACCTGAAATTAAATGGCTGCCATTTTTATTTATCTGTTTGGTCACTTCCTTTTATTCAAGTTTTAGTCCAACTGAATTTGATTGATGTAAGACTTTATTGTGTTTTTAGGGATCTAGCTAGATCTGATTGGCCTGAACCTTTATTTATTAATTTTATTATTATTTGTGCATGTGTGTATGTGAAAATGAATTTCATTAGTCCAAGTCCCTATATATTCTAATCTTTTGATTAACCAGATCTCTGTTATCTGTCTTGTGTAGCTGGATTTGATTGGTCAGAGCCTTTTGGATTACCTCCATCCACATGACATTAGCAAGGTCAAGGAGCAATTGTCTGCATCCGACATCTATCCCAGGGAACGGCTGATTGATGCTAGAAGTAAGTGATGGACCTGTCCATTCTTTAATATGTGAAGCGAAAAAAAAGAGAAATGATTAGGTCTGTTCTTTAATACATGAAGCAAAAAAAAAAGAAGAAATGATTAGGTCTGTTCTTTAATACATGAAGCGAAAAAAAAATGATTAGGTCTGTTCATTAATACATGAAGCGAAAAAAAAAAAGTGATCAGGTCCATTCTTTAATATGTGAAGCAAAAGAATAGAAGAAAGTCCATTCTTTGATATGTGAAACAGAAGAAAAGAAGTAAGTGATCAGGTCTGTTCTTTAATATATAACAAAAAAAATGATCAGGTGCAGTCTTTAATATGTGACCCTTTAATATGTGAAGCTAATCAGGTCTTTTCTTTTAATAAAAAGAAGTTAAGTGATCATGTCCATTCTTTAATATGTGAAGCAGAAGAAATGAAATAAATAATTAATTAGGTGTGTTCTTTGATAAAAAGAAATAAATGATCAGGTCACTTCATGAATTAAAAAAATGATCAGGTCTATTCTTTAGTATGTGAAAACAATTAAGTAAAGGTCCATTCTTTAATAACAAGTGAGGCTCATGTTGCTTTGCGATGTGATGAGCTTGCTCCAATGATTACACATTTGAGTCACATGATTTCCTTTTCATCAGGTGAAAAATGATGAGAATTACCCAGTGCTCTGGAAAAATGGTACTGTCATGGTGGTATACTTCATTGATGACCCTGTAGATGAAATTAATAAATTGTTTGAAAAGTACATTTCAGACAAGCTTTCTCATACCTCTGTACATTTTCTTGTTTTGAAAGAAAAAACATTGCAGCAGCTAACATGGTGTCACACGTTACAATGCACTGTTACATTGAGTGTGTCATAGTCTCAGCATTGAATGAATAAATGGATTATGTCTGAAGTCATGCAGCAAGCTGTTTAGGAAGTACTTTACATTGTCATAATGGCTGACTTTCTTTAAAACTATGAATGAAAATATAAATATCAACAACATTTGTCTGTTCATTTCAAATTTTAATGCCAAACTGAGTAGCTCAGTGGGTTGGCACATCGACTGCTGAACTCTAGATCATGGGTTGAGGGGTTTTAAATCTTTTTTCAGATTACTTTTTACTAAACTGCATTTTTTTTTTTACTAAATAATTTTTGACGAAATGAAGTATATTTGAAAGTATTTAATTTCATAAAATATTGTTGTACATATCTTCCATTTTCATCCACATCAAAATTTCTCTGGTGTAGCATTCCTCCTTAAAGGTCATTGCATGTCTCAACAGTCACACCATAAAACACATTATGTGAAGCAGAAGGAAAAAAGAAAGAAAGTAATCCAATCCATTCTTTGAGAGGAAAAATGTGTTTAATAAAAAATAAATAGCCTTTGTGTTACAACTCACAATACCTACATCATGCTTTATTAGTCCTATGCAGTAGTATTAATCTGTTTTAAGCTGGGATCATCTGCTTGTGTAAGGTGGAAATTTTCCTGCTGTGAATAAACATGATCTAAAGGGTGTTAAGAAAGTTCGTTCCATTTGTAAATTTGAAAAATTAAATAGAAAAACGACATGTTTTTGTTTCAAATTTTTACTGGTAACTCTATAGACTTTTTTTTTCATTATATCAGCAGTTATCCTTCCCTATGTGCACTCTCTTGTGTTACTATAGTGTGATGTAAACAAAGTGTCTATTACGTCACGAAATAAATATGCCGAGTTCAGTGAAAAAGCAGACGTCCTGTACAAGTGTTGATACAATTAATGAACGAGCTCAAGCTTTGGCTTTATTAGATGCAGGATTAAGTGTGAAGGATGTGGCTAAGCAGCTATGTAAAAGTGAGCAATGGGTAACAAAGTGGAGGCGAAGGCGAGAGTAAAATAAACAACTATCCGATCAACGGTGATCCGGCCGGCCTTCGAAGATAGTGGGGGTAGTGAAGAGAAAAGTGGAAAACATAAAATACAAACGAGGAAAATCAACAAGGAAATGCAGCAAGGAACTTAAGAACTCAGGCTTTAATGTGAGTCATGTAACTGTTTTTAATTATTTGCGAAAAGTTAAAAAATGGAAGGCATTTAAAAGACCGAGAAATCAACTATTGACGAAAACACAGAGGCAAAAGAGATTGAAATTTGCTCGTGATCACAAGCATTTGACGGCTGAAGACTGGGAAAACTACTTCTTTAGTGATGAATCTACGAAATATTTGTTTCATGTTCCGAACCGACAGGACGATGTTGTATGGTGGTCCCAGTCAGATGAGGTTCCAGATGTAAGCTGCGTCAAGTTGAGCGCTAAAGTCATGGTATGGGGTGCGATGGGAGTACAGGGATTATCCAAACTTCACATTGTTCCAGCCGGCAAAACTATTAATGCTGATTATTATGTGAACAATATCCTTCAAAAAGAACTAAAACCTGCTCTAAATCGACAGAAAAATAGTGGTAGGATCGACGAACGAAAGTTACTTCAATATCCAGGACACGCCACCTTTGTTCAAGATGGAGCAACCCCTCACACTGCCCTGCTAACACAGAGTTGGTGTGAAACTAATCTACCAAACTTTATTACCAAAGTAGAATGGCCAGGCAATTCCCCAGACCTAAATTGCATCGAAAATCTATGGAGTATTCTGGACAGCGAGGCCTACAAGG
Organism: Ostrea denselamellosa; assembly: GCA_024699665.1. Taxonomy (NCBI): domain Eukaryota; kingdom Metazoa; phylum Mollusca; class Bivalvia; order Ostreida; family Ostreidae; genus Ostrea; species Ostrea denselamellosa. The sequence continues at coordinate 828,307 of JAMZEH010000040.1, forward strand.
ATCTGCGCCCAACAACAATGTGCCAATTACGACGCCGACTTCACCGCGCATGGAGGGAGATACCTCAGAAACATTTGATTTCTTTGATTCATTCAGTGCCAAATAGAATTAAAAATGTATTGAAAAACAAAGGTGTACTGTCTGGTTATTAAAAACATATAAACTTGTATATGAGTTGTTTATAAATAATTTTAGGCATGCTGTAAATCATGGAACGAACTTTCTTAACACCCTTTATATCGAAGTATTTTTTTCTCTGCATCACATTTACGTGCTTGCGTAGCTAATATGGTGTTGTGTGTGTGTGTGAATATATATCATATGGATTGAATTCTTACAGATAGAATAACTTTAACATATTTTAGTCCAGTGCATAAAGCAGTTAGGATACTAGATGAAACCAAAGGTTGGTTAATGAAGAATGGCCCATCCCTCCTTATCAATGTTTTAATGAAGGAGGACCCCCTCCTGCTCAGTGAAGCTTGCCAGCTTGTCAGCATTAATTCGTCATGCTCAAATATGGGAAATGAAGTCTTGATTTTTAACAAGTCTAAGTTAGAGACATCCAAGTCCATTCTGAATCAATCATTTTCAAAACCTGCTGTTATTCTGTAAATTGATAAAAGCCTTTTTTGTGAAACTCTTTCTTTTCATGACATTTATGTGTAAGCAATTACAATTATGAACTTCCATGAAATCATAAACATCTGTAATAATTATTCTATTAATGTTTTGTAAAACTGAAGGGTACTATAGGTTAATTTCTTCTCCATCTGTCTGTCCCTCTGTCTGTCACTCACTCTATCCCATTGGTTTTCCAGACTTTTTCTTGTTATGCTTGCAAGGATCACCTGAAACTTGCAGTGGAGTTTCAGAGTAGCAAACTACAGATTAAGTTCGCATTTCATAACATTTGATTGACAGGTGTGAAAGAAATTTATTTTTTATATTGTTACATTTTGATATTCATCAGGGTCGAGATCATGTTCTGATGGATTGGCTGTATAAATAGGACATATGAATAGAGGCAGTCAATGAAACTCGATCGCTGATTGTGTAAATAATCACTTCATTACTTTAACATTTCAAGCTCATTAATCGCAAAAGGAACATATCAATGAAAATATGTATCAAATATGTTAATTAATCTTGTGAGTATCTTTCTGTAGTCATTGAGTGAAGTGTGATTAGTTGGTAATACTCAATTTACCACATTCCTGCAATCCAACTGAAATCATAGGTATTTAAAATTATTAAAATGAATAGGTGATGGTAAGTAGTATTATGAACAGTTCAGAAGTCCTTTTTAAGTAATTAAAATGTAAATATAAATGTTGTATTGGTGTTTTGTTTACTAATTTGACACTGGTAAACATATGAGTGAGTTATGAATTTTCTTGGTTGTTTTTAAATTTTCTTCTCATCAATAACAGTCAAAAAGTTTGTCTATTCATTGACATGCATTCAAAGCAGACAGAAGCTCTTAGTCAACCATAACATATTTTCCTAGACAACAATTACAGATTTCCTTGACAACAATGATGGGTTTCCCTTAACAACGACAGCTTTCCCTTGACAGCAATGGCAGGTTCCTTGATTACTTTTCATTTCTAAAAATCATTAAAGTTTTGAAATATTAACGTAACATCAATTACCACATTCATCCAATTGAGCGTCTAGGGCACTTAGAAAAAGCAGGTGGTGGTAATTTGTACATTTTGTTGAATATTTCCAGTGAAATTTTGACTTTAAGACTTTAACTTTAAGACATGTTTAAATAAAAATTGTAAATAAATCATTGCTGTACAGTAGATCCCCATTATTACGTGTTTCATTTTGTCATAATAAAATAATGTAATACCAGGGGCAGTGTGGTAGAAGCTGCCAGTGTAATCCAATACTCTGTAGTCAGGGAGTAAATATTTTTTATTCTATTTCCTTTGCCACTTGACTTTATTTACAACTTATCTTAAATATCCATGTTCATGTTCTTATTGTATGTAATCTTTATTCCTAGTGTAGGATGCATATACAGCCGCGTATTTCCCATCGGTTTCTTAACTTTCACTTTCTTGCATAATGCATGCGTGTAAATTTCACTCTAGAATCATTCCTATTCAATATTTGTTCAACAAATCACAAAACATTGGAGTGTTTTATTACTTTGTTTACCTATATTTTTTGTAATAAATTGTATCACCCCAAGTCAAAGTGGAAAGCTTTCCCCAAGCAGTTTCTTATCCTTCACAGTTCACTTAAAGTAAGCAGTTCCTTAACTATCAACAAGCCTCATTAGTATGCATGTCTCATTTGCATAAGAGCATTCATCTACCTGATTCTTGGCAATTTCTTGGCCTTCAGACTTCCTTCGCAGTTTTTAGGCAGTTATTTTGGCCGAAAAATTTTAAATAAGATACTTCTACAAGCCTTCATCCATTAATATTCATTTGAACTGCTTAAAAAACTGCTAAGGAACTGTGTACTTTAACCTTTGACCCAATTCACTGTGCCATATATGGAATACCAAACTGCTAATATTCATTCACTATGCCATATATGGAATACCAAACTGCGAGAAAACTGCTTATTTTTGTCAAAGTGCAAAACAATTATTACTAAACTGCTTATCTAGCTGCTTACAAATAACATTCACAATTACCAAAACAGCAACATAAAGATTTAATTTCATGAGATGAATGACTGTACAAGTTCAAGCAATTTAATTGACACAAACTACTAACAACAATATAAAACAAACTACTATCAATCCTTAGTTAACAAACTATAGGTAACAAACCACTAACAAAACACTAGAACATTGTGGACTGGAAATATCAAATTCTTAATATATCATCATAGATAGTTAACAAGCTCCTAACAAAGATAATATTGAAACAGATCAATTACACTGTGAAATATGATAAATCTTGAGTGCACACATGAAGAATTCACATATATGATCATAGTAAATCCTTTGAATCTTTTACTTGCTAGTTGCTAGATATTTGGTTACAGTTATCACAGTTTCCTGTGCATCAACTCCGCTGTCATCTACAACCATAATTCTCACGATACACTGCAAAATTTTACACTTCAGAGCACCTGTTCACAGAAATACACATAGCTGTTTTTCAGGTTGATTTGGGCAAAAATTGTCCAATTGATATTGTGGAAATTATTTGTCACAGAAAATGTATTCACAATGTCACAATGACTGCATGCATCCGACTATATCTGTACTCCAAGTTAAAGCCTTGATTAACTTTCCTTATATACCTCCTTGTTGAGTGGTGCCAAGTCAAAAGTATCTTGCCATGAACCTATAGCATGCTGTAGTAGGTAGAGGTACAGTCAGAGTGGTGACTGCCTTTGTTAGGATCAATGTGTATATAGCTTGAAAAAAAAAGTATTGAAAAAAATTGTGTACATATTTAGTTTATCACATATTTTTAATATGCATTCAGTCAAAATAATATCCTAAAAAAAAAACAAAACCAAAATATATATTTTTTTAAAAAAACCCCAAAACACTTTGTTTACTTACCAATAGACTTAGTACTTAGAACCTTCATTCTTTGATATTATAAACTCCCCTCTTTAGCTACTGGAATGCTATCTTATACAGGAAATCTCCATGTTTTGTGACTGTCTGTAGTTTTGTAGAGGTTTCATTGAAATGTCCAGCCCCAGCCAACACCGAATTGGAAATAGTAGTGACATACCATGATACAATTCTAACGACTTTCAGATTTACAAAATCTTGATATGAGAATAGTGCTACTTGGAATAATTTATACTTAGTGAATGAAAACATCATGGTACTAGGAAATAAATAAATCTTAGTAATATTGTAATGATGAACTTACTGATGCAGCTTTGCATACCAGCTCCTCGGCCATGTCCGAACAAAATATCAGTATCACAGTATTCACAATGCTGATCACGAAACTGTTCATGAAACTGTTCATGATAACTCAATATAAACAACTCTAACATAAATCCACTAAAACTACAAACAAACAATATAGAATAAGGCGAAATTCAACTGCTGATCTACTTTTCCTCTTTCAACATGGCACAGACCCATTACTCCGTGTGGCATCACAGCAATTAAACACCTGAACCCTACATACACTCAGATGTGATTTTGGAGTTTTTTGCCAATATCCCCGTTATTTCAATTTATATGTTCGTCAAATCTTCAACAAAGTTTTAATTTGGATAAATGTTGTTTTACCAAAAAATGTGATTGCATTGCATAGGCCCTTTAATATTAAATTTGAATGCAAATATGTTGTTTTTCGTCTCTGTCACGTATTCTGATTTTCACTAATACCTGACAGAGACAAAAAACAACATATTTGGATAATCTTTAATGCATATTTACAAATAATAAGTTGAAAAAAATTTGTGTGATTTTAGGAGGGGGGGGGGGGGGGGTGATAATGATCCATGTGTTTATCTTAATGGTAAATTCTATCTAACATATATAATATACACTTAGAAATAGGAAATAGCTATTTATCATGCAAATAAAGTAAAATGAAACATGCACTTACGGTTAATATCTTTAATAATTCTTTGATAATTAATGTTCACTCATATAGACAATTATCTATAATGTTATATTATTGGTAACAAAATTTGAAAATATAAATGATCAGTGTGTCCATGGGAATATTAATTAATTTATTGCCAAATATTAATATATGTTGTTATCATTTTCAAAGAGAACTCACTGCTTGTGTTAATACATCTGCTAAGCAGTGAGAATGTGCATCTGTGTTGACTGCTTAGATAAGCTGCTAACAGTTAAAATGAGCAGTTCATGAGAAAAGAGTAGGTAGCTTTATAAACTGCTTAATGTCAAACTGCTAAGAAAATCCCAATAAAATTGTGAACTGCTCAATAACTGCCTATAAACTGCCTAAATTAGCAGTTCACTTTGACTGGGGACAGTTGAGTTTGAATTGAATTGTTATCCTTAGTGTTTTGTGTATTTGTAAGAAAATACAGTAACATGTATTGTTTGACATACAGAAAAAAAATTGTTTAACAAAAGTATTTTATTGTGCATGTTTTATTCCATTATTTTCTATTTCATAGAAGGCTTACAACTTAACAGTACTGTGCTGAAATGTACAATTATAAAAATTAGTAGTGCCATCTTGGGTTGTCAAGGGGGCGTGTCCCCATACCAAATTATGTTACACAATATAAACTAATTTTTTTTCAGTCTGCTCGGCCAATAAAATTGTGTGTTACATATAAAATTAAATTATATATTTACAATGTCAAATTTAAATGGTAATAAATGTTTTGTAGTAAAGTATATTATTTCAACTCTTTCTATCTTCATCTTGTAAAAACCACTTGATATTACCATAGCTGTAGAGTTCACTGACATTTTCAGGCCTAAATACAGTAGAAAATTTTCCTACTTCTTATTTTCAAAATGTTTTGTTCAGAAAATGTTAGAGAAACATTCACTTTTCCTTCTTTTGCATGCAGGTTCTATTAAGCCCTAGTGCATAGGGGATACTTTGTTGGTGCTATTGGTTTTAAGTAATGGTTTGGGAATTTATGCTATTGTAAATTAAACAGTTCGATATCTTGTTAAAGGGAACAACTGCTGTAATTAAAGAGATTGTGAAATGTATAAAGTTTCTAGTACCAGTTTTATATGGTACCCAACTGAACAAGTATTAACAAACCTTTCAGAATTTCACACAAGATTGACTAATTATTACTATACATTTCCACCATCTCCGCACTGTAGATCCACTAATTATATTACATCCAGAAACTTTCTCTTTCTGTGAAACCTTAGGAGACTTCAGCCAAAGAACACAGCTTCTATAAGTGATTGGTTTAGATCTGACTGACAATTAATAATCTCTTTTTTGATCCCAAAGCTGTCTTTTTCTGGTGGTGTGTAATTTATTTCCATGGCCGTCCTGTGTTGTACAGTAGAATGTTGAAGGGGCTCTTGGTGTTGGTTGATCCTCCTAATCCAATAAATGTCCTCTCTCCTGAAATTTCTGACATCATAGAAAACTCATCAAGTTTTTTGAAATGATGTGCAGACTGCTGTCTGTAGGGTGTTTAGAACTTAAAAAGATGTAAGTAATTGTTCTATCATGACTGGCATGGAATCTGGTGAGTTGGATTCAGACATGAAAGACAGGTTTAAGGGACTTGAGGAGACAAAGCTCTCCAGAACAGATAATTACATGACAGGTGCACAATCATCTGCGTCTTATGTTTTGTTTTCACAATTTCCTGTCATGGAAGTTATCATATGCTTTCTTTGCTTTTATACCCATAACATAAACAAATTAGACATTTATTCTGAATTTAAGAATCACTTAAAAATAAATAAATAAATGAAAGTGTCAGTGAAATTTAAAGAAATACTAAACATATCACAATGTTTCCATAATTGGGAGGGTAGTGTTGGTATGTTGGTCATTTGTTTTATGTCCCATCAATAATTTTTCAGTCATATTGAGGCATCACCTACCACAAATGTAGATATATGCTTAGTGCTCATGTCCATAGTAGTGAGAGTCCTTTAATGTGCCAATTTAACACTTACTGGACCTTCCATTTTAAGGTTGTATTTGAAAGACCCATGATTCTCACTTCTAAATGCCGAGTGTTTAGTGAAGGAGCAATCACTACCTATGTTAATATCTTGGGTTTTTTCACCCATGGCACAAGTGGGGCTCAAATCGCAACCTCCCAAGTACAAAGTGAACACTTTACCACTGAGCTACCATGACCTATGGGAAAGGTGGGGGGGGGGGGGTGAGAGTAAAAGGTATGGAGAATTGCCTTCCGTGAGATGTTAGGTATGTAACAGTAAACAGATAGTCTGGATTATTGCGAGCCTTTCATTGAAACTGGGTGAGTTGATGTGTCTGGTACCATGCATGTAAGACAAATTTTGAAGAGAATATCCAACGATTCTTAGCACTGAAGTTTGTTAAGCAAACAAGTGTCAATCTGTGAAATGATAGAATAATACCCACAAATTACAAATCACTTCTGAAATCTGTAAATTTTAGTTTGTGTGCTAATATGGATATCATGAATGAGATTCATAACATTGTACATGCATATATGACATTGTACATTGACATGCTTGCATTTGACATACTAGTCATAGAATTTGTTATGTGATTCATCCCATGTACATGTATGTTAGTTAATGTTTGAAATATTGGAGACTTCTAGATTTTGAACATTTTATCTGCAGTTTCTGATAAGTATTCAGATGGGTTACAAATCATGTGAGGGTTATAATATTGGTCAAATTAACACCTGTTAAATAGTGCTTGCAACAATGGAGAAGTTAAAGGCAAGTTTTGACATTTTTGAAGCAGATGGTTGTTCAATATTGCCCTTATAACATGACATTTATCGGTGTATCATATATTTTGTTGTTTGTACAACTCTGAGCAGTAATGAGCTTGTAGAAAATGAAGGCTTTGAAACATGACTGTCCTCAATTTTTTTGTGGATATTATGAAAATCCCCACCCCATCATCAATATTTGCTTTGCTCTATGGACACAGAAATACAAAGGTTCAATTGTTATTAATTATTTTATCTTGCAGATTAAGATGTAAATCAATTCTATGAACATAAATGAAGCTCAGTTTGAACCTTTGAACCAAGGTCCAAAAGTGGGCTTAGCGTAGAATACTTCTTTGTGTTAAAAATTAAAATGCATAAGTTGTATTTTTTAAATCTCAAGCTAGAGACAAAGAATTTGGAGAGAACCATCATCATACTATAGACTAGATGTATATCATTGCACAAAACACGTAAATGACCAGTAGAGCAACAGTCAAACGAAGACCTGTGTGAAATTGCACATGCATGCGTGTGACAGTACATGGAAATGATTTATTGTATGCAGAAACAAGACAAGAGTTATTGGAAATAGTAAAGAATTTAGTGGAGAATTTGTAACATGCTGTATAACCCATTTCTGTTAGGTCTGTTGGAATAATAGTGTATTTGGTAAATATGGAAATTCAATAATTAATAATTTTTATGAATAATGGAAGAGACACTTCTGAATTCTTCAAACCATTACATTTCTCCAGTCTAAAAAGAAGAGAAATGGGGGGGGGGGGGGGGGGGGGGGGGGGGGGGGGGGGGGGGGCAAAGATTTCTAGCAAATACCCAGTCTGTCTATCAAGGTTGCATAAGCTAGTAAGTTTGAAAAAGAAATATCATGATAATTGAACTAATAAGGATATATAGTAGAAGGCTCTTGGCATTGTTGCCAGTTTCTTATTGATAAGCAATGATGGCTCCAAAATTCAATTCTACTTGATTCAATTATGGTATATTGAATTAATTAGATATAATTAGACAGTACAAAGTCATCAATATGAAGAGTTAAATGAATATTTTAGGTTATTAACAAAATTTAATACCTTTGATGCTATCTATTTATTTTTTGTCAGCCATGATGCCAGTAAAGACAGAGCTGATCAGGCGACCAACATACCTATGTTCCGGTGCTAGACGATCATTTTTCTGTCGGATGAAATCTGGAAGCTCTGTAGCAGATCTATGTTCGGGACTGAAGTCAGAGAAGGACATTGATCTAGAGCTCTGTAGTCGCAAGAAAAAATCTGGTAAGAATCATGCAAGTCAATTTGATATACTAGTCACTGTTGTTTAAATCGCACCTGACTTAAGTGGCTTAAGTTTGTATTTCATCTGCATTTAATTTCTTGCACAATTGAATATCAACTTCAGAATCTATTGAGTAATATGAGGCCAAATTCAGAGGATGATGTCAAGTTAAAAAGAGGATTTTTATGGACTTGGTTTAGAGAAAAACAGCGTCAGCTTGGGACTTTTTACCTTTTTTCTTTTTCTGATTATAGTAGAAAACAAGTGTTTACATTTACCAACTCACCTGAGTCAGCTCTCAAGAACCAAAACATTACTGAGTAAAGGCAATTTGATTCAAGGTTGTTCAAAAAGAAGTGATAAAATCCATCTGGAAAGGAGATGAATCAGAAATAGTAAACAAGGGTTGGTTCTATTTTTTGCAAGGTCAGCTGAACTTGAGACAGGATAGACAGAGCATGAAAGATTCCTTATCCAGCAAAGACTGGTTTTATTTGTTTCGAAATGGAAAGCATGCAATAAGATATTTTTTTTTTTTCATTTTCAAACATCAAATAAAACGGATTTAGATTGTTTACATGATTTCAGAAAAAGACGTCTCTTTTTCAATTTTAAAAGTAACAACTGGTACATGAGTGTCAGGTTTACCTTAAACATAAAGTTTGAATTGAATGCTAAGGAATTGGTTTATTTCTATGATAATTGAGTGAATGGCGTAAAGTGTGGAAAAAAGTGATTGCGGCACAGTGGAATGAGCATGAAATAATCAGTTCATACTCGGTAACTGGATCCTGACCTTAATGCCTATGTTAAGCAGATTGGTAACAAAGAACGGTTCAAGGAATGACTGTCAGCTTTATATGAACTTGAGGAGACTTCAAAATGCTTTCATTGCATTTACATTACCCATAATTCAGAGAAGCTGGACAGTAATTTCTTAAATTTTAGTATAAATTTCTATATTATACATACCCAGAAAAATCTGCTATAAAGCAGAGCAAAATGTGATGGTTCACTTTTAATTCCCAATTTATAAAATACTAGGGGAGGGGTGGTTGTTGTTGGCTTGATTCTGTGATTGGAGAGATTTATTTGTAGAAAAGTTTCTCTTTTCATGGAGGATTAAGTGCTTCAGTATTTCCCATCATCATAAGCCCCAGCTGAAATGTACACTCCTCTCCCTTTTCACCTGTGGCTCTCTACATGAAAATTTTCTCATTTCTTGTAAATATGCATGACAATATATATTCGGCCAATCAGTACGCTTAGTCAGAGATTTGAACTGTTTATAGAATGCAAGCAATTTACTCTTGACCAATCAGAAAGCTTGTTTTTCTACTTTTTGGTAAACTAACCTAAACAGAACCTGTGTGTATACAGATATGGCGATTTCAACAGTTAACAAATTAAGAAACAGATATGCTGGGGTATATGATTTCTTGTCAAAGATACTTTAGTTGCTTAAAGCACAAGTTTTTATGGCTGCAGCCATTATTGGATTAAATGCAACTGGGCTATTTATAAATCAGATTTTCAATTTAAAGGATAAGTGTTTATTCTCTTGGTCAGTGAATAAATAACATAATTCTCATCATGCATATTTACGAAAGACAAGAAAATTTTCAAGCAGAGAGCCAAGGGTGAACAGGGAGAGGAGCAAACCTTTCAGTCGTAGCTGATATTTCCATACCATATGAATGCTGTGAAAATTGCCCCCCTTCCAACAAAAAATGGGATTTTACAATTTGCACTGTCTTTATATGCATGTTTCAAATGATGGTACAAAGAAATAAGTTGATGTTTTTCAGACAGGAAATCCTTCACTGTGATACATTGCACAGGATACCTCAAATCGTGGCCTTCATCAAGTCTAGACATAAAAGAGCAGGAAGATTCTGAGGACAATTGTGATTTAAGCTGCTTAGTGGCAGTTGGACAAATCAAAATGTCTTGTGACAGAAAAATAGTGGACAAAGACAGTGATATTAATGTCCGTTGTGTAGAATATGTGTCCCGAATGAGCATTGATGGAAAATTTACATTTGTTGATCAAGGGTAAGTTAATTCACCACTGGATAAGATTGCAGTTACTGAAAAGGGAGGCATAAGACAAGAAATCTGCCATGCCAAGGTTTTACACTGAAACAGGTAGATATACTCAGACATGGTGACAGAATGAAAATAAATTAAATTATTGGTTTTACAATATTAATGAAAGATTAAGAACATGTGAAAAAGAAATGAGATGGCCTCAACTTTGATCTGAGTATTGCATTTAAGCTCATGGATACAAATGTCCTAACTTGAGGAGAATTCAGTACATTCTGCCATTGTTCAACTAGCATTACGAGTCACAAAGCCTTTTGGTTTATGGGTCTTTTGTAAAGTGTACATTCATTTGTACATCATGACTAATGAATGATGCATTGTATATTGCAGCTTATATGACTTTCTCGCTTTCCACAACACATGTTTAACCTCAAAAGTAATAAGCTACGTCAAGTAGGATAGGTCTAGTTCTAAATGATACATCACCATAAAACTGATATCAGCCAGACATGATTCAAATTTGAATGGACACTGCATTATCCATTGATGGTCTGACCTTCATTTTTATGATGAGTGACCGTATTAAAACTTTATGCTGTAGATTAAAGAATTTGAAATGGTTAATTTCTAGAAAAACTGTTAACCATACACAATTCAGACTTGCTTGATTGATGCATCTAGGTATACACACAACCAGTCATGATTTTTATGCAGCATCTGACCTATAATTTTAAGGTGTGTGACCAGGTTTTAGTTCTGCAGCAGGTTCATACCTCTATAAGTATAGCTTCTATATGCATGGAGGTTTTTCATAATGACTTCATAAAGTTGTACTTGCAAGAAATGAAAGCTTGTTGATAAAGTTGTAGGAGTCTGTTTGATGAGCTCTGCTGTCTTCTGAGAACTCTTGGTATTATCAAATCTAAGACTTTCAGAACAAATCTGATTTCATTTCTATCTAACTGCTCCAGAATCAGACTGTAACACCAACCTCCCCCCCCCCCCTACCTCCCAACATTTTGAGTTATTGAAGATTATATTTAAGTCTGATATTACTTATGGATAGAGGGAGCACTCATCAAGTTTTGACCTAATATCTGTAGCTGACAAGGTCATGGACCAGTAAATAAGAAGGGGGTATTCCTCTTACGTTGTGTACTGGGGTTCCCTTTTTAGAACTCCCTTAATGAAAGTATAAATTCTATTTGATCTAGCCCTCCCCCCCCCCCCCCCCCCCACACACACACACACAATAAATTACTGCTTTGTTCTATGGAAATATAAATTTTCAATTGTTACGAATTATTTAATCTTGCAGATATGGTGACCATGAAAAAATCTCAATTTGAACCTTTGAACCAGGGTCCAAAAGTGGGACCAAAGTAGAATACTACCCTCACGTTGTATTTTTTAAAATTTCATTCTTGAGACCAAAAAAAAATTTGAGAAAATTAATTATTATACTGTAAGCTTAATATATTTCACTACATGAAACATGTAAAGGACCAGTAGAGCAACAGTCAATCAAAGATTGGATATCTGATTCATGATATGGAAATGGTTTATTATCATATGCAGAAACTCAACTTGTATCTTTTTTTTCTCTCTCCAAAATTATAAAACACAATGTGTTGTCCCAAGATGAATTATAAACACATTGATACTGTAGTCTTGAACTCAAAATGGTTTGACCTTGTGTACCAAGCTACCTGGCCTTTGTGTTGTTATTATGACATTGGTCATGGCTTGAAACATGATTTATGAATTAATCTGCATATTTGAGGTCAATGCAGTACTCCCACTTGTACAATTGAAGGCCTCTGATCTGAAGAACTAGTGATGGAAATTTCAATGTTGAGATAAAAACTGTGCTGATGCACTACATTTTTTTAAAGCAAGATTATATTGTACCTCATTTGGCACTGAAGTAAAAGAGCTAATGTATTAGAGCTGAAGGCTCAAGTGAGCTTTTCTGATTACTGATTGTCCATCATCTGTCTGCCAGTCCATCTGTCTGTCTGTAATCTTTACATTTTCCACTTCTTCTCCAGGACCACTGGGCCAATTTCAACCAAATTTGTCAGAAAGCATCCTTGGGTGAAGGGGATTCAAATTTGTTGAAATGAATAGCAATATTCTTTTCCAAGGGGAGATAATTGTGAAATAGCAAAAAATATACTGACAAATTTTAAAATCTTCTTCTCCAGAATCACTGGACCATTTCCAATCAAACTTAGTACAAATCATCCTTGGGTGAAGGGGATTCAAGTTTGTTCAAATGAAGGACTATGCCACCTATGATCACAAAAATAGGGTGGGATCATTTAAAAACCTTCTCAAGATCCACTAGGCCAGAAAAGTTCAAATTTAAATGGAAGCTTCCTGACATAGTGCAGATTCAAATTTCTTAAAATCATGGCCCCCGGGGTAGGGTGGGGTCATAATAGGGGATCAAAGTTTTACATGCAAAAATATAGGTAAAAATCTTTGAAACCCTTCTTCTCCAGAACCACTCAACCAATTTCAATCAAACTTGGTACAAATCATCATTGGATGAAGGGGATTCAAGTTGTTCAAATGAAGGGCCATGCCACCTTCAAAGGGGAAATAATCACAAAGATGCAAAATTAAGGTGGGGTAATTTTCTTCTTCTCAAGAACCACTGGGCCAGTAAAGTTCAAATTAACATGGAAGCTTCCTGGTGTAATGCAAATTCAAGTGTGGTAAAATCATGGCCCCCAGGGGTAGAGTGGGGCCATAAGGGATCAAAGTTTTACAAGTGAAAATGTAGAGGAAATTTTTTTTTAAAATCTTATCCAGAACCACTGTGCAAGAGAAGTTAAAGTTTACAGGGCAGCTTTCTGACGTAGTGCAGATTCATTTTTGTTAAAATTATGACCTAGGGAGTAGGATGGGGCCACAGTAGGGAATCAAAGTTACATGCAAATATATAGGGAAATTCTTTAAATATGGACCAAGGTGACTCAGGTGAGTTATGTGGTCCATGGGCCTCTTGTTATTTCTACTAATCCAGTAGGTTAAGGAAATTCAACAGACCATTAGAAAATATAAGCATATAACCAAATGACCATTAAATTAATCATTTCTAGCCCCAAAAATGTGAAAAAAAGGTCAGCTCGCACAACACTGTTGTATCAGCTTACACAACAGGAAGTAAAGGCCTGTCCTATTTACCAGTTAATTCAATCATTGTGACCTTTAAATTCAGTACTACCAAGATCAATTCTAGGGGTTGTCTTTTAAAATTTAATTAACTGAAACTCATGTAATGTAAGTTGATTTTGTAATGAGGTTAGCAAGGAAACTGGGGTATTACTCCCAGTTGAGACCAACAACAAAATTTTAGATATCACAGAAATTGGATGGTTGTGAATGTTTAAAAAAAATTCAAGCAGTGAGAGCAATCAGAAATGAAATCCACCAAGGCTCTTAGATCTAAAGAAATGAAAGAGCACTTTCAGATTAAATAAACATGAATTCCATCCCAGAATCCTGGATCCATCAACCAGATATCACACATGAGGCTTGTCTTCATTGAAAATGTATAAAAGTTCACCCAAAGTATTGTGCAATTTGGCAACACAAATCTATTATTTTTGCACACTTCCTCATGTAAAGTGGAACAGGGGTGGATGGTGGTATTTGAGGATGTACTTGACTAAATCGTGGTTGTCCAACTGATTATGTACATACACATATGTGCTGAGGTTTACTTTGCTTGTGATTATGAAAATTTCCTCCTTATGTAGTGTCAGCTTAACATGTATAAATATGTTAGACCTGTTGACATTGTAACTAAGTCTATAAAACATTCTTCTCTATAAAACACTCTTCTCTATAAAACACTCTTCTCTATAAACACTCTTCTCTATAAAACATTCTTCTCTATAAAACACTCTTCTCTATAAATACTCTTCTCTATAAAACACTCTTCTCTACAAAACACTCTTCTCTATAAACACTCTTCTCTATAAAACATTCTTCTCTATAAACACTCTTCTCTATAAAACATTCTTCTCTATAAAACACTCTCCTCTTTTCTACAAAACACTTTTCTTTACAAAGATTGTGAGAGTGACAATGGTAAGTAATTATGCACTCCCATATTTACAAGAATCAGGAAGTTGACAATATTAATATTATAAACACTCATAATTACAAAATCAGGAATATTACAATCATTGTAGATATAAACTCTCATATTTACAAGAATCAAGAAGTTGACAGTTATTGGTAAAACACTCATATATATACAAGAATCATAAGCTGACAATCATTGTAAATAAAACTCATGTTTTCAAGAATCATGAAGTTGACTACCATCGTTATAAACACTTTTATTTACAAGAATTGGGAAGTTGACAATAATCATATTTTTTTCAGAGCTACAATCCTATTAGGCTACCTACCTCAGGAATTATTGGGGACATCTGTTTATGAATTCTACCATCAAGACGATATCTCTGTCATGTCTGATATACATCGAAAAGGTAACATAATTCTATATCATATGCTGTTTTAGATTGTAAATGATGCTGTACATTTGTTGACGGTGGATAAGGGCAACATTTATTATGCAAGTCCCAGAGAAACAGTCTACTGCCTGACATAAAGCAGAGACCCTCAAACCCATTCTGAAATTGATTTGTAAAGTTGTATTGAAAAAAATTCTAGAGGCTTAAATACCAGATAAACCATTCATCCTGAGTCTCTGTGGACACTGTTATGTCGAGTGTGACATCTTTCCCTCTTGTAGACAGGCTATTAATATCATCACTGCTACTGCCATGCTTTCAAAACTAGTTCAACTATTCCCTTTCTCCAGTAAATCAATGGTATTCATGTTCATTATAGCCAAGTTTTACTGTACAAATATCATCATCTGCAGTTGTTACAGATCTGATCATCTTGGTGCCTATGGAGTGTAAAGAAAAATTTTGTGTCATGAAGGTTTTTAGCTCACCTATGCAATAGGGTCAAGAGAGGTTTCCTGATCAGATTTTGTCCATCTTCTGCTTTTATAAGTGTTGTCCTTGTAAGCATTTCACATTTTCAACCTAAAGCTGATAACATTTTTATACCAGTGAAAAATTTCTGGAATGTAGATAAACATTTGCAAGCAAACAAAACTATGGGATTAATTTCCACTAAACTAACTGCATAACATTCTTGTGTAAAGGCAAAATTTAGGCTTATTCAAGTGAAAATTATGCCCTTCTTAAGGGGAGATGATAAAGAAAAAGTAAAGATAGAGTTGAATGTGTAGAAAATCTTGTCAAAAACTGCTAAGCCAGATAAACGAAAACCTTGTAGGAAAGCTTTTTTATAAAGAGAATATTCAAGTGTATTCAAACAATGAACCCTGAGATAAATTGAATGGGCCACTATAGAAGTTTAATGTTTTATAGGGAAACCAAGAAAAATGATAATCATCTTGATCATCTTAAGAACTTAAGGATATGATTTGTCACTTTAATTTGCCAGCATCCCCGTGCAGTGTCAATTCACATTTCTTCACAACATGAATCTTAGTTTCAGGATGGGTCCACAATGAGACAAGGGGGTGTCTCAGTTTTACGTAGGAATGCATTGGGAAATTCTTCTTTGAAGGCTTCTAAAGAACAAAGTAGATGCATATTGTTAAATTGATAGGCAAGCATCCTCATGAAGTTGGGTTAGCTGTAATTTCATTTGACTGATGGGGTTGACTTTTAGTTGTGTTCTACTCTCTTGGGATTATCTATAGCTGTGTTTTACTGGCTTAGGATTACCTATAATTTGTTTGACTGACTGGGATTAGCTATAGTTTTATTTTAATGACAGGCATTAACTACAGGTGTGTTTGACAGACTGGGAATTAGCTATACTTGTTTTTAACTGACTAGGAATTTGCTGTATTTAACTGACTGATTGTTGACTTTAGTTTTGCTTAACTGACTGGAAGCAGCTTTAATTTGATTGACTGACTGAGAATCAGCTATAATGTTTTGACTGAGTGGGAGTTAGCTATGCATTTAACTGACTGGGCATTAGCAATAATGTGTTTGACTGACTGGGAGTTAGCTATAATGTGTTTATTGGGAGTCAGCTATAATGTGTTTTAACTGACCGGGAATCAGCTATAATGTGTTTTAACTGACTGGGAGTTAGTTATCATATGTTTGACTGGCTGGGAGTTAGTTATAATGCATTTGGCTGACTGGGAGTTAGTTATAATGTGTTTGACTGACTGGGAGTCAGCTATAATGTGTTTGACTGACTGGGAGTTAGCTATAATGTGTTTGACTGACTGGGAGTTAGCTACCATGTGTTTGACTTACTGGGATTAACTATAATTGTATTTGACTGAAGAGACTTAGCTATAGTTATGTTTGACTAACTTAAGGAAGTTCAAGCCCCTCAGCTTTTGAACATGAATGCACGGGATGTTTAACAATGCTTATTTCATTGATCCAAAAATATTATACATTTATTACTTAAACCAATCCAGTTGAAATTTTTTATCTTGAATCATATTTTCAAAGGGTTTGGAAAGGAGGATTCTTTAATTAAAAGGTTCAAAATCTGCCTGATTTTACAGTTTCTGTTTTATCCAATACTTATATTGATCGATTGTCAATATTCATATCCTTAGACACATATTTCAATTTCTTAATTCATTGAAACTAAAATCAAATGTTGTAATTCATTAATTTGGTTGACTTTTTTCCAGACAGATCACCAATTCTTAAAAACCTCTGAATTAATTTACATAATATTTTGTATGAAAATATAGTATTTTGACCAATAATTCAAAATTTTTATTACTGACCCCTGCTTTTTCAACTTTCATTTTAAATTTTAAGACAAGACTGTAACTTATGTGCAAGTGTAGAAAGTGACAACAAACCTAATATGTTTTTCTAAATTATCAAATTTTGTATAATGAAGTTTTCCAAAGGTCGTTATTTATTTTCAAACTACTAGAATTAAATCATTAGAAGATACAAGTGCATATATATTTGATAATGATTAATTTGTGTTGACTATGTTGTGTTGTCACTAACAGACAAGCCAGGCTTACATGAAAGAATTGTAAATTAAGTAAATTGTAAATTAAATTTAATTATTGATTAATTAATTTATAGTCTACATTTAAATCTACTGTTTTACATGTGATTCATTGAATTGAATATTAATATGTGAATTTTCAGTTCAAAAGGGTCAACTTTAACACACTATAGTGGAGTAATAATCACTATGACCTCAGTTTTTCTATATAATTTTATAACCCCCATCAATATAGAAATAAAAAATATGATACTTTAAAAGAAAAAAATGACAATGCATGTATTATATAACTCAGGTGCAAACTCCTTTAAGATGCTTATTGGATATTGTTTTTAGTTATTTTTTATGCATATTTAATGAGTTGACTGAATATTTGGTTGTTTTCTGAAACAAATTAGCATTATACAAGACTGTACTCTCCGTATTTAGATTGCCTTATGACTGGATGTTCAAATGATGGTGAACACGTTGGTTGGATGTTCTAACAGTAGTGGTTGCAGTGAATATCCAGTGTTATCATTTTGTTGTAGTGTTGATGAGTGGTTAGGATAAAAATTGTTTGTCATTATGTGACACAAATTTGGGTAGTGTATGGAAGGACATTGATATTTGCCCTTTTCTTCACCTTAGGAAGGATGGCACATAATTTATCATATTGATGTATTAAGTACCTGTATGTGTGACTCGAGATGATTTTGGTGTCATTTAGTCAATCATACTGATACCATCTACTTCAGTTGTGGTTGATTCCATCATAAAATACATCATATGATTTAAAGGTAACAGGTTTTTAGTAGGATCTGTTATCAGCATACTGAAATACTTGCATATAGGTAGGTCAAAAGAAAAAGTGATGCATACAGTAATTTTTAATGTTAAACAAACAAAACTGATATCCTTCTTTTCTTTCAGTTTTAAAGTCAAAAGAAAAAGTGAAAACTAATGTGTACAGATTTAAAAGTAAAGACGGTTCATTCGTACATTTGAGATCAGAATGCTTCAGTTTTCGAAATCCCTGGACAAAGGAAGTGGAATACATTGTGTCGACCAACACTTTTGTACCGTAAGATATTTTCAATTAAAGCCTCATATTAGTATATGTATAGAATATAAAGCCCTTAAAATGTGTCCATTTATTCCACAGACTTCCTTTATTGATGTATGTTCCATTGTTCAAGAAATCTTAAGCCTTTTTGGGAGACAACACTTTGATCACAAAAATTCTAAAATATGGAAGTAAAGAGCATTGATATCACATGTGTTACCTTGCTTTGTAATCAGTATATTAAATGGATAGAAAGCTTTAATGATGGCCAGTGAGCAAGGGTGTTTAAAAACTGTTGATATACTTGCAGGGAACAAGAGGTCACAAGCTCAGGTCAAAGTGTGGATGCAGGGTCAGATGTCATGGACGGGAGTTCTAACTGGGAATACAAAGAAGGTGAGGTATTGGGTCAGGGGTCATGTGTTGGGGACAGGGGTCATGTTCTGGGTCAGGGGTCATGTATGACACAACAGTACCTACTATGATGCGGAATTTCCTTTGTTTATTTCTTATTGCTATTGCAATCGGTCATTCGTCGTGTGTTAACAATTGAATATATTTAACTTCTCCTCAATAACTACCTTTCCAATTCTTTTCAAATTTGGTATGAAGCATCTTTTGGACAAGAGGGACATAAATTGAAACTTCAGGACTCCTGCACCCCTGGGGCCATAGGAGTGGGGCAAAATTTGACTAATTTTCAAAAATCTTTTCTACAACTGCATATCTTTAAGGAAAACTAAATGCATAGTGATGTAGAGCAGGAAAACCTCTACCAAAATTGTAAATTTCATGATCCCTTTGGAAGAGATTCTGACTCCAGGACAGGGCCAAACATGGTATAGATAGTGTATATGTGTAAAGCATTTAAATGTCTCCTTTTTAATGCTGTTGATGCTAAATTGAAACTAATTAGATATTTAGAAGGAGTAGGTAGTCCTCTGCCAAAATTGTAATTTTCATGATCCAAGGGGGTAATGGTTTTGATTTCAGGGTGGAGCAAAATTATTATAGTGATTATTGTCTGTATCATTTGAAAGACTTCTTAAGTTTGCTGATTCCAGTACAACAACTAAATACATGTTTAGGAAAATGCGGAAAAGGATGCACCAAAATTGTGAATTTCTCAACCCCAGGGATTTGATTCTAGGTTGGATGCAAATTAGTCATATTGATTGTGTAAGTGTTACATATGTTACATTATGTAAAACCTTTCATCAGTATAGGTACTTTCAAGGTATTTAAGTTAAATTAAGAACATGTTTTGTTTTATAATGTTGCTGAATATTAGAATTTAGCTAAGATATTCAGAACAAGATATTTTTTACAGATTTCATAGCCCTTGGAATGAGTGATAATTTTAACTAATACTCAAGTAACTGATTAGGCCAGTGGGCCTTTTTTTTTTTTTTTTTTTTTTTTAAATTCCTTGTTGCTTATGCACTTCTGTTCAGGGAGATAATTCAGTGAGATTGTGAATTAGAAACCTGTAGATTAACATACCAGTGATAAATATTACACCACAGACCACCAAAAAATATCCATTGAAAAGAGGAAGTCAGTGGTAGGGGCAGTCGCCACAGGAACCAAGCTTGGAGCCGGGCGCATTGGTAGACAGATCGCAGAGGAGATGATAGAAATGCAAAGGTAATATATGATTGACCAGTGTAAAAAAATCTTACCTGCACTGTGTCACCTATGTAAAAAAAGCTCATTACCAGTACTGTGTCACCTGTGTAAAAAAAAAAAAAATTATTACCAGTTCTGTGTCACCTGTACAAGGTAGATTCAGTTCCAAATGATATTAAAAGCACATTGATGGTGTCACAACAGTGGTGTGAAGGTTATACATTTCAGCTTTCTTTATTTATGATTATATTCAGAGAATAAAGCATGGATACTTATGTTAGTTTAGTGACCAGGGTGTAAAGAGTGAATGGTACACAGGAATGTTTAGCATAATTATGCTTTGTTATTTAACAGGGAAATTAATGCTGTTCGTGGTCAAGTTAACCTCAGTATTGGTACATGTGAATGTTTAGTTTCTCCCACATGACCATAGTGTACTATCATAAAATCTTGTTGCATACAACTCCGTATACACAAATGGGGTCAATTCAGATTCTCTTGATATTCTGTAAAATGAATGCAAAATAAAGGTTCCCTCCAATTTTTGTGAGTAGTGTTATGTTAAAAAGTGAATTTCATATGTCTTTCAATCCATTGTATGGGACAAATCAATTAATCCTATCACGAGGTCTGGTTTTCACCATATTAAAGGACACATCTCATGTTACTAAACTATTTAATTTTTTCAGCAAGATCAATTCTTTTCATACCTAAAACAACTTTAAATGTGTTTCAAATGAAATATTTTTTTTAGTTTTCAAGTTTGATTGTTTGTTTGTTGCTTTCCGCCACACTCAACAATTTTTCAGTTATCTGGTGGCATCCAGTTTTTTTTTATTGGTGGAGGAGAGAACCTAGATACAATGTACCCGGGAAGAGACCACCGACCTTCCGAAAGTAAACTGGCAAACTTTCTTACATATATCACACCGACTAAAGGTGAGAGGCCTTGTGATTTTGAGCGTAATGCTCTAACCACTCGGCCACAGAGGCCCCCCCCCCCCCCTTTTTTTCAAGTTTGAAAGTGATGAAATTAAAATCTTCAACAATGCATATTCATTTTTGATATTTTATGCACCACTTATATAATGTGTGATGTCATATGCGACCTCAAGTGAGAAGTTTCAAAACTGTTTTTAACCATTTCATCAACAGATTATATTTGACAAAAAGCCAATTATCACATTAATGGCTTGTAAGAAACATTGCTTTAGGGTGTCTTATGCCGTTTAAGGGTATTCTAGCTGTCAGTAGAAAAGATGTAGACTGAGTTCTTTAAATTTTTCTAAGGAAGGTGTGAGGAAAAAGACATTGATAAAAAATAAAAAATTTCATCAATGCAGTGAGTTTGCTATAAAAAAAATAATAATAATATAAAATAAAGTCAACTCTGTCCATGTACTTTTTCAATAAGCGGTAGCACAGAGACCCAATTAAACCATGAGAAAAGGGTTATATTGACACTAAGCACTGCTGGGCATATAGCATACGCATTCTGCTGTGGACTTCAATACACTTGCACCAATTGACCTTGTAACAGCTTATACTCGTGCTCCCAGTTTCTTCCATTTTTGAAATCTCCAAAAATTTTAAAGATAAAAAATAATTGAACTTTCAGTTATAAATAATAAAATATTGTAATTGCTTACTTTTTTTTTTTTACACAAGACGTTCAGTGACAGAAGCTTCGGAACCGTTGGTCCCTGACTTTGGAACGATCTACCTCTAGAGATAAAACAGTCGAAATCACTGAACAGTTTTAAGGCGAAATTGAAAACTCATTTATTTAGAAACTTTTAATATACAATCTAAAAAAAACAAAAAAAAACAAAAAAACATTTTAGTATCGTACTAGACATCGATTCAGTTTTGTAGAATGTATGTACTTGTATGTTTTATTTACTTACCTATCTTATGCTTCTACTATTACCTTTTATGCATATCATCTCTTTTACTATTTTATTGTACAACGCCAGTGAATACATGTATGTAAAATTAGGCATTTTAATCAAACAAACTAGTTTTCAGGTTTTTTTAAAAATTGAATTATGATGCTTAGTTTCATTTTTTCTAAATAGACTTGTAACATCAAATAGGCTACAGTAAAATGCCATGCTCTCACTTCCTAGCAACATGTAGATCAAATAAAGAATAAAAAATGAAATTGCTTTATTAAAATGTTGTGATTTATACTTTTAATTTGAATACTTTTATTTATTTATTATTTTCAAAATGCACCCATGACAGTAGGCCTAGTTGTCAACAATATAACATATGTAGTATAAATTGTCTAATCCAAAAACAAATAATAATTGCACTGTTTATTATTTTTAAAAATGCCAATTGCATATATTTAAAGGAATAACATTACCAAATAGTGTTTGGACAGCGACCCATGTGAACATTATTTACTCGCAATTTCCAATTTCATACTCAACTTTCTACATTAAATATGGGTATTTACATCACTATTTGTATGCAATGATGGCTAAAACATATACAAGACTCAGGAGAAATAAAAGTTGTCCATTGTAAATAAGTTAAAAGCTGAGTTTTTAAAAATATTTAACACTACTTTCAGAATCAGTTGATCTAGGAAAGTCGTATGTGATGTCACTACCTAGTAATGAGACTTTCTGAAATCAGGGCTTAGGTTTAAATCCATATTGTGGCTAATTATCACAATATTTCAGCAAACTAACTATTAGAATTAATTACGAGGGTTGTTCGATATGTAATGTGTATAGTATGATATCACAAAAGCATTCGACTCTAATAGTGAATTGAACATTACAATCCTTCAAAGTATTCTCTGTGGCTTGAAATACATAATTTCAATCTCTTAAATCCATTTCTGAAATAAATGCATCACAGTATGCTGATATAGGTAGACCTTTGAGGCACTAACTGATGGCTGAGTTAAAAGCTTGTTGGGACTTGTAACAATGACCAGATAAGAAGTTTTCAAGTTTTGGAAAAAGGAAAAAGTCTGGAGATCTGGAGAGTATGGTGGGTGTAGCAAGACGGTAACTTCTCCGACTTCAAAATTTGCTTCACAAGCTCAAACGTATGTAATGGAATATTATCATGAATTAGACAAACATGTCTAAATCCTGACACAAGGCATTGTTTATGATAATATTTCTTGAACTTTTAGTATAACATCTCAGTAATACTGACCTGTAAAACGTTTGTCCTTTGGTACCGGAATTTGTTCGGCTATACCATCACTTGAGAAGAATATGCAATAAAGAACCTTCTTTGTACTTAAGGTTTTTTTGACAACTTCAGGCCTTCTTCTGTGTTTAGTTAGCCATATTTTGTTTCCAATTTTTCTAACTGGTTCAAAATAGTGAACCCATGTTTCATCACCAGTAACAATGTTTGCAAATTATCTTTGATTGAATTTGGGACACATTTTGAGCAATTGCTTAGCAGTTTGTTTGTTTGTTTTTATGCCCCATCGAGAATTTTTCACTCATATTGTACCCATTTTTGGTCATCTGTCAATATATATGGTATCCATCTGGCAGAAATCTTTCATACTTTCAAAATGAAATGCACCCACGATAGCGATATGCCAACAGCTTTGGAAATATCACTGATCATGTACCTGCCATCACTTTTAATTATTTCCCTGACTTTTGAGACATTTGCCTTGCCTGTTACAGTCACAGGTCAGCCAGATTTTGCTACATCTTTGACGGACTCTGTGCCAGTCAGAAATTTCTTTCTCCACCTTCGAACTGTTTCATAATATACCTTATCAGACCCATAAACTCCCCCCAATTCAGTAAAAATCTGCATTACCAAATAACCAAGTTTTGTGAAAACTTTTATATAAGCTCTAATTTCTTCAATATTCTGAACCTGTTTCCCAACCATTTTTACAAGTGGTCAATGACTGGCTCTATTGAAATGACTATAAGTTTAAAGCTATGTGGAACTGAAGGCTCGTGTTCATACCATTGGAAAGGTATTGAATAGAGCTATTCAAGAGTGTCATCATCCACAAACTGTGCAGAGCATTATCATGCTGTGGTACAATACACATTATATATCGGTCGTACTATAAGCATTAGAAAGACAGAATACATATAATTTTGTATACTTTGGAAACCTGCGATGTGTCCTTTAAGAGATAGTAATAAATCTTAATGAACCAAATAGGTAAGTAACCCCCTTTACTCTGTAAAAAAGATTTGAATAATCTTGTTCTAGGTTACTGAGTTTTGGGGTCACCTGAGTGACTCTGCTGACCTATTGTCATTGTTCTTCATCCTGTATCTTGCATTTTTAACTTCTTCTTAAAAAACTATGAGGTCAATTGTTACCATTTTTGGTGTGAAGCTCTATAGGACAAGAGTTGTGTAAATTGTGAAATTTATTATCTTAGCTCCCCTAAGGCCTCATTGGTGGGACCAAAACTGAAAAAAAAATGCCAAATTTTCAAAAAATTTCATCTCAGCCACATATGTGGGAGAAAAACCAAATGCATGGTTATGATCTACATGAAGTCCTTTACCAAACTTGTGAAATTCATGGCCTAATGGTCAGGGGTTAAGTCTCTTTGGGGGGGGGGGGGGGGGGATATGGCCATATAATAAAAATATTTTAATTCTTAGAAAATATTTATCTCTACTCTCAGACATGTATGAGAAAAACTAAATGAATGGTAATGATGTCTACAAAGATCGCTACCTAAATTGTGAAATTCATGGCCCCTGGGTTAGGGGTTTAGGCCCAAGGGTGGGGGCCAATATGGCTCTCGAGTGAAAATGCATTAAATCTTGGAACGTCTCCCTCTTTACTTTCAGACATGGGTGAGGAAATATTAAATGCATGATCTGTGTATGGGCTATGGTACTGAGGTGACCGTAAGGCCTGTGAGTCTCCTGTATACCAAGATATAATGGCCATTACACTGACTGTCCTCAGATATGTAGTCATAAACTCTTTAACTAAGTTGTTCAGCAATTTGGGTATGCATGACATATTTTATAAAGTATGATATATTTTCTAATAATTTTGTAAATTTCTGTAGGAGTGTTAGGCCACACCTGAATTATACACATCTGTAATGTGTGTATCTAAAAGTCATCTTAAGGATGTATATCACATCAGAGAATACTGCTATGGATGGGATTTGGAGGATATATATACCATAATATTTGAAATTGAAAGTTTTAAAATTTACTTTATTTAGTGAAAAAATGCAGCGTAAAGTAATCTGGGAAAAATTAAGACCGCATATGAGATTCAAATTCACAATGTATAGTTTGGCTGTTTAACACATTGACCTAACTCAGGCTAGTTATGAGTTTGAAAGTTTGTTTGGTTGTATTTTGTTTGATATCCTGCTCGAGAATTTTTCAATCATATAGAAATGTCACCATTGCCAGTGAAGGACTACAAATTTAGGCCTATGCTCAGCACTTATGACTTTTAAGCAGGGTGGGATCTTTATCATGCCACACCTGTTGTGACACAGGTCCTCAGGTGTTTGCTGTCTCACCTGAAGGACCAATTAGTAACCTCTTACAACAAGCAAGGGGTACTGAGGAAGTCATCTAACCCAGATCCCCATGGAAACCCATTCAAGGAATACAAGTGTAGAGGCATCACCAGATGTAGATATCTTTATATATGTATGGCATTGAAAGCCACAGTAGTGAGGGTTCTCACAAGACAAGAAGTATATTTTTTGTATATTTTATTTTTTTATTTATGGTTCAAAAGGAAGAATGTTATTCATCCTTGACTTTAGATAGGAACTAATCTTTCAGCATATACTATATTATACACATATAATGTCAAGTCTGAATCTAGCATATTTCATATATTAAAAAAATAATATTCTTCAAGATGTGTTGAAGTCCAATATTTAAAATGAAATATCATTACACTTTTACCAAAGTGTTTTAAAAAACTGTTTATATTTTCAGAGGCTTTAACACAACCCTTGCAGACAGTACAAACTCTGTTCCTGTGGCAAGTGGTGGAGCCATAGGTGTAAGTATCTGTGTTTTGTTGGAGGGGAGGGGGTTACGTCATAGAAACTGTAAAACCTATATACACACACAGTGGTGTCCTAGGAAGCCTAATTTAGCTCCTTAAATTTACTTTTCTTTAATATGCATGCTAAACTTTCTTATATTTATGCTGTTTTTAGATTACTTTTCATTAGTATTTAAAATTATTTCCAATGTTTTTGCTTTTGATATCTTTACAAATTGTAATGATAGACATTTCCTCATGAACATGCTGCAGTTGTAACCGGTGTGCATATGTATACAGAACTACTTGATAAATAAGTACATTTATTTTAATGGCAGGGAATTCTGACAGAAATGAAAATACAAATAAAATATTTCAATTTCTTTTTTAAAATATATTTGTCTAATATATCTTTTTTCCAAATTTTTAGAAATATATTTTGTATTGTGATGTGACCCCATCCACATGAGGGGTACGATAGGTGTCATTTGGTGCATAATTCTATAGTTGAAAAATACCATCAATTACAGCTTGTATTGCTTTTACATTCTGCTTAGCAAACTTCTCCCAGTCCTTCTGAAGGAAAGTTAAACCCTATAGCTAAAACTGAAAGCTTTGATGAATTTTTAACTAACTCTAGCTACTCAGAACATATAAAAATTCCTTATTTCGACAGTTTTTGAACAGTATTGATCATGTATCTCACAAATAAGTAATTGGCAAATGGCTTTCAGACAAAGGTCATTTTGTAAAGGTAAAGGTCACTCAGAACATATACCGTATATAAGAAAAAAAATCTTTTTTATTTCAACAATTATTGATCATTGGTGAGTCATTCAACTGAAAGTTTGACAGTCCTAGGTCAGAGTGTGGAAGATAAGATCTGGACACATTTTGAGTAAAGGAAGCCTGTCCTCATTTTATTTTTTCACATTCTATATTTCATTAAAAAACCAATTTTTAAAAAGTATGTTTTGAAGTAGTGTGCAAAATCACAGTGTGAAGATGCTGATTGCCCAAAATGCATGAATTTGCCATAGGCATAGTAATTTGCTAGTTTCAACACTCAGAAGGATATGGTAAAATATTCAATGAGATGACCCAAAAGTAGGCAACTGTCTTAATTTTTGAAGTTATGGCTATGTGTAGTCAAAATGTGTCTAAATAACATCTTGCACACTGTAAGGACAAGCTCCATCAAACCTAGTCTGCTGATCCATCCTATAGAATGATATGCATACATTTAGATCCAGATAGGTGTATTGTGTATCCAATCTAATTAAAATCAGATCTTACCATTAGAGAAGATCTGATTTTAATTAGATTGATCATGTGTCTTAGTAGTGCTCTTTATTAAAAAGGGATATTTTTAAAATTATCATCTTAAGAACGACAAAGGTACTATTTGTCAAGTATGTTTATGTAGAGCAGATTCTAGTTTCTGTTTTCAATGACTCCTGGCCATAGGGCAGCAGTGTGTCAACAATACATGCTGAAAGTTTTACACTGTTAGAACCTAGAAATATTCATCTCATTTGAATGATGGAACTCAGGTGAGCAATATGTCCCATTTGATTTCTTTTTATGTTTGGTTTCTTTTTTCTTTTAACAGGGAAAGCATTTTGGTTTGACTAATGGAATAGCAGTCAAAGTCCCAGGTAACTCTCTCTCTCTCTCTCTCTCTCTCTCTCTCTCTCTCTCTCTCTCTCTCTCTCTCTCTCTCTCTCTCTCTCATATGGCTGATACTGTCTTCAGTATACAAATCAGTATCACTGTATTCATAAACCATTGTATATCCTTTTACAGACCCACCAGTTGCTATAGCAACAGAAGTGTCAGTGCCAAGTGATGTTACTGTGACATTAGCAAGCCATGTTGTAACCACACGGAAAAATGGCTTAACAGTCCCTAGTCAGTCAACATCCACAGGTCAGTACATTTGTGAAAGATGAAAGGTTTTTAGCATCAGTATTTTTCAGATATCCCAGATGAATTGTTTTACCCCATTTGAAATTCTCACCTGACAGATACTGGTATGTGAAGGTCAAGGTTATAGTAATACAGTACATTGCTAGGTCAAATTCATAGTAATATAATATACATAGGAAAGTTCATAGTAATATAATGTACATAGGAAGGTTCATAGACAAATAATGCACATAGGACTGTTCATAGACATATAATGTACATAAGAATGTTCATAGTAATATAATGTACATAAGAATATTCAAGGTCAAATTCATTGTAATATAATATACATAGGAAGATTCAAGATCAAAGTCAGTACTGATGTAGGCAGCAACCTTAAGGTTACCCTAATTCTGTAAAATAGACACTTCATCAACTGTAGTATTTGACAAACTCCATTCACTATGCAGATGTGAATGAAACGGAGTTTATAGGAGTATTTGATATCCCAGAGAGGATCTTTCTTTTTAGCTGCACTTGTTGGTATCATGCCACAATGGCACGTGATTGTATCAGTCACATGATTTAATATTTTCTACATTTTTAAGTTCCTATAATAAATGCTTTGGCACAAATACAAGATGCCAGGACATTGAAAAAATAAAGCATTATCAGATTTACTGGAAAAAATGTTTGGAAAATGTCTCAAAAATGCTGGTTTCACACAAAATATCAGCAAACAATCCTTGTTGTGTGCTAAGTCATTTCTTATTCTATCTATGTATGCACATTAGGGGTTATTTCAAGGTCACATAGTACATGTATCAACATTACCAGTGCATATAATGAATTTGGTAGTAGAAACATGAAAATATCAAAGTAATATAAAAGAAGCATTTGACAAGCGGATTTTGACATTATCCCCCATGATACATGCTGCTACAGACTTGTATGACATAACATTGTTTCATTGTGACCTCATATCCTGTACAACTCTGTTTTTTATCAGAGAACCTTACCTAAGCTGTCTACTTCAAGAGATACAAGAGCTGATTGATATGTTGTGAGCCTCATATATAAGGGTGTGAATTTTGATGGACATATTGCATTATTTTTCACCATAATCCTTTCAGTATCAATACACTTTTGCCAGCAATGTTCAAGGGCCTCAATGCCACTTTTAAAGTCCTTTTCTTGACCGTTCAGAAAGTCCTCCACTGCATGTATGACATCATCATATGACTTAAAGTGGGTACCAGAAATGACCATTTTCAGTTTTGGAAATAGATGAAAGTCTGATGCAGCAAGATCAGGCAAATAAGGTGGATGCTCAATTAGTTTAAAGCGAGAGTTGTTAATGGCAGCCATGGCAATGACAGACTTGTGAACAGGGACAGTATCCTGTTGGAACAACACACCTTTAGTGAGTTTTCTGCAGCACTTGAGTTTAATATTTTCCTGTAATTACCTCAGAAGTGATGCATAGTACGTGCCATATATTGTTTGTCCCTTTTGGAGATAATTTACCATCAGAATACCATCAGCATCCCAGAAAACTGAGGCCAGGGTGCTTCCATTGTTTAAACTGTTGTTTGGCCTCTGGGGTGAAATGATGGACCCATATTTCATCCATAGTAACAAATTTAGCAGGATCTACCTCAAAAAGGTTTAAATTAGCACATGACAAAGTGTGCCAGGTGTGCTTCTGATCAACCATCAGAAGTCTTGGTACCCAGCAGACTGAAAGCTTTCTCGTTGCAAAATCCTCTGTCAGAATGGAATGTACTCTTTCCTGTGAAATGTCAACTGTACTGGCTATATATCTTTCTGTAACTCACTTGTCAGTCATAACAATATCATGGACTTTATTGACCATTTCTGGGGTTGCAAACCATCCAGGACAGGGGTCATCCTCAAGGCTCTGCATTTAAATTGTGCCACCCACCTTTTTACTGTAGCATGTGAAGGGGCATCTTTCCCTAGTGGTGCTACCATATCAGTATGGATATTCTTAGTGCCAATCCTTTCTTATACAAATGTTGAATTACTGCTCTTTCACAAATGTTGTCCATTTTACAAAAGTCACTTGCCTTGTTTACTCTAGAGTGCTACCTCAACAATATAAACTGACCAAATGACACCAATCTTTGGGTACATGACCTTAAATAGTCAGGGAATAGTAAGGCTGAAGAAAGACACAAACATATCAATCAGCCCTCGTATTCTCCATTCTGTAAATGCTTTGTATGCTGTTGTGGTGGTGAATTGGCATAAATAAGATACGAGTAGATTTATAAGGTAATAAGTTATCTCCTTTTTTTATGTGGATTTAATGTATAATTAATTTACACTGTGTTCTTCATTTTTTTTTTTTTTCATTTTTTTTTGGTAGCGGGGTCTGTAGCTAGCACATCATCGGGCACCAATCTGATTGAAGGCGTTATCGCAGAGCAAGAATCAGCAGGCAATGAGACTGGACAGAGCAATGAGCAAGGAAATGATGAAGCAGCCATGTCAATCATCATGAGTTTGTTGGAAGCAGATGCAGGACTTGGAGGGCCTATTGACTTCAATGATCTCCCTTGGCCATTATAGTGCCACAGAATGTTGGAACAGGAGACCGAGATTGAGGCTCAATTGAATTACCTCCCCTGGAGGGAGCTTCAATGATCCTTTTAGTAGAATAATGTTAAGCAGTGAAAGAATAACCAGTAATAGCCACTGAAGTGTTCTGCATTTTAGCTGATGTGTGATAGAGGTCAGCAAAGACTTGAGTAGAGGCCTTTCAGTGGTACAGTGAAATACAGCAGTCAAGGAGAATTCAGTCGCTCCCCTGAATGGTCACCTTTGACGGGGAGAAAATATCACAAGTTCATATCACATGAAGAGAAGTCGGTGATATTAAATCTGTGAATAAATGTGACAGAGTGCCTTGTTGTGCAAATAGTCATAATGTAAGTTAAATGGCATTAAATTTGTGATTATATGTGAGAGAGAGTGTCATGTGAGAGAGAGTGTGACATGCAAGAGTGTGTCATATGAAAATGTACCATGTGAGAGACTGTGTCATGTGAAAGAGCCATGTTTTGTTAGTCAGTATGATGAATCAGTGGCATTAAATATATGACTACACCTACTAGTGCTAATGAAAGAGTTTTGCATCTTGTTAGTAACTGTCTAACTGCATCAAGGATGAGTACTTAATCGTAGAACAGTTCATGGTACCTTATTATCCCACAGAGAGCCCATTCACATATATCTGTCATAAGAAAAGTGACTGAATGTTGTGATATCTATAGATTACTGGACATCTTGCATATTACCTCTGTTGGCCCCAAAACATAGGGTTTTTATGACATATACTTGTTACATGTTGTGGTATCTGTAGATTACTAGACGTCATAAGTAATATCTTTGTTAGCTCCAATACAATGGGTTCTCACAACATATCGGATTTTCAGGCTATATGTTGTGATACATTAGGGTATACCTGAGGTAGGTGGCATACCTGTGACAGGTGATATCATTTCAACAAGCAAACATCTGTCTGTTTCTTATAAGTGCGTGTTCTGAAAGTCTCCGTGCACAAAGTTGTACAACGTTCCTGTAACCTATAATGTGTTGTCAGATGTGTGATAAACATATAATTATCATCTTGCCTTTGACTTTTCAGATAGATAGGAATATTTGAAAGATTCTTTAAAAACAAGTTATAAAGAAGTTAACATGAAATTCTCCCCTCCCTCCCACAGAGGTAAGCTTTGGGTGTCATTTTTTTTCAATAAAGGATATAGTGAGTGTGGTGGGATTGATTTAGGAGTTAATTGTTTTAACTGGATGGTGATGTACCTGCTTGAGGTAGGCCTAGTGTAAGATTCTAATGCCCATCTTCATGACAATCAAGTTTCACAGTTCGATGTTGACATCTTGTAAAGCTTGTTTAATTATGGTGGGGTTACAAATTATTGTGACTGAGCCATAATCTTCAGAAAGGGTAACTTAATTTCCCATGTTTTAACTTTTTTTGTCATACCTTTTCAAATGAGTGGAAATTTTACACCCACCAAATTAACCTGCTAAATGTTGAAGGTTTTATCACATTTAACTTTAAATAAATACTGCATATTCATATTTCCATTTTTATCTCCATAAATATGCATATTTTGATCAAAGAAATCCCAGATTTTATAAGAATTTTTTATATAATGTTTATTGGAAAAAACATCTGTGGGAAGTTTTGCTCAATTTCATCGATGTGTGTTTTATAGTGATTATAATTTTTGTTAATTTCACCCAAACAAATTGGTGCTTCTACCTTTGTTTAATTATTGTTTCAAACTTCTGTATGTGAATCAAAGTAAAAATAAGTAGTTCTGTCTTCTGAGAAGAAATGGTGTAAACTTTTATGCAAAGTTATTCATTGTGTATGCCATGAGTGCTAGGACATGAACGAGTGAGATAACCGTGTATGACGTGGCTTGTATTTATTGTTCATGCTGTGTGTGCAAGGACGTGAACATGAACACGTGTGTAACTGTGTATGATATGGCCTGTACTTATCGTTCATTCTGTGAGTGCAAGGACATGAACACATGTGGTAATTATATCACCTATGTGTTTATTGTTCATCTATGAGTTTAGGGATGTGAACAAGTGTGTAATCGTATAACATGGCCTGTGTTTATTGTGAAGTCTATTTGCTGTGATAATCTGATCAGCCCTTTTTTACTGTGTGTAAAACTCTCAATCTACTTTTCCTGGTGTCTGTCAAGTCACGGTTTGTTAATGAAGGAAATGAGTGTAGAAATTTGAAAACACATTCAATGTCAGACTCTTAGTATAATTTATGAACTGTTTTATCTCAGGACCACTTGTATCAGTTTCTGAATACTGGAAAAAATACTATGTATGTACTATAAAAAAATATTATATACATGTATGTGTACTTTTAAATATTGGGTAATTAAAGAATGTAAGAAAAATGGCATTTTCTGAAATTGTAGACTGCCATAAGAAATGGTTGGAGTAATTAATGTATATTGTAATCATAAAATTGGGGTTTGTTGCATCAATATAAGATTATTAAGAAACCTTATCAAAGTCAAACAAACTAGTCCATATAATACGACACATTGTCAGTAAATTGTTGTAGTCATAAAATGTACTGATACAAGAACAGAGGACATTTTAAATTATCCATAGGAATTAAATCAAATTTTCAAAAATTGGTTTTAATTTTGGAGTTCAATTGTCCACTGCTACTCAGAAATGATGCCAAGTCCCATCATACGGTCTTCCGTGTACAAACTGATGGCATGCAATTTTGAAGTATACCATCTGTAAGTCGGTTTCCATTTTAGATCTATTTCTGTACATCATGGACTTTCTGACAATCATTTGTATGATAAAAATTGGAATATCTAGTCAGTGCAATCAGAATACAAGTTATTGGGGGTTTTTATGATAGATTATTACAATGTGCTTTATCTTATACCAGAGATGAATTTATATACGGCTGCATCTAAGGTGCCAAACTAAATACCCTTAATATGCCGGGAAAGTAGACATATAGTATTGTCCTCTGCAAATGACAACTTTTACTTTTTGTAATATCCAAGAAAAATGTTGATCGATCACTATTACTAAAAAGTGGGCATCTGATGTGATCAAGCAGTAAAGCTAACAAATATTCACAAGCTTTATAGAGTTGTCTTTGTATAAAGATTAGATTAAACCAGATATATTCTGAAATTGATTTTCTTAGAAAGAACGCTTTAAAACATGTGTTGAAAGATGTCTCACTCATTTCACATTGCCAAATTAGCACATTGGTGTAGAGATTAATCGTTTAGCTTTAACGTGAGAACTTGTAGAGATGTACTTATTCATGTATAGTGATTAATGTAATGGACCTTGGTCTATGTGCAGATTAACAAGCTTTACTTAAAAGTCTGGAATGTGTACATTGTGTATATAGTTGCATTGAAAGGTCAGTTATGATATGTAAGTCATTGAGTGACACAGCATGATAATATGTGTGTCGTTTAATGATACAGTATTATGATGTGTGTGTCATTTAGTGATACAGTATGGTGATATATGATTAAAAGTGCTCACCTTTGTCTTGTTAATATTTTGGTTGTGTTTATTGTAATGAATCTATTATATATATATACATGTGTATATATATATATATTATATACACTGTTACATCACATGTAAAATACTGGATTAAATTCTATTTACATTGTTGTTTTGTTTTCCCTATCTGATATGTGGTTTAGATTCAACACTTCACACAAGTTATGTCCCTTGTCCGCAATTTTATTTCCCGACTTAGCCCATGTAATTTTCTTATCAATTCTTTTAGCATCTGAGTTTTGTTTGGTGTATCAATTGCAATCAACAACAATAATGCCCCAGGGTAGGGCAATCCATAAATTTGTATGAAAACGGTTTTTATCTCGTGCGTTTGCAGTGGCGCAGCTAGCCTTGAAGTGAAGCGTAGCATAGTGACAAATTCAGAATAGACTGGGGGTCTGGAGGCCATCTTTAGGCTGTGGGTCTTGGGGAAAGGCTCTGGTAAGGGGGGGGTGGGGGGGGCGAAGTCCCCAGAAGCTCATGGGTTTTGAGACTTTTTAGGTTACATTTATGGGTTCTACCTATAAAATCGTGCTTAATAAAACAATCTTTTTTTTTTTTGTTATTGTCAAATTGATATGTACGCCCGGGCGTTTTGGCGTCAGTGGCAGCTACGCCACTGGTTTGGTAGAGTGAAGACACCGATTGACCTTTAGCTGAACCCGGAGGATTTGTGTGGGGTTTTTTATGTAGAAAGATTAAGAGAAATCGTGGGTGATCTAAAGAACCACAGATACAATTTAGACAAATTAATATGCAAGAATCATCATGTAGTGATTAAATTGTTTTAGATAGCGGTAGAAAATTCTCCATCTTGAGAAATACAGATGTGCATATACCATGTAAACATTATGTAAACTGTTCCGAGATAAGATTGGTACAAAACAAATTTATATGTATGCATCCTTTGCAGTATGAGGTTAAAGTTTTACACTGAAGAATACCCAGTAGTGGACAATCTTTAAAAATCTTTTCTTTTTTTTTATTTTAAATCAATAATTAAAAAAAACACACGCACACACACAAAGAAACAAACATGTATGTGAGTATGTGAATGCCTCTAATGATAAATTTCCTTGAAAATCTTAGGGTTCAAATTATAGAATGACCAATATGAAGACAATTGAAGCAAATTGTGTGAAAATGAATGTATATTTAGGTTTTACATTTTCTATTTGGTAATCATCATCCCTTCAACAAAAGACTGATACCTACACCCGTGGCTTCAGTATTTGTTGCGGGAATGTAGGTTGTATTGTCTGCAAGGATTTTGTAAAAGTAGGCACTTTGGTAAAAGTGTAATGGTTTTTTATTTTGAATATTTTACCGGATAGAGGCATGTATGGCAATGTGTTGTTCATCCTAACGTCACAGTTTAAAGGCTTATCTCTCTTTGTACATATATTGTCGAAGCCTTAGTTCATATTTCAAACTTGTTCTTCAACGGATAGACATTACGCTTAGATGTAACCAAACCGGATCCAGGCTTAGTGTCAATGTGTTGAAAAACAAGCTTGAAGTATGAACTAAGGCTTCGACAATATATATACAAAGAGAGATAAGCCTTCAACTTTAACGTTAGGACGAATAACACATTGCCATACATGGAGAAACATACAGATAACTCCCGATAACTTTTGAAATTCTGGACCGGTTCCCAAGGCCTTCCGATTGTGCAAGCACAGAAGTGTTTATGGAATCGAATGTTGATAACGGAGCGGATACTGAATTAAATAAATTCAATAAAATTAGATGAAACCAAACCAAAATAATAATAATTTTAAAAACAAACCTCAACGAAGTGTTGTAACCAGACAAGTACCTTGTCTGTGAAACTGAGAAGCACCACACAAATCATTCAAAACTGAACTTATGAAATATCAGACAATTTGTCGTGTCTTCCAGAATCGTCAGAATGAATACTATTCGGATATCCTCTACCCGTCATCACTTTCTAATCCCGCCTACCTCATAATTATTTATCATTCCAACAAAAGAAAATAATTAAAGTCTAATTTACCGAGTTCAAACGGAAGATATTATATTTTATCGAAATCTTGTTGACTGAAAAAAAAAAATATCAGCAATAAATTAAAATTATATAAGAGATTTAAAAAGAGGGATTTTTTTAGGCATGTCACCTTGCTTGGCAGGAGAGATATAATTAAAACAGGTCATTTTTCACACTTTAGGTGCATCCCTTTCGGCCTAAATAAATTTAATTTCGACTGAATGCATTTTTAATCTAAGGATGTCGTTAGAGAGAAACCTGTCTATCAAGAACATTCAGAAGAAGCTAAACCATCGTCAAGTTTCCGTAAACTCTTTGGCGCTTGTATGTTTCTGTTTTGCGTCCCATTCAAGGTATATTGCTTAACGTCCCGCTAGAGAACTTTTTTCACTCGTATGGAGACGTCACCATTGCCGATAAAGGGCTGCAAAATTTAGGCCTGTGTTCGGCGCTTTCGACCTTAGGGCAGAGAGAAATTTTTATCGTGTCACACCTCTGGCATGCGGCGGAAGTTTTTGCGGTCTTATCCGAAGGACCAACCCATTTAGTCGCCTTTTTACGACAAGCTAGGGGTATTGAGGACCTTTTCTAATCCTGATCCCCCACGGAAACCCATTAAAGGATTTTTAACTTAAATACAAGCGTAGAGACGCTACCAGATGTAGATATTTTTATATATCTATGGCGTTCAAAGTTGCAGTAGTGAGAGTTCTCTGTTGTACCAACGCCTACCGTGACATGGGACCCCCGTTTTTAGGTCATATCCGAAAGAACCGTGACTTTCATTCCCAACTCGCACTCGGCAAAGGAACACAAGGACCTCCCGTTTGCGAAGCGAGCATGCTATGCACTACGTTACCACGACCGGTACATATGCGCGATATATTTGACCGGTACATATGCGCGATATATTTTATCGGTACATATGTGATATATTTCACCGGTCCATATGTGTGATATATTTCACCGGTGCATATGTGTAATATATTTCACCGGTCCAACTGTGTGATATATTTGACAGGTCCATATGTGTAATATATTTCACCGGTTCAAATGTGTGATATATTTGACAGGTCCATATGTGTGATATATTTGACAGGTCTATATGTGTGATATATTTGACCGGTACATATGTGTGATATATTTGACCGGTACATATGTGTGATATATGTGATAGGTCATCCACCCAAGGCTCCGTCATTTAATTTCCGCGTTCGACGTAAGCACTCTGCGCTGTATTGATGGCTTATCAGCAAAGTCGCCTACTACATCTGTAATTGCATTTAGTAAGCAAGCCTATATTTTGTGAAAATTTGTATGAATTCCATGGAGTGGCTTTATGTAATCTCTCAATCTCTCTCTCTCTCTCTCTCACACACACACACACATCGTCTTTGTGGCAGACGTTGACATGTTACGGAACTCTAACTGCGACGGCCCTGAATGACATAAACATGGGTACTACTGGGTGACATCTAAAAAATGACTAATATTCATCAAAGATTATTGTCTTTATCACCAGGATTCCTTTGTAAATATGAAATCAATAACGTGTACTTCTGTATAACAATTATCTCCTTCATTATAACTGTGTAAATATGCTGACAAAGTACAAACTGTTTGTATGTAAATGTACTTTATTCTCTCATCAAGTTTAATTTATGGTCAATATCGCAATGCTTCGTTTGACAATCACAAAACAGATGCTAATTAACAATTAATTATGCTATGCGGAAGAAACATCCCGAAATCAACAAAATACTTTTCTGATACGTGTAATGATATTGAATACATTAATTATAATGCAATGTCAATTTTAACGGAGCATGTTGTTTCGGAAATACTCGCCCAGTGCTAAACAGGAAATATTAACAATATAACGATTTCTCAATTTGTAGTACATATAGAAGCATTAAGCTGATGAGAACGGACACTAAACTTTGAATTTAACCAAAAGGCCAGAAGGATACAATACTATATCAGCTATCATTACTATCTATTTGTACGTATTAGTTTTTCATTGGAGGTTGCAACCTCTTATTTGGTGAAAAATGGTCATTTCGTGCCATTTTGGGTCTGCAATGTGTGGGTGGGGGACAGAACAGGTACAGTCTTTGGTCGCAACAACCCTTACTCTTCGATTTTTTTTCTGGATCTGACCCTGATTAGTACCGTAACAAACCCTAGCTTCAAAGGGGGGGATCTAATTTAGAATAACAGCTGGGAGAATGTATGTGGGAATGGATAGGCTTATATCTGGAATACAGTGAATCTAGGGTCGTCTTGTGGCGGATATGAATTCCCCCGGAAGTTTCTAGGACCTTCTATTGCACCTCGGTTATCTCGCCTTCGTGGTATTTTCAGTCATCAGTGACTATTTATAAAATTACCCAAGGCGTATCTGTTAAGAGTGAATCTCTGTATAAGATTCTTATATCCTTTCGTATGTATTTAACAAGCTATTGTATACCGGGGGGGGGGAGTTTTATGCACTGGCATTTTGCAATAACTTGAGTTGTTCTTGGGGGTGCTACCATAGTGTCTAGGAAGCGTGTCCGCGTTGCTTTTTACGACAAAATTTGCAGTACGATAATTATGTAGATATTCAGGGATGATTATTGCTCAGTTCGTTTTTTCTCAAATGACTTTCAAGTCCAGTACAAGATGCTCCCAGTACAGAAAATAGAAATACCATTTTTACGTAGCTCTCCCTTTTAACCCGTGGCTCTTTGCGAGAATATTTTTTCGTTTCTCATAAATATGCATGACGCAATTCGGCCAATCGCTGAGCTTCCGAGCACAGGTTAGTCGGGGATTTAAACAGTTTATATAATGCAAGCAA
Source organism: Ostrea denselamellosa (assembly GCA_024699665.1). NCBI lineage: Eukaryota > Metazoa > Mollusca > Bivalvia > Ostreida > Ostreidae > Ostrea > Ostrea denselamellosa. The sequence goes on from JAMZEH010000040.1 coordinate 867,658, forward strand.
ATTACTCTTGACAAATTGGAACTCTTGTTCTTTCACTTCTTCGGTAAACTAACCAAAATCAGAACCCGTATGTATACAGATATGGCGATTTCGATTTTGAACTGTCAACAAATAACAAACAGACGTGTTGGGGTATATGATTTCTTGTCAAAGACAGTTTCGTTGCACAGAGCACAAGTTTTCATGGAAACAGCCATTATCGGGTTAAACGCGACTGCGTGAAACCAAATCTTCAATTTCGGACTAAGCGTGAATCCTATTGGTCAACGAATTACATCATTCTCGTCATGCATATTTACGAGAAACGAGAAAATTTTCATGCAGAGAGCCACGGGTGAAAAGGGAGAGGAGCGTACATTTCAGCTGGGGCTTGCGACAATGTCTTGCGTAGTAGACATTCAAGTTTGTGATCACTAGGGACACAGTCGGTCCACATGTTAAAAATAAACTAAAACTCTTTAAAAATTCATAAAAGCATGAACGCAGCGTATCCTGGTGCCATTGCAACCATGTATCTTATTTCAACGTCTTCGAGGCATCCGGGAGGTTGGGATATAATCCTCTGAGAGAATCTTTGAATATATTCTACATAAATCAATGAATGACACATTTACTCGGAAGATGGTGTGCTGGTTTTCATAATTGATTATTAAATTCCAGCTAGTAAGCTTTGGGATTGTGATTAAGATGCTTATTTAAATCAAACCTATTACGTCTGAGTTTACTATTTCACAGTGGAACCCTTGGAAATGGACAAAACTTCGCCATAAGTCTTGTTTGAATTTTCGTAGATTAATTAATTTTTTTTTTTAATTACTGGACTTGACATTGTATTTACGATATATGTACACGTGTAAAATGCTATGTTCTTAGTATTGTCCGAGATATTATACCTACAATTAGGATTACGTTATAATCATCTGGAGTATGCTCACGTTTACGGTCTAGTTGTAAACAAAATACTTATCTTTTGATATAAAAAAAAATGTAAATTTGATAAGCACTCAAAATGTTAAAGAATAATCTAATGTTAGCCAAAAATATTATCAAAGGGGTCTAACGGTTTGTTTAAAGGTAAAGAATACTTAATTTGAAGTAATAATAACATTCAGATTTAGAGGGGGGCGGGGGGTTGCGAGACGCGAAACATTTTGGTTCGTTGTTTTCTCTTCTGTCGTATTCACAAAGTACATGTAAGTATGCGTGACGTCAACGCTAGAAGGTTTAGCCACTGGGATAATGAGGGCAGACCATGTCAAACCATTATTGTGGGTTAATTAATTATCAATTACACTCCAATTAACCTTGTCCTTCTAGCCACGAAAAGCGCTCTTACCACACTATTTAAATGTTTGTCTTCTAAATGACGTTATATTCGATTGAATTTCTGTTTTATTTTTCAAAAAGGGGGAAAAAAATAATTCATCGGTAAAACAACTTATTTACTTGTTTTTGATGTTGAGTCAATCTCCTATGAGGTGGTAAAGTGAAATAAATTCGCCTAACAGCTTCTATTTTCCTGCTTTTTTCCGTCGATGACCCGTAAGTCAACATCTATATATTGGTCGCTTTAATTTCACATTTAGTTGCAGTCGGCAGGGAGAAGTAAATACGATTTTACTTTTTCAAAGGATCGCAGTAAAGTGTCTCCGCCCAGCTGGTGCAATTAATGAATACCAGCCATCTTTTCCACACGTGCTGATAGTGTTTCGTCTTTTAAGCGAGAGAGTAAAATAGAGTTTAAGGCAGGCTGTTCCCGAACTTTGTCACTCCACACATTAATCACCATAACTGTCCGGGGATTATCTTGTTTGAATAAGGGGAGGTAACAGTGGAGGGACCGGGCTCAAACGATGTCGCTCAGCGCAGGAATCGATAACGGAAGCCGCGGATGTTCCCCGTCTATTGTAAGAGGTGAGTCTCCGTTGTGTTCCTAATTTCCATTGTCATCCTAATCTTGTCTTTAAAGTTTTCTACTGAAAAGTGAAAATACATTGTCTATATCATAGTAGCCAAATTTTGGGAAAGTTGTGCATTTAGGGGAGGAGACGCATATATTTGTAAAATAAAATTAAAATCTTTTTCATAGCATATCAAAAATACTAGTTTTGAAAATAAAATTTCTACAAGGTTCAATGATAACACACAAAATATAACAACTAAATTAAATGTACCAAATAATGATACTTAGTTGGTTTTAATCTCTCTGGATTGTATAATCTTCCATTTTCTTTGTAGAAGTTCTACTGAGAGAGAGAGAGAGAGAGAGAGAGAGAGAGAGAGAGAGAGAGAGAGAGAGAGAGAGAGAGAGGGAGAGTGTGTGTGTGTGTTGGGAACCTTATACAATGATGTTGACCATTCTAATATAAACCCAAACTCTCGTTCTCTCTCGCCCAAATGAACGGGAACGGTCGCTTTGATTAATTGGGTTACGCTAATTGCTCTATGCATGTTACCTATATGATTGCTATGTATAAAGTTACTTGACAAATGCATGTTGTCCTAGAGGGTTGTGCTTTTTTTTTCTTCGTTTTTCACTTCTGTTGATCAGAATCTACTGTCTGTCTGATGTTTTGCAAAGTATCACCAAAAAAAACAAAAACAACAAAAAAACAAAAAACCATAAACAAAATAAAATAAAAAAAAAAGTTCACAGAATGACAAGAACTCAATGTAGAGAGTTCATTATTTGTTTTGTAAACAAAGATTGGAGGTATGGTATTGTTTACGAAGTTTTCAGAATGTAAGGTTATCGATCAAAGTTTATTATTATATATAAATCACATTTCAAGTATTCTTTAGGTAAAATATACCTTTAAAAGTTAAATTTGTGATTGTGCAAAATTAAGATGCTTTAAATTACAACATTAACATTTCATTAGTTTAGTTATAAACACACAAAAGACTCGAGTCTTTGTTTACATAACAAAGAGTTAAGGTTAGAATGTTGCTCTTATCCTTGCACTTAGAAGGTAAAAATTTTGAATCATATATTTAAAGTTTAAAATTAAAAAAATGATTTTTTTCCCCCCAAAAAAATCGTGAACCAGTCCCGTTAAGCCGCGAAATCATAACTTCTGAATATCACAATCAGATTTGAATTACTATTTCTTTCAAATAATATCATTGAAATAAATTTCTGAATATCAACAAGATCATGTACATATTTCTGCCCGATTAAGCAAAAATAAAATTGTATGTGTGTTCCCTATTTTGAACACTCGAGAAAAGATAAGGTAGAGTAGGTAAAACATTTTATTTTGTTGAAACATTTCATTTTATGTTTGCAACATTTCTAGCGTTGTGCAAGTTCACCAACACAAACATTGTGTTCTTCCCTAAATGACTCGGACCACAAGAGTCTGCAGTTTTATCGACACAGCTGCGTTGTCACTCACTACAGTTTTTTGCAACACGGTTCTGGTTGGGAAGTTCATCGCAATACTTTTGTAAAATATAACTTAGAATCACCCAGTTTTTGTTTTAGCCTAATTAAAGAGGTGTTTTCTGTATAAAAGTACACATTAAGACAGACTTTCACTCGGTTACATTCATTCAGCCCCCGCCCCCACCCCTCCCCGTTTAAGTACAAACATTCATTCAGCCCCCACCACTCCCTGTCTATACATAACGCTATAAAATGGTTGATAAATTGCCAAAACGGCGTTAAACCCCCAAATAACCAATCAATCGAAGTACCTAAAGTATAGTCTGGAATTCTGTATTTTTCAAGTAATTGTACGCATCGTAGGTTATCGTTTGGGAAAGGCAGTTTACTTACATATTCGGGAAAGTTCTGCTTATTTTCCAGTTGGGAAGGGACCTTTTATCGGAGTCAAGTTAGGAGACTGATGGCCTTGTATACGCTGCAAACAGCAACCACTGAAGTTCGCTAGAGTAATGACAAGAATGCAACGTGATTTGGGAAAATTCTACTGCGGTGCTTTATTTGGTCGAAACACAACAGCACACGCCCTACTGTGTCCCACCTGCTTTCTGGTACGCCCCCTCCTAATTGCCGTAATCGACCCTAATAAATCGCCATGTGGGTCATGTTACGTCACTTTATTTTTATTTATACTAGCGGTAGCTCAGTGTGGAGCTTGGCTTCGTAACCGGGAGGTCGTGAGTTCGAGCTCTGTTCGTGCCATGGCCGCGTCAATCTTAAGACGTAATTTTTGCCAAACGCTCGGCATTTATAAGTGAGAATCATGGGATCATTAACAAAAAACCCAGTTAATTTATATTGTCAGTTTTTAAATGAACTTAAAGTTTACTTGGGTATAATGAACTGGAATATAAATTGACAAAACTGCCGACTTCAAAGTTGAGCAGGATACATTGATGTCGTTTCGTTTTTCATTAACAGGGCCGTCATGATATTGATTGATTGATTATTTATTGCTTTCCGCCACACTCAACAATTTTTAGTTATCTGGTGGCGTCCAGTTTTTGTTGGTGGAGGAGAGAACCCAGATACAATGTACCTGGGAAGAGACCACCGACCTTCCGCAAGTAAACTGGCAAACTTGCTCACATAACGCCGCGGCCGAGATTCGAACACGCGCCGACAGAGGTGAGAGACTTTGTGATTTTGAGCCCGATGCTCTAACCACTCGGCCACGGAGGCCCCTGTCATGATATTCATTACACATTCGTGTGGGGAACATGTCATTACATCATATGATTGCACTGTTGCCATAATTTATGGCCAAAACGCTGCACAGCAAACAAGTCAATGCTTGTTTATTCAAAATCGTAGTTTTTGATATGTTTTAATACCCATTACTCATGCTTTTAAATCATTTTGAAGATCAATAATAGTGAAAACGGAAACTCGATCGGAAAATTCCGGAATTTTATTTTACATGCATATCGTCAATAAAATATTTAGGGTCGGCCGCGAAACTGGAGGTAGGGTCAGGAAACCGGAAACACACATATATTTTATTTTGGCCTAACCTGATTATTTATTAATAATAAACATTGTCATAAATCCTTAATTTCCCTGCATTATTCGACGTTAATATACACCTCTTTCCACAACCTCTGACCAACTCAATATATTTCGTCACGCTACAACTCCATTATCGTATTCAGACTTAACTTGGGGTCACTTTTAAAATAAATCATTTGCGGTGAAATTTCGGGATGCATCATCCCCTGGCCCATTACAGACTGCTTCACGTGATTCAACGGGGAACTATGAGCTCCCTATAGCCGCCACCTCATTCAAAAATAACCCACTAAATGTCACGAAATAACTTTTAGTGTTAAGGTTTTGTTTTTCAAGAAATATAACGGCAACGGCCCCACATTTAAGTACAGATTCTTTCATTATCACTATGTATGTACAACGTTATGCATGCTACAGGTCCCTGATCTCTAACAGGATTTTTAAACTTAGAATTCGCCTCATCTCTGCAGGTCATCCTACATTTTATTTTCGTGAACCCAAAAAATTCCCAAAGGTTTCCATCTGAAGATGAAAGTCACAATCCCTTGCAGGAAGAAGCTCATTCCGATTCTTGGACAACGAAGATGCATAGACAGTTCATGACCGAACCATACCGTATATACACCCATAGAAAAGCTCACAAGAAAACTACAGTTAATTTACATATCAGGTTCCATTGCCCCACACCCTTTTCATCCTCACAATTCCTGACGAGATAATTCGATTCCTGTCATATTAGATCCAAACCTTAAATCGTGGTGCTCAATTTTTTCTTTTTTTTTTTAAAAGTCAATTTTAGCAACATTTCAAAAATGTTGACTTTGATTTTGTACAGTAACACTTCTAGTTGTCTGAAGCAACATATTTAACTGTAATACAGGTAATAAACTAAAATCAACGAACTAAATGAGCACATGATAGTGATTTGAAGTCGTTACTTCCTTTTACGGCTATCGTAGGGGATCAGTACGGCATCTTTTGCGTAAATATCAAAATAAAAAAAAAATAAAAAATTGATAAGTTCACTCCCAAATACAGAAAATCCTCCTGGTAAATTGACACCGTTTAACTGTCTGAATACAGAGTGGGGCACAAAGGTTGTTCGGGGGCCATTTGTTTTATTGTAGGCTAAATTTTTTTTTAAAATGAATATTAAATTCTTAATAATAAACTTAAAATTATAGTTAGTTTTCTCGTTTGTGTTCCCCGTTTTTGCCAGTTTATTTGTTTTTATATCATCATCATTTATTTATTTATTTTCGTATTGCTTATATATATATATATATATATATATATATATATATATATATATATATATATCACTTCCCTGTGCTCTGACGGGCGGGGGATAGGACAAGATTCGCTAAAACCGTCTCCCTATTTCCTGGTCAAATTTTAAATACCGAGAGCCATCTTTTATATGGAAATGAAGATGATATTTTCTATCATTCCAGTGAATATCATGATAGATTTTTTTTTATCCAAAAACTATATTTCTGAAAGGGATGAACCTGCAAAAACTTTGCAAAAAAGAATCGTCAACAATCAGAAATTTAAAAGTCTATCAATGGCTAACTAAACACGACATTTAATCCCGTTTTTATTTCATGTCGAACAGATACACAAGGACGAAGTGGTGTAATCCCATGTCACGTGATTACGGAATAAATGCTGGTGATGTCTATATAAACGTACTTCGTATATGCCGAAATGCAGTCATGACAACCAACTCTCTCTCTCTCTCTCTCTCTCTCTCTCTCTCTCTCTCTCTCTCTCTCTCTCTCTGGGATCGAATACAGATTTCTATCGTTCTCGCATATTATCTTACTTATTCAATGAAATTTAAATTAAAGTGACATCATAACCGAATGAATGACAAGACTTAACAGCATCTGAGAACGTCCTCATTGGTCTGAAGGAAGCCTCACAACTGACAAGGACATGTGTCACGAAATCACCTCACTTCCGCACCGTGTCACTGTTTTTACTCTGTAGTAACGCGCGTACTCTAATTTACAATCTATCATAATTAATAAATATCATAATTAACATACAATAAATCTAGATGTTAATAAAGGAGTTACTATCATGATGATGAACAACCCCCGCACAAATAAAAAAAACCAACATTCTACTCTGTGAGTCCAGCTGCGGTTATAATTTTGGTTTGTTTTGTTTCGTGTTGTTTTCACCTAAATATGTAAATATTAATAAGATTAAAAAGTATAAATGTAAGATGATGTCTTATGCGATATATTCTATTCTGTAAAGTTTAAAGATGGAACGTCACGACGCCTGTTGTTAGATTTTAGCGGATTATTTCCCACGCGCTGGTAAGTTAATTTTTAATTCTAGAATGAAAAGTTGCAAAAAATACCACTTGGATGAGTTAGATATTCTTACAAACTAATTACTTTTCAAGAAAATTGTTTTGAAAAAAAAATCCAAAATGGAGGATTGCGATAATCGTGTTTATTTATTTAAAATCTTATGAAAATAATTAAAATAGGAAATTAATTGATTAATTACATGTTATTATCATTAGCGTTCCTAAGTTGCATAATGCACACTACAAAGTATAGAAAATACATTTCATATAGAGGTACGCTTTTCTATTAAATGAATTTTATAAAATACACTTGTACTATGACTTTGTAGTTTTCACTCCACTTCATTATTGATTTGATGAGATTGGTTAAATTCATGGTGGTGACATAGCCCAGCAACAGGCCCAAACCTGGAGAAAATCATGCTTCTTATATGATACCATGGGTATCTGAAATGAAATAAAAATTAAAAAATAAAAATGTTGAAAAAGCGAAAGTAAACCTCACCACATAAATGTACTCCTCCTCGGCTGATCTCGATCGATTTTGTACCACTGGATGACACCATTGGGTGGGAGATGGGGTGGCTCCGAACCCTGATTCTAACAACTCCGAACCCCCACCCACCTCCAATGTTGCGTTGAACAACTGAATTCAATGTCCACATTCAAACACGTAATTTTCTTTCTTGCAACTTTTTTGTTTGGTTTAATTTAAGTATTTGATTTGTTTTTGTTTTATTTTTTTGTTTTGTTTGTTTGTTTTTTTTTTTTTTTGGTTTTTTTTTTCAGACTGTTACCATTAAAACCATGTCTTTAAAGAATATGGAAGTATGAGATGTTCAAAGTAAACATGAAAACCACAGAAATCAGTTTTTAATATTTTGCCTCTGATAATACTGAATACGGATAGGGTATACACTTCATCAATCAACATATATACATGTATCTATACAATACTGAAATGAACGCTGTAATACTTCATAGTCTGCGACCAAAGAATCTAAAAAGTCTACATCTTATTCATCAAAATACATGATGCCATTTGCTTAAAATACAGCTTTCAACATGCTAGGATTTGAGACCATTCGTGGATGGTTGGGGTTCCTCTCCAGTCAAATATTTGTTTTGATTTTTAATTAAAAATCAATATTCCGGCCCCTGTCGATAATTTTTCAAGTCCTTTTATCTATAGATAATGATATCCAGCCATTCGGAACAGTTTCTACGGAACTTGATGTGCGATCTATAGGGTCATCTTTCTCTGAAACTCCGTATTGGTGGAGATTCGGATCACAGGTGGGACGGGGGTTCAAGGCCTTTAAATATATGGAGCACCAAATTAACATAAACTAAAATAATTAAAGATATCTTTAATTATTTGAAGATTGTTCTGTCAATGTGCTCATCAAATCAATTATTGCTCTCATAAATATTAAATTAATGCGCGCTTCAATTCAATTATTGTTCTCATTAATTGAAATAATCAGATGAATTGATGAGATCAATAATTAATGTAATGCGCGCATCAATATTCAATTAACGATCCCATTAATTGATTATTGATGAGAGCATCAATGTCGTGAAATATTGCTCGCAAAAATTCATTTAGAGCTCGGTATATATGATTTCACGATCTCTTTAATTCAATTGAAAATATCCTCAATTCATTTGAAGAGAGCAACAATATTCAAATATAGCGCGCATGAATTCAGCAGAATAATTAATGCTATCATCAATAATGCGAACAATAATTCCGAATTGAAGATATCATTAATTTTTTGAAGATATCTTTAATTGACTTGTTGCGAGGATCAAATGAATATATGGTATCTTCAAATAGGCCTAATTAAAGATCTTTTCAATTATTTTTAGCGCTCTATATTTTCCTAAAATTGAGCCTGCGGTGATCTTTCCCTTTGGGGTGTATCTAACCAGGCTGCCCCCCCCCCCCCCCCCCCCCCCAGCGAATTGACCGAATGTCACTAGTTAGGCATACCTCAGTTACCCAAGTGGACCGAATGCCTATGTGTTTAGTGACATCACAATTATTGTGATGACGTTATTTATTTTGTCTTCCGGTAGAATGTCAACAATGTGTTGTTTTCAATTTTTACAGAATAAGTCATATTACAACATTGTTAAAAGGTGACTGTAAGGAGAAAATCTTCCAAGATGTTGAATATTTCCAACATTTCATCTGCAGCGAATGTTTCGTTGATGAATGCAAGTAGAGCGCTGGCACACCATAACAAAAAATACGAAGCGGGCCACAAATCACTCACCATTATATTCTTCATATTCTTTTCCTGTGCCTTGGGAGGTAAGTTGTAGAAGTTTATTATTTACAGGACGTTGAGGGTCATTAGAGAACATGTCCCAAGCTCTGTCTGTTTAAGTACATTACATAAACCAACAACGGAATCGGAGAGCACATGTGTCGAGTCATGTTGTTGGGCAGATCTAAAGGCCTCCCTCCATTTGACACTGCACTGACGTCTAGGCCTAGTTGGTCCCACTGTGCTAAAGTTCTTGGGAAGAATGAATGTTTCAGCACTTCGGAGACAGTTTGTCTTAAAGCATCGAGAATTGTTCAACAGGTGTCAGACCTGATATTTCATTGTCAACTACACGCACACACAAATGTAGTCACTTGGTTTGGTAGCTATAACGTGGTGCTTGCTTCATCGGGACCATCACAGAACTTTTTGTTACAGTATGTTTATGGATTTTTTCCATGCCATTGTGGTACTATTTTCCACTTTTTTGGTCATATATTGTACAATATATTTTCAATTTTTAAATACATTTGGGAAATTTTGCTTATAAAATTTGAAAATTGGGTTACTTTTTGTTGTTGGGAATGGGACCAATATTCTGTCTAATTTACTTTGAGGGGAGTGAGGACCCTGTTTGTATAAATAGTATTACCATAATAAGTAATGGTTGACACCAGCCCCTGCACCACTTTGAATAGGAATGCCAGCCTCAATTCTTTTTTTCTGTTCTTGGAGCGTTTAAAGATCTGAGTTTGATAACATCTTTGTAATGGCTCCAGGGGTCCTAGACTTAATTATAGTCAAGAATGATGAAGATGGCTGCCCAACATTGTGTATGTTCAAGCCAGTCTAAGCTAAGGTTTTAACTGTTTTCAAATGCAACCCTTTGCAAGTTCGGCCCTGCTAAATAAATTGCAAAGTGTTACTGTCTTTTATACATTGGAGATCAATGTAATAATCCAAATATATACACAGTATGTCACTACCATTTTGAACTCTAAACAGGAATAACACATCATCATAATGGCTGACTTCTTTTCAAAACATAAATGCAAAAAATAAATATCAGTATATTCCATTTCTTTATACATCTTATTACAGAATAAGCTAGATAGCTCAGTGGGTTAACAAGCTGATGATCTGTAGATCTTGGGTTCAGATATGCAGTTGTAGCAAGTACTGTTATTTTCTTTCAAGTTATGTAATTTATATGGAAACTCCCTTTTTTTCCACTAAATATGGCAAACTTTGAAGTTTTCAATTCTAAAATATCAAAAATGTACACATCTTCCACTTGTCATGTATAATGATTTTGTTGTGTGTTATTCCTCCTTAAAAAAAGATATAAGATTTTGACTTTTGCATGTTTGACCAACAGAGGTTTTGATATTTTACAAGTTTCTTCCGTATGAATTAAGGTGTTTTCAGCCCTCAAGCATGCATATATTAAATCTAATAAAAAGACTGTGCCTGTATGCCTTAGCTCCTTTGCATTTTTTTTTAATTTGTCTATATACAAATATGGACTGTATGTTTTGTTATGGCACTGTTTTCTGTTCTTGTGTTATCTGTCTATCCACGTGATCTAGGAGATTTCTTTGTAGCTGTAACAGGTTCAATTGATTTAATGGTAGCATATGATACAGGATGGCTTGTAGTTCATAGTGCATATGGATTTTGAACTTGGGGGTCAGTTCCCTGGACAGAGAAAATCAAGAGGTGTGCTAAAGTCTTTTCCATGCATCTCTTCTGTAAGAGAAAAAATTCCAATGATATCATGGTGGCATATGATAGGTTATATCTAATATTTATGCAAGTGGGTCTAATGCCTTGGGTGTGAGTAAAGATTGGGATGCCCAAAATTCTTCTTTTTTCTTCTCCTATATGACAATAACATATTAAAATGATTTAATGGTGGCATATGATAGAGACCAACTTGTAATAGTGTATGCAGGTTTCAAAATTGGGATCTGTCCCCTAAAGTTGGCGAAGTGGATAGGGCCTGAAAATCTTGACGTGATCCTCTATATTCTGAACAGATTCAATTAAATTTGGCATATGATAAGTTTAAGTTGTCAATATACATATGATGCAGGTTTTGAACTTTGGGTCTGCCACTCAGGGATGGGAGGAATACTGAACAGATGTGTGTTTAACAGTTTTGCAGTATTAGAGTAGATGGTATCAACTGATGTATGTTTTTTCTTATCAAGCTCTGGTGAGACAGATCATTCATTGCCTGAAGATTCGACTGCCCTACACAGTGGTATTGTTGGTTCTGGGAGTTCTGTTTGGCCTGCTGTCTACCAACAATCCTACAGTCCATGCTTATGCTGGAGTGGTAGAGACTGACCCCCACCTCCTCCTATTTATTTTTCTGCCTGTCCTTATTTTTGAGTCAGCTTTTGGGATGGAGGTCCATACATTTATGAAAACTTTCATTCAGGTGTTACTATTGGCCATTCCAGGTTTGGGTGAGTGAAAATTCATGTTTTACTATTTTGCAGGTGTTACATATGTAAATCATTAGTTTTTCTAGAGATTTGAAATTTACTTAAATATAAAAATATTAATCAAGATATACATGTACTGTTCATTTCTTGTTAAAAATAATCTGTATGCACTGAACTCATCATAATAATCAAATTCAAACTTATACATGGACTCACATGTTATAATTGTCTATATTACAGCCATGGCTTCACTGTTCACTTGCCTTCTGGCCAGGTATTTATTTACATATGACTGGGACTGGAACATAGGAATGATGTTTGGCTCAATTCTTAGTGCCACAGACCCTGTTGCAGTGGTGGCTCTACTCAGAGATTTAGGTAAGTCACCACTCAATATGTGTCTCCATTCTGAGGGCCATAGATTATGTAGCTGTGATGGCTCTACTCAGAAATTTAGGTAAGTTACCCCCCAATATGTGTCTCCATTCTTAGGACCACAGACCCCATAGCAGTGATGGCTCTGTTTAGATGTTTAGTTAAGTCACCACTCAATATGTGTCTCCATTCTCAGGGCCATAGACCACATAGCTCTGGTGGCCCTACTTAGAGATTTAAATAAGTCATCACTCAGTATCTTCTCCATTCTCAGGACCACAGATTTCTTTGCTGTAGTAGTACAGCTCAGAGAATTTGGTAAGTCACCACTCAATATTTAGTTTCATTTGTCAGTGCTAAGGTTATGATGGTCTGCACATACAGATATATAGGACACGAATCATTGAGTGGCTCCATTCTTTATGTTACAGACCCCTCACAAAAAGCTTGATGAGTCACCACACCATTCAGTTGATAATTCTATAGTGAAACATTTTTTGCATGATCTTCATGCCATAGTTGTGCTCTTCATATACCATGTATTGTGATATTTTTGCCAACCAGGTGCATCCAAACAGTTGGCTATGGTGGTTGAAGGAGAGTCATTGGTCAATGATGGAACAGCCATTGTGTTCTACAATGTATTTGTTCAGCTAGCTACATCAGAAAAAGGACTTACAGGTATGGAATAAGACTACGGTTTTTATTGTTGATGTTAAAACAAATTATACTGAAAATGATCTTTTAATGGAATCTTTCATACATTATACTATGTTTCTTTAAATTTAAATTGCATATACAGATTTAGGTAAGACTATACTTTTACTTTTAAAATATTACATGTATACCTAAATACCTAACATAGTACTTTTTTGTCTTTAAAGTAAAGTGTGTGTGTGTGTGTGTGTGTGTGTGTGTGTGTGTGTCCTCTTCTAGAAATTGTGAGGACATCCTCACTTTACAGGTTTGGTCAGTTAGATAGATAGATAGATAGATAAATAGAGAGAGAGAGAGAGTAAAATGAGGACAAATTTCATCCATTTGACAGAAGTTGTGAGGACAGAACTGCACCATGAGGACAAAAATCCTGTCCTCACAATTATGTACTCATAAATGTGACTTAAAGCATGTGAAAGATGTAGATACAAAATATTAGATTAGTGAGGACAAGTGATGTGAGGACATGTCCTTACTAAAATTCTGTCTCAAAAACCAATTTTTCACAATTTGAAAGAGAGTATTAGATAAACTTTTATAGGGTCCCTATAGTTATACCTAACATAGTACTCTTTTGCCTTTAAAGTAATGTATATGTGTACTCTCTTCTAGACATTGTGAGGACATTCTCACTTTACAAGTTTGGTTGGAGAGAGAGAGAGAGAGAGAGAGAGAGAGAGAGAGAGAGAGAGAGAGAGAGAGAGAGAGAGAGAGAGAGAGAGAGAGAGAGAGAGAGAATCTCAAAAGTTTCAAACTCTCATTCTGGTGGTGGTTTTTAAATTAGTTTTTTTTCTTCAGACACTAATGGCACATTTAAAGTGTGATGGTATTAGATAATGTAAAGCAAGTACAAAAATAATTCTTAAATTAACAATGATTTCATATATGACATTTTCTAAGGCTTTGAAGATGTGAATCCATAGCTGCTGTTCAGATTCAAGCATTTAATAATGCCTTTCTATTGTAGGAGGAGAGATTGTGGTGAGCTTCCTGCAAGTTGCCCTAGGGGGCCCTATGTGGGGATTCTTCACTGCAAAGATCACTTTGTTTTGTCTTTCTCGGGTGTTTAATGATGCCTTGGTGGAAATTACTATTACTTTAGCTTCCACTTATCTAACTTTCTACATAGGTAAGTCTTCACCTACCTTACCTAAACCTACACCTAACTAATACATAGGTAAGTTGGCACCTAATTCACACAAGTCTACATCTACATAACACACATAAATCTACACCTACTTCACAGAAGTCTACACCTATATAACACAGATAAATCTATACCTAACTCATACAAGTCTACACCTATATAACACACAGATAAATCTACACCTAACACCTATATAACACAGATAAATCTATACCTAACTCATACAAGTCTACACCTATATAACACACAGATAAATCTACACCTAACACCTATATAACACAGATAAATCTATACCAAACTCATACAAGTCTACACATACATAATACACAAATAAATCTACACCCAATTTGTACAAGTCTACACATACATAAAACACAGATAAATCTAAACCTAATTCATATAATTCTACACCTACGTAATACACAGATAAATCTACACTTAACTCCTATGTAACACACAGATAAATCTACTCCTAACTCACACAAGTCTACATGTACATAAAACACAGATAAATCTACTCCTAACTCATACAAGTCTACACTTACATAACACACAGATAAATCTACACCTAACTCATATAAGTTGATTGATTGATTGTTTGTTGTTTTCCGCCACACTCAACAATTTTTTAGTTATCTGGTGGCTTCCAGTTTTTATTGGAGAGAACCCAGATATGATATACCTGGGAAGAGACTACCGGCCTTCCAAAAGTAAACTGGCAAACTTTCTCACATATATGGCCACATGTGAGAATCGAACCTGCGCCTACTAAAGGTGAGAGGCCTTGTGATTTTGAGGCCGTCTAACTCATATAAGTCTACACTTACATAATGCAAAGGTAAATTTACATCTTCATTGTAAACAGGTAAGTTTACACCTATATGATACATAGGTAAATATATATCAGATATATATTTACCCATGTATTATGTAGTTAGATAATTTAACTCACATAATTCTACACCAACTTAATAAACAGGTAAGTCTACATCTGTGTAATACACAAGGCCTCCTTTAAAAAATTGCCCATATGCCCTCACCTGACTATCTAACATTTTTTTTTCAGCCTTCAAAAAACAAGTAACTTTTTTCAACATTTCAGAATCTTTTCATCTGATTGTTGCTTTTTACAATTCTTATGAATAATTGTTCTACTGTTTTCTGTCATCCATAATACTAAGCATTGATTGTTATCCTTATTTCTGTTGTCCATAGGGGAGGTATATTTAGGCGTCTCTGGAGTGCTGGCCACTGTGGTGCTGGGGGTCACCATGAATGCAGGGAAGACTATGATCAGCCCTGAAGTTGAACATTTCCTCCACAGGTATTAACAGCCAAGATGCTTTTGTAAGACAAAATTATATATATATATATATATATATATATATATATATATATATATATATACGAACACACACACACATGGAGAGAGAGAGGGGTAGAGAGAAATGGTATTCCTTTGTCATATAAGCTTAGCAAAGCAAAATAGCTTCAATTTTCAATGAATTTCTTTGGTGGGGGGGGGGGGGGGGGGGGGGAGGTCAAGGTTATAACATGAGACCAGTTCAAAGCAGAGACATTGATCTGATAAAAATATACAATTGGGTTGTAACAGGAGGAATCTATAAGCAGGTTAGAAAGGAATGGTAACTCATTTATTTTTGCAATATAAAAACCACAGCAACAAAATTAGCTAGTCATAGCTGTAAAACATGAGTCTGCAATACACTCTGCATCTCATTCTAATTTCCTCATCCACATTCAGAACTTTGATTGCCTCTATCTCCATTTACAACCGAAATGGTCATCTCTAATGCACAGTTATATACAAACATCCTCTTTAAATATAATGATGCTAGAAATTCTCAGTAAGTAAAAAATTATCCTAACACAAATTATGTCCTGCATAAGTTCACTGGTTAGTATTGGTCTAATTCTGAAAGCAACTTATCATCTTGGTGTATGGCAGGTAATTAAAGTTACGTTTTTAACTTGTTTGTTTGTCTCGTGTACATACATGTAAGTAAGGAATGGCCGTATCAAAAACTTCAAAGGGCTCTGAAGTGGGGTAGTAGGTGATCATTTACAATTGAATATTCTTTAAATGACTTCATATTTTTTTTATTATGTCAGATTCTGGGAGACCTTGGCATACATTGCTAATACCCTCATCTTCATCATAGTCGGCATGGTAATAGCAGAAAAAGCCATTTTTGAAATCCACGGCATTGACTGGTTCTACATGTTTGCCTTGTATTTTGGAATATTTGTTATCAGGTATGTCTTACTATACTCTTTTATCCTCCCCTCCTTTTCTTTATCTATATGTAATTCAAGTCACTAGACATACTGCCGAATGTGAAGTAATTAAAATAAAATCTTGGAATGGTTAATAGAAGAGAAAGCAAATTTTCTGTTGGAGCACATGGGTAATTATTCAATAAGAAAATAAACTACATGTACTATATCAAATGACAAAAAGTCCCATTGTCACATCTTGACTTTTGTTAATTAATTTATCACTAAGTGTCCAATAAGGCCCCTTCATGGGTGTAATAAGTTTTGTTTGGTGCCCTGATTGCCACAAAAGAATACTAAATGTTACAAAAATTATCTGTTTTGAGAAAAAAACTCCAATCAAGTAAATGAAATGTATATTATATGACTGTAAATGTCATATACTTGGGGGGATTCCCCTGAAGTTTGGGAACATTAATGATGTCTTGTGCAGGTAAACCTGTAAACAGTTAGCTGTTAGGAGTTTATTTTTTTTTTTTTGTGTTGGCACATTGACAGAAGATGTCATTATTTTAAGTACAGGCTAAATGAGGTAAACAACAATTATGTGTCTGGTGTGTGTTAAAAGCCCCATACATCAGTGCACATTAATGTCGGTTGTCAGCGATAACAGACATGGTGCACATGCATCATGGCGAGGGATAGGGTTTACCCTAGTCTTCTGAGAAGTTATGACTGGTCCTCTACATGATATTTCCCCTGCAGAAATAAGTCTGAAGTTGGATAACTTTACTGTAATTCTGTTTGATCAATCATTTTTTTCTTCGGGATATGTCAAAAACACAAGTGCTCATTTTTATCATGAAATTAATTTTGTTTGTTTAACCTTTAAGTTACTTTCAATGTTACATGATCAATTTAATAATAATGTGATTTAAATGGTAGTGGTGGTTAATTTGGATTTTAAAATGAATTTCAAGCAGGTATAATTTTGAACCAAACATCACAAAAGACAAGTAATAGTATAGGTAAAAAAAAAATGATACTCAAAAATGTTCAGTAAAGCTTCTGAAGATTGGAAATGAAAATGGTAAAGCTTTACAAATGTCTTGTTTCTGTTTTATATTTTTTAACTATATGTACAGTCAAACATTGTTTTCTCAAACTTGATGGGACCAAGAAAAAGCATAGGGTAAGATATCAGTGTTTGAGATATCTAAATTCAAGTGTATACACACACACTGTTATAGAGGACCAGTGATTATTATTTATGTAGTGTTGTAGAGGACTAGTGATTAGTATTTATATACTGCTATTGAGGATTAGTGACTACTATTTGTATGCTTATACAGAGGACTAGTGATTGCTATCTATATTATGTTACACAGGACTAGTTAAATGCTACTTACATACTGTTACAGAGGACTAGTAATTGCTATTTACATACTGTTACAGAGGACTAGTGATTTACATATTGTTACAGAGGACTAGCTAAATGCTATTCACATACTGTTACAGAGGACTAGTGATTTATGTATTGTTACAGAGGACTAGTTAAAAGCTAATTACGTATTGTTACAGAGGACTAGTGATTGCTAGTTATATACTATTACAGAGAACTAGTTAAATGCTATTTACATACTGTTACAGAGGACTAGTGATTGCTATTTACATATTGTTACAGAGGATTATTAAATGCTATTCACATACTGTTACATAGGACTAGTGATTTACATATTGTTACAGAGGACTAGTGATTGCTATTTACATACTGTTACAGATTACTAGTGATTGATAGTTATATACTGTTACAAAGGACTAATGATTGCTATTTATATACTGTTACAGAGGACTAAGATTGCAAGTTATATACTGTTACAGAGGACTAAGATTGCAAGTTATATACTGTTACAGAGGACTAAGATTGCAAGTTATATACTGTTACAGAGGACTAAGATTGCAAGTTATATACTGTTACAGAGGACTAATGATTGCTATTTATATACTGTTACAGAGGACTAAGATTGCAAGTTATAAACTGTTACAGAGGACTAAGATTGCAAGTTATATACTGTTACAGAGGACTAAGATTGCAAGTTATATACTGTTACAGAGGACTAAGATTGCAAGTTATATACTGTTACAGAGGACTAATGATTGCTATTTATATACTGTTACAGAGGACTAAGATTGCAAGTTATATACTGTTACAGATTACTAGTGATTGATAGTTATATACTGTTACAGAGGACTAAGATTGCAAGTTATATACTGTTACAGAGGACTAAGATTGCAAGTTATATACTGTTACAGAGGACTAAGATTGCAAGTTATATACTGTTACAGAGGACTAAGATTGCAAGTTATATACTGTTACAGAGGACTAAGATTGCAAGTTATATACTGTTACAGAGGACTAAGATTGCAAGTTATATACTGTTACAGAGGACTAAGATTGCAAGTTATATACTGTTACAGAGGACTAGTTAAATGCTATTTTTGTACTATTTTAGAGGACTTGTTATTGATATTTATAGGCAGATGTAAAGGACTAATGATTGCTATTTATGTACTGTTACAGAGGACTTGTGATTGCCATCTTCAGCCCAATTTTGCGACACACAGGGTATGGTTTGTCTTGGCAGGAAGGGATGGTGATGACCTGGGGAGGGCTGAGGGGGGCAGTGGGCCTGGCCCTGGCCTTGCAGGTTGCCCATCATGAAGAGATTGATTCGGAAACTGTTGGCATTAGAGTAAGTATAGCAAAAGTATTTTAAGAAGTAACAAAAATGTCAATATGCCACATTGTTTAAGGCCTAAGTGGTTTCAGCACCTGACTAGTAATGCAGGGGTCTCGGGTTCAATTCCCAGACCAGCTCAAAGACTTCCTCCTCTCCTATATATTTTATTTGGTGCCATTAACAAGCCCTGAACATCAGGTGAAAGCCTGCCAGGGGCATAAAGAATCTGGGTTGTGTGTCTTAGAGGGTGAAGACAATTTAAGGAGGGAGGAAAATGTAGTAGTTAGGGCTGTATGGACCATGGATACGGGCCTGAGTAGCTAAGAGGTTGGAACACCTGACTAGTACTGCAGGGGTCCCATGTTCAATTATTGTCCAGCCCATAAATTTCTTCCTTACCTATATATTACAGATGCAGGTATTAATTTACAATAAAGCCCATGTCTGTAGTTCTGAATAAATGTTTACTCCAGCATTTGTGACTTTCAGGTTCTGATCCATGTCTCAGGGATTGTATTTCTGACTCTTTTGATCAATGCTACCACCTGTTCTGCTCTACTTAAAGTCCTAGGTAAAATGTGTTTTTGGAAATCAGTAGTACATATGGAAAAAGTACCCATTTTGGATTGAAATCAAGAGTTGATATAACTGAAAGATGAATGTCATTCCATCTTATTATGAAGGATAATAGGTCTTCACATTGAAAAATGAATATATTGTGAATGTAACTTAACTCACTGCAGGCATGAGTGACATTTCTCCAGCCAAGAAAATGTCTATGGCAAATTCCCTGAGATTCTTGGAGGACATGAGAGAAAAGGCACTGAATATGCTCAAGTCAGACAGGTGAGAGATTAGCAGAAACTTCAGCAGATTAATATGAGATGTTGACAGCACTCAGTTTAGTGTGCTGAAGTCAGAAAGGTGAGAGGTTATCAGGAACTTCAGTAGATTAACATGAGATGTTGACAGCACTCAGCTTAATAGTGCTGAAGACAGGTGAGAGATTAGCAGGAACTTCACTAGATTAATATGAGATGTTGACAGCTCTCAGCTTAATAGTGCTGAAACCAGACAGGTGAGAATTTATCAGGAAATCAGTGGATTAGCACAAGATGTTGACAGCTCTCAGCTTATAGTGCTGAAGTCAGACAGGTGAGAGAGCACAAGATGTTGACAGCTGTCAGTTTATTGTACTGAAGTTAGAATGTTGAGAGATTAGCAGGGACTTGTATGCTCTCACTTATTGTACCATTGTCTTGAAAGACTGATTGCAGGATCTTTTCACATATGTTATTTCCATTTAATTGTTACAAAAATTGGATAAATTATCTCCTTAATGACAACTGAATTGAAAATTTTGTTATTTGTTGGAAGTCCATTGTTGTTATATGGTGAGGTGTGATCGAAGCACATAATAAGTAGGCTAAATCTGAATACTTCAGAAATTTCTGTGGGAATTATTTTTTTTTGTCACAGCAGGTTTCTGGTTAAAATCTGACAGGAAAAATGTGACTAGGTTTTATTTTCTTCCATCAGCTGTTTTTCGTATGAAATACATAATTTAATGTCAATGTACATATGATACATATATATGTAGATATCCTGTTGTAAATAGCAAAAAATTATAAATCTGCATGTAATAATTTTCTTCACAAATCAGCAAAATTCTGGACCTGGAGAAATAACCACTTGAACTGTACATCATAGCATACCTTGCTTTCAAAGATTTTGAAATCCCTGTACAATGATAATAATATCCTTTATTTACCCAGGATGACACAAATTATCACACAGCTAGTTTTCATTGTGGTCCTGCATTACAGCACATATACAAACATAAAATTAGTTCTTAAATTAAGTTTATATCATGATCTTAACTCCAGTAACTGTATTTGCAAATGTTTAATAACTGGTAATTCAGTGAAGATGCATGTATATATTGTAGTATTATAAATTTCTTATTACAAAATATCACAAAATGACTCAGATGTAACATTGCAAGAACATGAATTTGTGAATGAACTGTTAATCAAAAGCTTATACATGTATGTTAGTAATACATGTATAGAAATAAAAGTGAGTAATTCTATTTTCCTCACTAAATTACACAATGATAATAAATTCTTCACACAAGTCTAGGAATCTACATAGTAGATTTTGAGGAGTAAGTCATTACGACATGGCTGTGGGTATTTATTGAGGAGTAAGTCATTACTACACGGCTGTGGGTATTTATTTAGATTTTTGGCTGATGCTGACTGGGATACAGTGGAGAAAAGCTGTGAAATCGATGATCCATATAAAACTACAGAGGAGGAGGCAGAGGTGGAGGACTCACTGGACGTCCGGCCAAATGCCATCTGTCCCGAGTGTGACTCCAAACTGCCTGCCCAGTACACCAGAAAGGAACTCCGTGATATGACTAATGAGGCCATCCTCAGAATGCTCAAAGCTGAGAAGGTATCAGAAATTATTCACGATTTAAAATTTCAGAAAGCAATAAAGTAACAAAAGTTGTTTTAGCAAATATGTATGTAAATGTTACGAAAATTGATAATGTATATCAATTTATATGTGTAGTTAGTGATAAGAAATGTAAGAGAGGAAAGACTGATGTTGTTATATTTGAATGCAGAATTAGGTATCTCTTGTGTCTTTAAAAATATTGGTGGTTTTACTGACAAGTTGGGTATTTCAGATGAGTTACTGGAGGCAGTTTGAACAAGGGATGTTGTCCCGTGAGGCTGTCAGGAAGTTGCATGACTGTACAGACATAGCAGCAGACAAACAGGGGAAGTAAGTTACTTATCACTGGCAGGTACATTTCACTCGTATCTTTCATATAATTTTAACTGTTTGTGAGAAGAAAAAAACTTTATACCAAGTATTGCAACTCTGTTTTAGATTCATAGATGTTGATGAAATAAAGAAAAGTTGGGAAGTGCCAAAGTTTTATGTAAATGTAGTAAGTAGACCTGCAGTATGGCTATGATTGTATTTCACAATTGTATTTTGAGACTGAATCATTATTATTTTTTTAATTAATAGTACATATTATGCAGAACATTTTTGTTTGATAAATGTCTTCCACTCATCTTTTTAAACCTCAGAAAAGATTTGTAATCAAGTTGATTGGTGGGGTAGACATTCCTGAACCGAAGTCAGCGATTCTCCGTTACTTGTATCGAGTCACACAGCACCGTGCTTTCTACTTCACCATGGTATCCATTATCATCATCGACATGGTTAATGTGGCTTTGTCCATTGTGTGTCAGTACCATCCTGACTGGAAGGACAAACGGAACATCTTCCGCAGCCTGAACATCCTGTTTGTGGCTTTGTACATTGTGGAGTGTGTTGTTAAGGTAACATCCTGTTTGTTATGTTGTACATCATTGAGTATATGGTCAAGTAACATCCTGTTGGTGGTATTGTACATCATTGAGTGTGTAGTCAATGTAACATCCTGTTTGTGCTATTGTACATCATTGAGTGTGTAGTCAAGGTAACATCTTGTTTGTGGTGTTGTACATCATTGAGTGTGTAGTCAAGGTTACATCTTGTTTGTGGTGTTGTACATCATTGAGTGTGTGGTCAGGGTAACATCCTGTTTGTGGTGTTGTACATCATTGAATGTGTAGTCAAGGTAACATCTTGTTTGTGGTGTTGTACATCATTGAATGTGTAGTCAAGGTAACTTCTTGTTTGTGGTGTTGTACATCATTGAATGTGTAGTCAAGGTAACATCTTGTTTGTGGTGTTGTACATCATTGAGTGTGTGGTCAGGGTAACATCTTGTTTGTTGTGGTATTATGCATTGTGGAGTGTAATATCAAGGTAGCACCTTTTGTTTGTGTGCTGTTTTACAACCATATGATAGTTTTTTATTCATGTAGAGTAGAGATTGTTGAAGTGCCACAAATTTTGACACATGCATGGCACTTATGACCACAGCAGTGAGGGTTCTTTATTGTGCCAATACCTACCATGACATTTGACCTCTGTTTTTAAGGTCATATCCGAAAGACCTGTGTATTTCATTCCTAATGTCAGGTGCTTGGTCAAGGAACAGTCATTACCTTTGATAAACATCTTAGGTTTGACCCAGTGCTAGGATTGAGAGTTGAACCCAGGCTTTCCAGTTATAAAACAAGCACCCTAATCATTTAAGATACAGTGATTGATGTTAAGGTAACATCCTGTTTGGTTTTGTACATTGTTGTGAACATAATGTTTTAGTTGTGGTATCATGCAGTGTCAAGTTTGGCCAGGAGTATAAACAAGAGACATAAGGCTTGATATGTTGTTTGTCAGCAGTAATTTTTTACTGAAAAATGCTTTATTTTGTGATATAAACTAGGAAAAGAATGTAAAAGTGATGCATTTGAAAGTTATGATGTCCGTTTCTAAGATTTAATGTTGAAAAAGTTTCACAAAAATTATTGCTTGTTAATCCTTTCTGTTGGTGTACTGACAGGTGCTTGTTTTTGCCTGTAATTCCAGGTTTTGTGTTATGTCAGGTGCTAATTTTGCTTTTGCTTGACACTTTTCTTATACCTTCTAAAAAGTGTTCATTTTGATGCCCCCCATTGAAAAAGAGGAGGGGGGTGCATATTGCTTTGCACTTGTCGGTTGGTCTGTTGGTCCATTGATCTGTACACCAAGTCTCGTCCGCTCAATATCCTAAGAACCCGTTTGATTCACAAACATCAAATTTGGTACACTAGTGCATCTTAAAGAGTAGGTGACCCCTATTGATTTTGAGGTCACATGGTCAAAGGTCAAGGGTTAATACACTCTTGACATGGGAAGATATTGTCTACTTGGTATCTTGAATTGTTTTGGCACTACTATCGGTTAAATGAAACATGTGTATAATCCTTTTCAATCTAGCACCACGGGGAGAGGGAGCATACATGTTTCTGAAATATTTCTTGTTTGTTTATTAACCCTTGTTGTTCTCTTAGACAGGTGCTTGTTTTGCTAGTAAATTACCTTTACTCTTTGATATGTTCTTGTTTTGTCTGTTAACCCTTTACTGGGTTCTGTGATAGGTGCTTGTTTTTGCCTATTAACCTTTGGTGTGCTGTGTGATAGGTGCTTATTTATTTTTGTCTTTTAATTGAACCTTGTTGTGTTTTATAACTAGTGCTTCCTTTTGCCTGTTAACCCTTTTGGCTTTATGACAGGTGCTTATTTTTTAACATTACACCTTGTGCTTTATGATAGGTGCTTATTTTTGAACATTACACCTTGTGCTTTATGACAGGTGCTTGCTTTTGCCTGTTAACCCTTTTGCTTGTAAACCTCCATTGTTTTCTGTGACAGGTGCTTGTTCAGAGAAAGGAATACTTCAGGAATGGCTGGAACAGTTTGTGTGTGGCCATTATTTCCCTTGGTGTGCTGGACATCATTGTTGGCTTCACCCTCCCAGCTGTGTTTAGTAGTGACCGTAAGTCAGTGACTATCACCATTGTCATCTTTATGCTATTCAGGATCATCCGACTATTCAGACTTATGGAGGTTAGTAGCCAGTTTAAAAAAAATCTTAAGAATAAAGTCAAAATAATTCATTATAATGTGGTAAAACCTGTGTTCTCAAGTACAGACATTGTGATATTTAGCTGAATGTAAGATTATAAAACTTGCATACTTGACCTCAAACTTTGTGGTGCTTAGCTGATTGTAAGGCAAAAAGAATTTTTTTAAATCTTGAATTGTAAGAAATTTTGTGAGAAAGTATCTGTAAGAAGAAAATGAATGTGAGACGACTTGAAACCATTATTTTTTTTACTTGGCTCAGTTACAGATTTTATGAATACAGTGCATGTCCTATTTGTAATGGTAAAATTGTTAAATAATGTGACTCATTAAAATTAAAACACAAAAATTGACCCTTGATATAGTTGTGTTAGTTAATTGCACATCACCAAGTAATACTACCATGAGGGCAGATGGAGGGGGATGTAAACAGCATCAGTTGATTGTAAATGGTGACAATATTTAGAAATCAATGCTTTTAAACACTGGGTCTTGTGACGTAGTGGGTCTATATTCCAGTCTTGTGATGTAATGTTTCTATATATTTCAATCTTGTGATGTAATTGTCTGTATATTCCAGTCTTGTGATGTAATTGTCTGTATATTACAGTCTTGTGATGTAATATGTCTATATATTCCAGCCCCTGATGCCATTAGTGGTGAAGCTACTAAAGCGGCAGATCAGTAAACAGCTGAGTTATGGCTATGACGTAGGAAGGGGATATGTGGCTGGAGAAGAAGAGGTCAGAAAACTGATTGACCATATGGTGGACCAGAAGGACATCGCCAAGAACCTCAAGCAGTCAAGTGACAATGGGCGTCTGGATGTCATTAGGTGTCTAGGTAAGAAGAAACAAAAGTATATCTCCTCACAACAGATTGGTTGTGGGATGTAATGTCTTGCTTGTGTACTCATGTGTTTGTAGGTTTACCTGCATATAGAGAGTGAAGGAACAGTTCTTGCCCAATTGTTAACCTAGGTTGCAGGAATTCACTTTGTTTAAAGATTTTGGATCCTATTTATTATCAAATTAAGTGTACAAGCCCAAGGCTGTTGGTGGTTTGAGATTACAATGTTCCCATTTTGCGAGCTTTAAAAATTTTTTTTTTTTATCAGAAAAATGGTACTTGTGGATTTTAGCTAAAAGGATTAAGTTTGTTGATTTTTGAGGTGACAGGTCAAAGTACAAGGATAGTGGAGGGGAAGTTATGAGGAGAAGCCCATAGTTGAGTTGTATTAGTGTAGGTAGCTGTGCGGACACTAGGAAACACATTCAAGATTTTGTGTTAATGATTTTTCAGATACTGCAAAACTCTGCAATGGCTTGTAGCAACTTGTGTAATTCAAATATGTACTAATATTGTCAACATTAATGTATCTTTTGATAACCAAAGCCACAGTTACTATCCATAAAGTTTTACTTGGACAGGAATGTTACAGAAACAGCACCCAGACATTGCCTTGTCCATCAAAACTCGCCAGGCCATCCGCAGCGTTCTGAACAATCTTAGGGATGGTGTCCATGAACTCCTGATGGATGGAATTTTGGAGGAAGCAGAGGGAACCAAACTAGAAAAGGTGAGGGTGAATTTCCTATCACTTTATGGTGAGAGCAAACTTCACACCATAAAAAGGTGGGGTAAATTTGTACCCCAAAAAAGTGAAGGTAAATTCACACCATGAAAAAGTGAGAGTAAGTATCACATCATGAAAAAGTAAGAGTAAATTTCACACCATGAAAAGGTAAGAGTAAATTTCACACCATGAAAAGGTAAGGGTAAATTTCACACCGTGAAAAGGTAAGAGTAAATTTCACACCATGAAAAGGTAAGAGTAAATTTCACACCATGAAAAGGTAAGGGTAAATTTCACACCATGAAAAGGTAAGAGTAAATTTCACACCATGAAAAGGTAAGGGTAAATTTCACACCGTGAAAAGGTAAGAGTAAATTTCACACCATGAAAAGGTAAGAGTAAATTTCACACCATGAAAAGGTAAGGGTAAATTTCACACCATGAAAAGGTAAGAGTAAATTTCACACCATGAAAAGGTAAGAGTAAATTTCACACCATGAAAAGGTAAGAGTAAATTTCACACCATGAAAAGGTAAGAGTAAATTTCACACCATGAAAAGGTAAGAGTAAATTTCACACCATGAAAAGGTAAGGGTAAATTTCACACCATGAAAAGGTAAGAGTAAATTTCACACCATGAAAAGGTAAGAGTAAATTTCACACCATGAAAAGGTAAGGGTAAGCACCAAACAACAAAAAAGGAGAGGGTAATTGTCACACCATGAAAAGGTGAATGTAAGCTTCACACCACAAAAAGATGAGTGAACATTACACCACAAAATAGTGAGGGTTCACTTTACAACATAAAAGAAGAAGGTAAATGTCACACCACGTAAAGTACACACCACAGTGACACACTGTCAACATCTCATATTTGTCTCATTTACATAATAGAGACTCAGAGGCTAAGGTGTTCTTTAAATTATCAGTTCAAATTCAGTGATATATAGCTACATCTTAGATTGATGGCTCATATTAGATATTTTCTATATACAAATGTATGAAATTTCATGGAATCTTTTTACCTGTTGTAGATGATAGAAGAAAAGATGAAAAGGTTATTAAATTTCCCACCCAATCTGCCATTACCTCCTCCTGAATTTATGCTGAAACATGTCTTCTGGCTCCGTAATGACACCAAACTCATCTCCTATATCAAGGTATCTCTTGGAAAATGTTGAACCATATCAAGGATTTGCTGCAGAAATTTGACAAGAATGATATAGAAAATTTGGCTAAGCTTTTAAATGTTGATTCAATCATGTTGCTTAATTATTACAAATTTCAATATGCAGGGCTCATTCTAATCAAGGCATTGTTTTCATTGATTGATGAAGAAATGCTTATCTATTTTTACAATGAATGGTCTTTTATAAACTAATTTTAACTCATGACCCAAGCTTATTGAATGTTTCAAATAAAATTGCAAGATGAGAAGTTTTTTTTCCCCATTTGTTTAGTGGTATGATAATGTGATCATACCTTTTCAATTTTTAATATACTTTAATGTCCTTTTCTATCAACATCCTTTTCCAAAGCTGAATTCTAGAATAAATAGCACAATACTCCCATGATAAGCAGTATTATTTTGCCTCAGAATGACATGATTTTGATTAATTGATCAAATAATAACATAAATTAATATGTTTGACAGAGCCAGGCTAAACTAATCAGCTACAACTATGAAGATGTGATTATTCACGAGGGTGACCCACCGGGTGGAATCTACATCCTTGTGTCTGGAATGGTGCGGGTGAGTATTCACTAAATTTACAAATCCTAAGAAAAACACGTTAACTTGTGTAGCAGACTGACAGGTTTCTACACTGGTGACCAGATTACTCAGGGCAGCTCTCTAGAGCTCATAGTGCTTCAGACTGAAGACCTTGGTAATCTGTTTCATCACATTTTCTCCCAGCCTTTAACAGTCTTTATGATGTTTACCCTTGCAGATTAATAAGGCACACCAGGTCTGTATGGTATATAATAGTGTTATAACATTGCTCTTAGAAAACTTCTACCATAGTGATACTTCTGTACCTGTTGTAAATTTGAAGGGGAAAACTGGGTCTCTAGGCACCTTTTTTAATTGTTTGTAGTCTGCAATTTTATTTATTTACTTTTTCTTTAGATTTGTTTACTTTTCATACAGTATAGTACTACATGTTTATTTTTCTTTTATTTCACAGAACATTCTATAAATAGTATTTAGATTTTTAGTATCATTCATTTGGTACTCTCAAAACGTTGACATTTTTACCAAGTTGCAGATGATTTCACATAAATAGTATTATACACAGTTTTTAGCATTTTCATGTGAAAAATTATTTATCTGTTTATTACAAATTATTTTTTACCACCAAATACACATGTATTAAAAAAAATATGTTATATTTGTTTGAAATGTTTCTAATGAAAATCATATCATCTTTTTGTATAATGGCATATAAAAGACGTTGATGATGCAGAAGGATAACTCCAGCTAAACTTTCTACCACATCATGTGATGTACACTCATGACTTTCACTCTACTTTTTTTCACATCATGTGTACACACATGTGATTTCCACTGTCCTTTCTACCACATCATGTGGTATTCACATGACTTCCACAGTACTTTCTACAATATAATGTGGTGCACACACATGACTCTACTGCACTTTCTACCCCTTTATTGGTCAACTCCATCTTCTCATGTTCTGACAGAGAAAATCAGATTTATTTCTATCTTTATCAGTTGATTATCATGGCACACATATGTAGTCCCAAATTTTATAGAAAATTAGGGAAATTGTTTACAATGCATGAATCAGTATACTAAAGCTTATGTGATCTTGCCCTTGTTAGTTGGAGTCCACCATACAGCCTGGGAAACCGATAATCTACGAAGGCAAACCGACCAGTGGGTCAGAACTGCAAATCAAAGCCAATCTGATTGACTTTTTGACCTCAGGGAATATCATCGGGGAGATGGGTCTGCTTACCAAGAGACCCCGATCAGCCACTGTCACATGTGAAACCTCAGTACAGGTATACCTATTACTGTAAGGTCCTTCATCATTGGGAAAGATGTGTACTAGTATGTAGAATAGCACTGGTTGTTTTTATTTCAAAGAAGTAGGCACGTTAACCTGTGTGATTTACCCATGAATTAGATAGCCCATAATTTGATATTTCTAGGTTTAAAAGTATCCACACAACCCAAAATGAATCCCATTCAGCAAAATGCAGCCTCCTTTTAACTATGACATCACATTAGATAATGATTTATTCATAATTTGAGCAAAATCCAAACACTTCAAGATGTCTGCGCTCACCTGTTTTTTTGTTGTTTTTTTTTTGATACTTAGAGAATCACTCCATTGCTTGCTTTTACAATATATCTTAAACACTACAGTTTACGTTATATGTGGAGATTTACTTTAGGTGCACTTGCCATGCTTTAATTTACATTCTCAATATACAGAAGAACATGTATACACCTGTAGTGTAACCCAGGTTTTAGAGCTGATGAAAGGTTTTACAATGCCTTACTGCTTTCTACAAGCCTCTTACCAAAATTTACTGTTAACTATCAATTCTATGTTTTATCCCAATTGATATAAGGGATATCATGAAATACAACTGGGATATCTTATTTTTACTTTCTGCTAACAGTGCACATCTGTTCTGCAGAAATCATCATATTATTATAATGTAAGGGATATAGGATATATTGACTGTTACTGATTTATCAGTTAATTATTAATCATTTGTTTATATTTTTAAATACTGTTTATCAGCTAATGATTAACTATGTATTTGTATATAGGTACTGTTTATCAGCTACTAATTAACTATGTATTTGTATATAGGTGCTGTTTATCAGTGGTGAAGACATGGAAAAGGCAATGTTGGAATTCCAAGACAGTGAACCTTCACTGGAGTACAGACTGTGGCATGTGTGTGCCAACCGAATTGCAACCTCCATACTGATGAAACAGCCTGCCTACCAGGTCAGTATTCATATATTGCCTCCACATTGATGAAACAGCCTTCCCACCAGGTCAGCTTTCATACCTCATGCCTCCATACTGATGAAATATTCCATCAACAAATTACTACATGTATTAACATATCACCTCCATTCTAATGAAATAGCCCACTTAGCAGTATATACTCATATTTTCTCTAAAATTCTCCCCTATAATAGAGAAAAAGAAAACTGGTGTAATTCTTTGTTTTGTCAATTTGTTAAATGTGTTGATAAAGAGTTAAACAGCTGGTACTCTGTGGTTTCAGGGCTGGACAAAGGAGAAAATAAAATTACAACTCGAGAACTCATACCTCCTGGATTCTGATGACATCGACATCTTCACGGTGGATGCAACCATGAGTGATGTTGTTCTCATCAATGGTAATTACATGTACTGTTATATGTACTGATATAAAATACAGCTGTGCCTAAATTTGGATAAAATTCAGAGAGGCCAAATAAGAGCATATTCCTTTAATATGAAAGTGCATGTAAAAGGACTTCCAAACGTGTAATAAATTTATATCCCACTAGACTGTATGGATTTTATGTGTATCATCATAATTCAGACAGACATTGTCTCATTTGTTTAAAAACACAAGAAAATATGTTATTTGTATGTAGATTTTGCAAACATGTTACATATCATATTGTTCTGTGCAGGCTATAATAGTGTTTTGCTTGAGGCCTAGACTTTTGAAAACTGCAATGGAAAGTTGGTTTTCATCATTTATGATTAAATTACAGAATTGATGTATACCTTGTGGTCAGATACAATTTCACAAAAAATGCATCAATTTCAACTCCTTATATGTCTTTAACATTCACCATAATTTCTGTGGAGATTCTGAATGAAATCCTTAAACACTATATTATTTAATGATATTGCATTTTTCAGGACATGCCCAAAATGTATTTACCAGAGAAACATTTTCAGCCCCATGTTATATTCCGTGGACTGTTCTTAAACTAGAACTTCAGGTAAATTTAAACATCAGTTGCAAATTAAAATATCTAGCAAACTTGTTTTGAGCCTGAACAAAGTTGTGTTTACTACTTTATATATCTTTATAGCCTGAGAAGGGCCCAAAGACAGTACTGCTGATTGTCCCGACAGAAATGGGCCAGCCTGCCCACTCCCAGCACGTGTCTGGCCATGACGCCAAGCATGGACATGGGGCCTTTGTTCGGTCCATTAGCCAGCTGTGTCTAAAACATGCCTCCAACCACCGCAGCAAAGTCATGTCGAAGTGGAAGGTAAATAAACCCCACCCTGCATTCTCGGGCTTCTCCCGCCCCCGCCTGCAGTCTTGTCCTTGTGTCAGTTCTTATTCACTTAGTCCCCTTGCCTCTGAGGTTCACCACGAAGATCAGCAATGTACGACAGCTGTGGTGTTTGATAGTGCCACAATTGTAGAAGAGGAAGAGGATGGCACATGATTTTTGTGACTACATATTTGTCTGACATTATGTGGCGTTGTGTGATTTGAATTCGTATTCGTTTGTGACGTTAGTTCTTGTCAATGTGACACAGCCCTGTCTTACAGCTCTTCTGACGTCTGTATGGTCAATGTTTTTAAGTTGTTGACTGAGTAGTGTATACTAGTGTTATGAATATGTTTCTGCTAGTCAGTAACACAGTACAATTTTACACGGTTTCAGTAGATTTTTGTTGTCTGAGCTGACATGGGGATTATCACCATTTAGATTTATTCATGTCAAAAATTATTGAAATTATTTCAGATTAATGAACAGCTTCAGGTACTTTTATAATTGCAATGTTTTTAGTGGTTCTCTTATATTTCATTTAAAATTTTGTTGATTCATATAGTATAACTGCTAGTAAATATCAAGAAATGAGGTACCTGGTAAATCCTGGGTGATGAAATTATGTAAAGGTATATGTTCTCTTCTGTGGATTACAATATTTGTTTTCTACTATTTAATTCCATATACATATTTTATTCCATATATGCATTTAATTCCATATACATGTACACATTCAATTCCATATACATATACACATTTAATTCCATATAAATGTACACATAATTTCATATACATGTACACTTTCAATTCCATATACACGTACACATTTAATTCCATATACATGTACACATTTAATTCCATATACATGTACATATTCAATTGCATATACAGGTAGACATTTAATTCCATATATACACTTAATTCTGTATAATGTGTAAGCATTTAATTCCATATATGTGTAAACATTTAATTCCATATATGCATTTAATTCCTTATACAGATTTAATTCCATACATACATTTAATTCCATTATAACTTTTGCTGTAACTGTCATTTTTGATGCTGGATAGAATATAAACAAAGCGTATCTTTTTGTAGAAAATAAGGACAGTTAAGGTTTCTATTTTGACAAATTTATTTGTTTGTTTGTTCTATTGTTTACATGTTTATTGTTCCTTTTGTTTCTGATTGTTACTGTATTCTGTATTTGTATTTGTTAATGTGAAATATTTCCTTTATTTCCATAACATGGAATAGCACTTGGTTATCAATTCAGTTTCCAATTAAAAAACCTATGTATTGTACATGTATATTAAGATGGTCTTGATTTGATATATGCAAATGGTCCAAACTTGTTTAATATGGAAACAAACCAAACTAGTGTGTTCAATGCCCATCAATAATGACAAAATATGTGGTGTATGAAAAAAAAGACTGCAATGAATTAGTTGAAACTTCATATATATATATATATATATATGCATATACACAATTAACATCGTATTTTGATTAGGAATCAGTAAAAAGGAATAGTAGGAAGAAGAGGTAGGCATTTAGATTCACACCGGTGTTCTTCTGCACATTGCTTTGCTGCTCCCCGTAACAATGTGGATCATCAGTTTTTTTGGTTTTTTTTGACTCGTGTAAAAATGACTTGTCTAATTCAGTTTGCAATTTACAAACTAACATAAATGTAAAACTCACCTGCCTTCACCTGGTACAAATGGAAATCATTTGTGTTTTATTAATGTCACTATTTCATTACAAATGTAGTGTTCGTTATACTAATGCACTCTGGTGTTAAATTGTATTAACTTTTACTTACAGTAACAAGCTGGTCTGTGATGTCTAGCAAACTGGTATGAGGCTCATTTAATTACTAACACACTAATTATTTCAGAAAATCCAACAAGCTAAGAGCTTAGGAATTTTGACCAACAAAAATGTGGACTCATCTTCTGACCACAAAACCAATGTCAAATTATTCAGTGAGGAAAATGGAGAGCCTAATCGGTGAGTACGGGAACCAGGCCTCGAGGGCAACCAGTTATCTTATTGTTAATATATTTACAAGAAGATTCGAAACTCTGTAAAATAAAAGCAATTTGTTGATGACAAGTTTGATAGAAATACACAATGATGAAATGATTTTGAACTATATTCTATTACTTTATGTCACATCTTTAATATAAACTAATATCAAATTGTTGATTTACTTTGTATCCCAGAATGCTGTGGTTAGACAGGTATCTGTTGTGTTCACTAACTCAGTACATTAACATTCAAAATTTCTGTTGATTGCACTAAAATGCACAATCATGTTTAGAATAATTGTGTTAGTATATGTGTGTATTTTTAAATTATATGATTTGCTTCATAAATGAATTTTATATTTCTGTTGTTATATATATGTTATCTGTGAATAAAACAGGCCAGAATTTCTGTAGGTATTTTATGGGTAAACATGATTTAATTCCAAAATGTAGAAAATTTTAAATTTCTGTTCTTTCTAGCTGTATGTGTTTGTTTACAGGCTTTTACAAACATCATTATTTGACCTTTATAACTTTGTGCATACACAGGGAGAGGACACTGTTTGCGGGAGTTCGAGCCTCGACCCCCGGCCTGGTGGAGGGTAGACCACTTCGTTCCCTGTCCATGGATTACCAGCCCTGTCATTCTAATGCTGAATTAGAACCACGAACGGTAGTACGGCGATCAATTAGTGCTGACCCAGCCCAATCTAGCAGTGGGTCCTGCCAATCAGAGAGTAACTCTTCAAGTTTCCACAGTACTACATCAAATGTCAGTGTGTACAGTCCAAATGTAGTTGATCCAAACTTTGTTCTTCATACCAAAATCATTGAGGAAAATGAAGAAATTTTGTCTCCAGATGAAAGCCCCTCCCCTACTTTAAAAGGTGATAGAAGGAAGAAGGAGCATGCACATTTTGACTCCACCCACTGTGTGGGTGAGAGAAAAAAATTTTTATCAGACACAAGTTCCTCTTATGTACAAGCAGTTTGTGATCTAACCGACTCAGTGATTGACACAAACATTAACAGTGTAAATGAAACAGTTGTAAATCACATATCAGAGTCAACACCCAACATGGAGACATACATTAGTATGGCAGACAACACATCAGACCAATCAAAGCTAGATGGAATGTATGTCTGTTCCCTGACTGTGGGAAATGGCCATCCGAAATTATCTCCTGTAGACCGAGAAGAAACCAAATTCTAACCCACTTCCTTCAGTTTACTTATACAGATATAATATATACTCTTGTGTCTCTGAATTTAATTATTTTATAAATGTATGTCTCATCTGTGGTTCCCAGTTGCATGATGTACAATGTAGGAGATAATGATCCTGTTGTATGTAAAACACACATGTATTTTGTACAAAAATGAATTCCATGTCTAACTCTCTATCTGTTTGTCTATCCATATTTCCATCTATTTATCTATACATGTTCATCAGTCTATCTATCTGTCTATATTTATATATCTTCCATCTACCTGCTTTTGAATTATTTTTATGATACCTACACAGAATAAATTCTTAGTTTTAATAGTGTTAGTATGATGTAATAAAATCTGTAGACAGATGTATCTACAAACACAATCCAAGTTATCAATAAATATTTAAAAATTTTGCTTTTTACATGTCAAAATATTACTGTATACAAAGAAAATTGTCAAGAGGATGTTCAAATATTTCAAATTAATTACACTCACAGCAAACAATTTTAAGGGAATGAACTGTATTAGAATCATCATTTGAGTCCTTGTGAAGACGAGGGACATTTGATACATAATGGGCAGTTGTCTGACCTATAACTTTGTGAGGCAGAAAATATACAAGTTCCTACTTAAAAAGGAGGTTACTTTTGACTAAATGATATGTTTTATCTTCAGATAGTGTCATTTAGAAAGGGATTATTTATATAAATTCTAGAATTACGACTGTAGATTCCTATATATATGTGAGGAATTTATCACTTAATGTTGTGAGAAGTATCTAATAAAGTTACTCACCTTTGTTTTTATATAGCTGAAATACGTGTAAAAACTCTTCATTAACAATTCATTTTCTCATCATTTGACATCAACAAGTCATTTTGTGATATGTAAAATAAGAAATCTATAGTATCCTGGTACACATGATTTTATTCTACTCCTGTTTCAATTTACAAGCTGCCCAACAGTTGTTACTCTTTGTTGAACTCTTATCTATGATTACGTTTAAAAGATATTTGTGTGTACACATGTTTGGTAAAAATGCTCATCAGGATGTTAAAAGGGAGATTATCAGCTGCTATGCAAGCACCTGCAAAGCAGGGAAACAAATTTAGTATGGTTATGAGTAGTCAATGATGGAATATTTAATTTTACTGCCTTTCCATGTTATAAGTGTTGATTGTGTCCAGTGCAATTAAATAACTAGTTCTAATTGTAATGGGGACTGTTACAGATGTTCCCCAAACACCCTGGCAGGACTTTCATCTGAAGTACGGGATGGATGCAATATCTTGGAAAGGGGACAATTTTTGGCAAGACCGGGAATCAAACCTGGGACTCTTGTATTACTAGTCAGGTGCTCTACCCACTGAGCTATCCAGGCCAATATCCACAGCCCATGTAGCTCTAACTACTGCATTTGCCTATCTAGGCCTCAATAAAACTCAAAGATTTTAAAGTTTTGCAGAAAGATTAAATCTTACTTCATCTCATAAAAGAAATTAAGTAAAAACAGTTTCACATAATTTATGGCCATTTCACCAGAGCTGAAAGCACAAGTAAGCTTTTCTGATCACCTGTTCTCTGTGAACTTTCTTCATTCTCATTTTCAGAACCTCTTGACCATTGTGATCCTAACTTGGCATGAAGCATCCTTGGGTAAAGTGCTTTCAAGTTTGCTCATTTCAGGACCATGCAGCATTGCAAGGGGAAATAATTATCAATTCATTATAATAGGGTGGAGTAATTAAAAAAAATCTTTGAACCTCTGAGCCAGAAAAAACAATATGAAAGCTTTCTTAAGTTTGTTAAATGTTGAAACCCTCCCCCCAAGGTTAGTGCTGGGCCAAAATAGGGAAACAAAGTTTTATGTGGGTATGTAGGAAAAAAAATCTT
Source organism: Ostrea denselamellosa (assembly GCA_024699665.1). Classification (NCBI taxonomy): domain Eukaryota; kingdom Metazoa; phylum Mollusca; class Bivalvia; order Ostreida; family Ostreidae; genus Ostrea; species Ostrea denselamellosa. Next base: position 904,436 of record JAMZEH010000040.1, read on the forward strand.
TGAAAGCCTTCTCAAGAACAGCAGGGCCTTGATTAATTTTGATAACATTCTCAAGTAATGCAGATCAAGTTTGCTTAAATCATTGCAGTAAGGTGGGGCCACAACAGGGGAACAAAGTTTTATATTAGAATATATAAGACAATTTAAATCTTTCTCTCATGATTAGCAAGGATATGATTACTCATTTACTTAACTGAGCTAAAAGCTCAAGTGAGCTTTTATGATCACCTGCTGTCTGGTATCTGTTCATCCACCTGTCTCTAAACTTCATCATTTTACTTTTCCAGAACCACCACTGACCAATTTCAACCAAACTTGCCATGATTCATTCTTGAGTAAAGGTCATTTAAAATTGTTCAAATGAAGGGCTGCATCATTTTCAAAGGGGACATAATAAAGAAAAAGTGAAATTATGGTGGCATCTTTCAAAAATCTTTTCCAAGAACCGCTCTTCCAGAAAAGACAAAACTTAATATGTGAAAGCTTCCTTAAAAAATGTAGATTCAAATTTGTTCAAATCATTGTCCCCTGGGGTTAGGGTGAGGACACTATAGCAGGTCAGTTATACATAGGGAAAATAACGGGGCCCTGATAAGTCATTAATATGCAAGCATCCTCAAGTAATGTAGATTCTTTGACCATGGCGAGTCCCTTGGTACATAGCATCTCGATGTATTGACACAATTTCTCCATTTTTATCAAATGTAGTTGGAATGCTAATTTTTGTAGATGTTAAAAAATGTTTCAAAAAATGTTGTACAAACAAAATATTTCTTTCTTAGATGTGTACTGACAGGATAAATCTAGTGTGTATGTGTATTTTATATATATATATATATATATATATAGTATACAACTTTTCCATGAAATTTGGTTTATAGTAAATGAATAGCCTCTGAGAAAATGCATTTACAGGCAGACTGAATGAAACCAGTATACTCCCGAAACATTGTCTAAGTGGGTATTTAACTGGGGTGAAGAATAGACAATTTATGTTTTTCAAAATACTGAAAATGGCAGCAAAATGTGAGGTTCATTATGTCATAAATTGAGAACAACTGAGATATATCGGGATTCTTTTAACAGTACCAAGTACACCTAACTTTGAAACAAAAGCACAAATGTGTATTTTGGTAGGCAAATAAATCCCTTATCAAATATACTCTTTTGCTTCCCCAAACTGAAATAATTTTGATATCAGTCTTTTGGTTTTGACCCTATACATGAAGCAGTGCCAATATGGAGGGGGGGGGGGGGGGGGGGGGGGACCTGCAGGTTTAAGTGTCCTTAAAAACGGATATACTCATTAAAATGGCTTTAATTTGTCAGTCTTGTCAGAAACCCAGTCCAAATAAAGTGCTTGCATTGCTCTGTTGAGGAATAACGCAGGGGATGACCAATAGAGACATTCAAGATAATGACACTTTATAATGTTGAAATTCTTTGCAAAACAAACATCAACAAAATTATCAAATTCTCTGTAAAACATTCGAGTCATTCATTTTTAAGTAATGTACACTGTCATTCATGTTCATTTCCAATTAGTCGGGTATCAAATTTAGGACTGACTTTTCATCAGGAAAGAAAAACTTTTGATGAAGATATTAGTAAAGATGTCGCACAAGAGTAGAAACTACAACAGTGAATGCTAGATCAATGTCTTCATTTTATTTCCAGTCCTCTTTCATTCACAAAACATAGAAAAAAATTATTACACAGCGTAGTGGCAAGTCACATGATGCCCAGTTGATTACATGATATCACAGAAAATTTACTCCAATTCCAAACTGTAGGCCTGTGTTAACACTGAAATAAACCAAAATAATGATGAAATAATTACTAGACCTCATTGAACAAAGTTTATTAACTTTGTCTGACAGTATATATGTAGTTAAAATTTTATATTTATATTTCCAGCTATTTCCTCTGAATCTCCAATGTGTTAGTTTCATCACATACTACATCGGCATGTAAATTTCTCAATTGCATACAAATGCCAGCAACTTGTCATGGCATCAGTGGGCGGGGACTATGGAAATTAACATGGAATGCCATGTGTATTTTGATATCTATGAAGCAGTAGATTTGATACATTGATTTCATTTAAATTTCAGACATAAATATTAGGAGTCACTGTCGTTGAGTTTGTGAGGTGATTAACTACAATGGAAAACATAATAATTTAGGTATACCAGCTTCGTCTTTATGCTAAATATCACAGTTTCTGTTGTAGATAATCACCTCGCATACCCAACAAACTACGCAGTGATTACCTTAATAAATGTAAGAGTTAAATGATAAGTTAACTGTCAGTTAGGGTTAACTAATCTTTGTGTGACTGGATCCAGAGCAACAGTAGGATTGGATGAAAATTGAGGAACAATTCAAATGGTCCACTTGTATTTATGATTACCCTTCACTCCGTTACAGTGTATGTATAGACCTGTCTTACCTGTCCCGTGCCTGAGCCCTGAGGGGTACCACATAATTTAATTCCATTCGTGCTAAATTTCCCAGCATCAGTACAATCCCTGCTCCGTACGACAATCGGAATTCATCTGAGAGCCCCTTAAGATTCTCCAGCACAGTCTTGTCTGTAATGGACACGAGTAATCAATATGGAGTACCAATATTTAATATATGAAGTTATCTTGGAAATTGAAAAAGGCAGACAAAATACAGAGAGTCCTCTATATTCAGCTGCAATTTTTTCTGTATTTTAAAAGTGTTTCAAATGCATGAAAATAGCTGCAGAGGTGTTATCATGGCCTTACAACCTGTAATTACTCAAAAATGAAGACTGATTATTTTGGGGGAGTGTAGGGTACACATGTATGTATTCTAACCTGATTGTAAGTTATAAACATTGCCAGCATTGATGAAGAAATGTGATCGGAAAAAATCGCCAAATCCTCCTTTTCCAGGTCGGAAAGGTAATGGTGTGTAGAGATGAAGGCCGCCTGCCCAGTATGTTTCACCACCCAAGGCATTTTCTGTCAATTACACAAAAGAACCACCTTACACAAAGAGAAAACACAGTAATGAACAAGGAATAATATATATTAAGAATATATAATGTGAAAAATTACAGAGTATGTGAATATTTTTTCATGATGCATCAGACATGCTGTGTTATATAGGGAGAAAGTTTCACCTAATTGAATTTTGAAATTGAGGTCCAAAAATTGAATGTTTTTTGCATTTGAAAAAAACTTCTTCAGATAATCCCTTGCATATCAATTTATCTACGAGATGGTCCTGTGATGTTAAATTTCTAACATAATGGAGGTGACCCACCATCACTGTGGGGACCAACTCCCCGGGCGTTGAATCCTCGGAGCGTTAATGGACCCCCCAGGAAGAAGCGATCGTTGATGCGTATTTCTTCATTAGGATTGGGATTCTTCACAAGTCCTCCAGCCAAAGACATCTGTATAACCTGAAGACAAGAAACAAAATAATGGCAAATTCCCTCGCACAAGAGGTGTCCATCTAGCTGAGTTGTAATTGAATTCATATAAGGCAACAAATCATCAGAATTAGTTTAAATCTACTGAAACGGATGTGCAATAAAGATTTTCCCGTCTTGATATCCAACTACACAGCCAAGCTTCCATTATGTTTTGCAAGAGAATCAAAATATATTGCTTAGCTACTTTGGTACATTTGGAACTTTTCGTTTTATTTTTAACATAGAATTTGATAAGAAAATCATGCACAAGCAATTTTTTTTTTCTCTTACAAGTTTCTTGGTTAAGATTTTAAAACCGAGTCCAATTTTGGTCTAGTTCCTAAGTTTCAGCCAGATGTGTAGTGATTGGGTTATTTTCAATGTCTTCCTTTAATATTTCATAAATGAACACTGTAAAAGTATAAAAATCTTGAGTATGAATGTTAATCAAGCCTCTTACTGTGTCTAGTATAAGCTTTTGGTTGAATTGAAATTCCATGTCATGCTTGAAGAACTCCACATTTCCTCCAAGACCTGCAAACTCCTGAAAAGACACCACACATCATCTTATAAACCATGTACATTTTCTTCTGTGTAAATTTATTTGAAAAGAAATAATTCCAGAATTATCAAAGGATTACTAAACATATCCAAGTCTAGGAAATATTTCAAACGTGAAGAGTTAATTCCCTTTCTGTAATGTTTCGCATATACTATTCAGTTTAAAGAGTTCAGCATATTTTGATGGCTTCTGCATAGGGTGAGTCAACACTGTTTCTTAATTCTAATTCTATAAGTATACAGTGTGGATAATATGTCTTAGAAATATCTAGAGTGGAGGATCATTAAATTTATACAGATTGGATAATATACTCCATAAATATCTAGAGTGGAGTATCATACAATTTATACAGATTGGATAATATTCTCCTTAAATATCTAGAGTGGAGGATCATGCAATTTATACAGATTGGATAATATTCTCCTTAAATATCTAGAGTGGAGGATCATACAATTTATACAGATTGAATAATATTCTCCATAAATATCTAGAGTGGAGCATCATACAATTTATACAGATTGGATAATATTCTCCATAAATATCTAGAGTGGAGGATCATACAATTTATACAGATTGGATAATATTCTCCTTAAATATCTAGAGTGGAGGATCATACAATTTATACAGCTTGGATAATATACTCCATAAATATCTAGGGTGAAGGATAATAAAATTTGTGTCTCTGACCTGTTCCATTTTAAACATAGCTCCTTTACTTGGTAAAATGGGAGCATCTCTCTGATCTCGTGTGAACTGATGCTGAATATAAACAAAGCACATTAAGTAACTATATAAATGCACATTGCAAAATATTGATCAGAGTATGATGAGTAGATGTCAAAAAGAATATCAAGTTTCAAAATTTTAAAATTTACTATAAAGAATTATTTGTTCACGTGCTGCATGTATGACTGTGTACAATCAACAACAGTCAAAGTCTGTAACCTAGCCAGCAGCTGGACTGACGATAATGACCGGTGAAGACGGATGACAGGTTGGTTGAAAATTCAACACTTGCTGATAAGTAATGTCGTTAACAACTATCCATGGGGTGTATCACTTGTGACATTACGTCACTGGTGTTGTGTCGAGATTACCTTTTCACCATTAAGAATTTAATGCAATATTTATTATTTAAAATATTTTCATTTCTAATGTTTTTGTCTTTGGCATCTTTACAACTTGTAATGATGGCCATTTCCTCATGAATGTGCTGAATACAGATAAATGCAGTACGTCTATTTTAGCAGCTGGGAATTCCAACAGAAATGAAATAGAACAAAAATATGAGAAATATAAACTTTATTTTGGAAAATACATGAACAAGAAGGTATAAATAGCAACACTTCTTGCCAGCATTTTGATTTTTTTTACCTGACTTTTAGTTTACCTTGAGACTAGACTTCAAGGAATGCCCTGCCTGTTCTCTGACAGTGAAGGATGTTGTTCTGCTGAATGCGCGGAGATCTCTCCATATTCCTTCCCATCGAAGGCAGTGCCTTCCTAGGCTGGATGGAAACTAGAACAAGACTGACCAGATGTTATATGTTCAAATTGTCCAAGTTGATCTTTGCCACAGAAATAAAGCAATATCACCTCATGATTTGCTTGGCTCATTCAATACAATTTTTCTTAACCAGAGAAGATACTGCTATAAATCTGTTGCAGCTAAAATTAATATGCATAAGTGTAAATATGTTTAATTCTACCACAGAGTAATTATTTTTGAGCAAATCTGTAGCCAATTTTGCAACTGCAAAAAAATCCACGCAAAACTTCCCAGATTTACAGTATGAAATATTGCAGTGTTGTGACTAAAGTGAAAAAATAACAACAGTTCTCCCTATAAATACGAGAAAATTTATACTGAATGTAAATAAAATTTATCTGTCAACATACTGTGAAGTCCACGTTGATGCCTCGAGATTTTTCTTTGAATCCACTCCATGGAAACTCCAAGTTCATTTCATACACAGATGTAGAAAATCTGAAAACAGTAATTGGCTAATAACAAAATGAATGGTTCACCGATAATACTATCTGACCTAAGATCAGGACAGCCAACTTCAAGGCTGTCTCAACAGATATTATATTTGCCTACTTTATGGTTGTTTTACTAAACATCAGAGTTGTCTATTTTAAGGTTGTCATTCCAGACATCAAAGTTGCCTACTCTAAGGTTGTCTTAACAGACATCAAAGTTGCCTACTCTAAGGTTGTCTTACCAGACATCAAAGTTGCCTATTCTAAGGTTGTCTCAACAGACATCAAAGTTGCCTACTCTAAGGTTGTCTCAACAGACATCAAAGTTGCCTACTCTAAGGTTGTCTTAACAGACATCTAAGTTATCTACTCTATGGTTGTCTAACCAGACATAAGGTTGTTTCAACAGATATCAAAGTTGCCTACTCTAAGGTTGTATTAACAGATATCAAAGATGCCTATTGTCATCAGACATCATAGTTGTCAATTTTAATGTTGTCTCCAAAACATAATAGTTGTCTCACTAACAACAGAGTTGCCTACTTTAAGGTTGGTACCTGACATTAAGATTGCCTACCTTGAGGCTGTCTCACCTGACATTGGGGTTGCCATTCAGTGGTTTAGAGAAGCGGAATGCCCCTCCATGGTCCCCCTTCAGACTTCTGTTGTATTCCAGTCTTACATTCTCAGCTCTGCCAAATGTGTTTGGCAAAGCAAGGCTACCCACCTGAAAATGTGATTCATAAAAATAGTATTTGTCACATCACTCATTTTCATTTAATATCACATTTTATTATAGACAACAAGAGAGACCGTATTATGATGCTGTTGTGAATCAAACCAGGGGGGACCTCTGACACAACAGCCTAGTGCTCTACTGATCAAACTACAAGGTAAAACCCTCTAATCACAGCCAGTAAGGCCATGTATCTGACACTACCACATCTTATATTGCCTGGATATGAGTTCTCATATAGTGAGTGATATGAATATTTTTGTAAATATATTTTGCAAAACAAAATGGATTCTGGAAAATCATTAGTTTGACATTTTCTACTCGGAATACAAAATCTGAAAAAAAAGGCTATACTGTATGTTGTACTTATTTTAGCAAGATTCAAATTTTAGTGGCTTTGGCATTGAAGCAAGAGCACTAATTTATGATTGTGCTATAATATGAAAATCTCTAAGTTAATCACAATTATGCAAAATACAGCATAAGCTTGTAATATTTGTAAATACACTAAAATAAGTACACATACACTTGTGCTCATTGTACATTGCAATATAACCTTTTTTTTGTCGATTTGAATACTTTTTATTTAATAATTTCTTATCAATCATACTTTTACAATTGTAAACATTTTGTTTTCTCCGTAACATGCTCATGTTGCCTTCTAAAGGCCCTGGGGGCATCACGCTCAAAATCACAAGGCCTCTCACCTCTAGTCGGTGTGGGTTTGAATCTCGCTCGCGCCAATATATGTGAGAAAGTTTGCAAGTTTACTTTTGGAAGGTCGGTGGTCTCTTCCCAGGTACATTGTTTCATGGTTCTCTCCTCTACCAATAAAAAACTGTATGCCACCAGATAACTGAAAAATTGTTGAGTGTGGCGGAAAACAACAATCAACCAAAAGGCCCTAGATTGGAAATAAATCATCATTATCATACTGTTACCTTACTGAACCCGACATATGGCTATATTGTTTATCATTGTTTATCTTTATTGATTCAGTCTGTTGTTGTTTTCATCTGACTTTATCCTACTTCATAAGACAGTAAACACACTCCATCTTTTACTCTTCAGAGTGTATGACAGCCTTATACAGACTCCAACTTTTACAGCCTTACCATTGTGGCATTGTTGTCACCACCAAATGTGGTATGAGCACCACCATAGAGCCATCTATTCTCCTTCACATTAAACAATACGTCATACTTGTTGTCTCCGTCCACTACAAACAGACAAATACAAAATGTATTAAACTGGTTCCACCATTACGTAATCATTTCCTGTATGCTGTGGAATAAGAGTTTATTTAAGCTCTGACACATTGAAATTACTTTAGCTGACAAACTGAATATGATTTAATCACTTTGAGGTTTGACTTATGCCACACTGACTTTACAGTTTTAATCACCTTTTTGATGTTAACACTATTTCAATTTTATCCAAGATGAGAAAGAAGAAAAGTGTCAAAATATCACAACAACTTACACCATGTTATCTTGATGTTACCATGGTAACAGATTAAACTTGAATGCATCTATCATGGATTTCACTTTTTTTTCAAAACAATTTATTTCCTTCAAAAGGAGCAGGACCTTTCATTTGAATGAATTCAAGTTTACCCATGAGTGCTGTGGCATGTTTGATTAGAATTGACTCAATCATTCTTGAGAAAAAGTTGCAAATGTGAAAGTTTACAAACAGTTGACAGACAAAGGATACTAAACCATACCGTTTTTAGCTGTGTCTATTACAATCTGTATCGATTTAAAGATGTCCAGTCTTCTGAGGTCAGTCTCAGCTGCCTTACACAGAATAAACATCTACAAAACAGAGATCTTCACATGGAACAAACATCTACAAAACAGAGATCTTCACATGGAACAAATATACTGATAGTGTGTTGCTGATAAATGAGAAAGACTGAACAAAGATTGATTTCTATTTTGTCAACAATTATTAATTTATGAGTTTCTTGCATGTGAATTTTTAAGGTATTTCTTGAAATATTTAAAACTTAAAATTACATGTATATAATGTGAATAAAACATTAGAACAGGAATTCTGTTTTGTTTAGAAAAATGCAAAACTGACTGAATATCAGTAAATAATAAAATCCATAATACAACATAAGCTTATTTCTATCTGCAGGGGCGTAGCAACCTGTACGCAAAAACTTGCATGTGTACACATGGCCAAAAACAAAAAATTCTATTTCAAACATCACTAATTCACATGACACATAAATTGTCTAAAGCTATTAATTGAATTCTGAAATTATATATTCCAGTCATTTCAATGTAGAACACAAATTTAAACTGGTCTGATTATGGCCACAACCTAGTGGCTGTAACTAGAATCAAGGACAGGGAATTTCTCTGTGATCATCATGTAACATATCAAATTACAACAGATATGTTTTTCAGATGCATAAATTATCACATAAAATGAACATAAACAGACATCATGAAATACAAGCAGAACAGACTTTTTACAGCAATGAGTTGTTTTATTCTTTAAGAAATTTTAAGATAAAGAAGAAACAAGAGGTCCACAGGCTTTAACGGTCAACCGAGTACCATAGCCCATACACAGACCTGTCAGGGAGTCTCATATGGCATTTAAGCCTCTTTCTGGAGTCTTTTATTCACAGCTTTATGATCTTACATACAGTTCCCATTCAATTACAATAGAAGGAAAGATGAAATTTGAAGCATGTAAATCAATCACATTTCCTTGACCTGCAAAGTGCAATGAATTTCACAATTTTGGTAAAGGGCTTCATGGACATAATAACCATGCATTTGGTTTTTCTCCAAAATGTTTGGGAGTAAAGAAATTTTTTAAGGACCAACAGATTTTGTTCTGCCCCTAGGGCCCCAGGAAATCAGAAGTTCTGAAATTTACCATTTGTGTCCTAATACACTTCATACAAAATTTGGAATGATAGTTATCAAGAAGTTTAAAATGTTCAACTATTAACACATTTAGTCCCTGACCATTTTGGCCCCACTCCAATACCAAAACCCCTACCCTTGGGATCACAGAATTTACAATTTTGGTAAAGGCTACCTGCTCATTCTAAATATCTATTTAGTTTCAATTTCAATGTCAATAGCATTAGAGAAGATGTTTTTTAAATGTTTTACACTTGAAACTATACCTCTAGGGTCAGAAACTCTACCCCTGGGATTATGAAATTTACAATATTGGTAGAAGCCTTTGCCAGTTTTGGCCTCACCCCTAAGGTCCCTGGGGGGGGGGGGGAGGGGGGGCAGAAATCCTGAAATTTGCAATATATGTCTGCCTTGTCCAAAAGATTCTTCATACTAAATATGAAAATAATTGTAATGGTAGTTATCAAGTTATCAAGAAGAACTTAAAAATTTTAATTTATTAATACATTTAATCATAGACCATTTAGACCCAAGTTCATACAAAAAACCCTACCCCAGAGATCATGAAATTTACAATTTTGGTAATTATAAAAATCCATTTAACTTCAATTTGGTATCAGCAGGATTAAAGAAGATGTTTTTTAGATGTTTTACTCATATATACCAAGTTTGGTCCTATCCTGGGGTCAGGACCTCTACCCTGGATATCATGTAATTTACTGTTTTGGTAGAGATCTTCCTGCTCTACATTATCATCTATTTAGTTTTTCTTACAAATATGCAGTTCTAGGGGAAAAAGTATTTGAAAATTGGTCACTTTTTGGCAGTTTAAGCCCCACCCCTAGGGGCACGAGTCCTGAAATTAACAATTTATGTCTGCTTTGTCCCAAAGATGCTTCATAGCAAACCTGAAAAGAACTGGAATGGTAGTTATCAAGAAGAAGTTAAAAATGTTCAATTGTTAATGCACGATGGGATGATGCACAACGACAGACTAAGACCAACTGCAATACATTTGGTATCAATGAAAAAAATTAAATGAAAAAAAATCAAAGCAAAATTTACTCTTCAATTTGAATAAAAAATAAAAATAAATACTCTTTAATTTTGTAAGATATGATCAATTTTCTCTCGCTACACCCTTGATTTGAACTGATTTGCTCACAGACTAGAAAAATTAGAAAAACTTGATCAGTTGGATGTATGCTACCTGGAGAACTAGATATGTTAGACATCTGTTTCCTGAAGAACTAAGCAGGTAGATTTAACGTACCTGAAGAACATTTTCTGCCTTAAAGATGTTCTGTAGTTTCTTCTGTATAAACTCATCTTTGGTTTTGTTAATGCCTTTTACAACAATTTTATTTACCCGAGCCTGTAACAAAACAAAAAGTAGCATGCAACAATTTCTCTTGCATCATGTGCATAGCATCAATACTGGTACTGTAAGTGGGTTAGATTTAACTTAGAATGTTGTGAGACATGTAATATCAAAGAATGTATGCTTCACTTCTTAATAACTGAGGTAATACTCTTTCTATGTTAAAGCATGGCAAAAATTAACTTAATGTTCTTGCACTACTTATGCTGTCTTCTATTATCTTAAAAGGTACCTTCAATGCTTATCAATATTCAAAAATTCCAAAGAACAAATATCAAAGGAATTTAAGAAAAATACAAAAAAAATTCCCAAAATCATGCCTCATTCACTTGGGTTTGTAACATCTCGATTTCTAATATTGTAAGCATAATGTACATGTATATGTAGTTTAAGGATGCCAAGTGTATGTATATAGAATATTACCTCCAATAGTTTCAAAATTTTAACTTACTAATTTTTAAAACTTTCAAACCAAACAAAAACACTTTTATTGTGACATCAAGTTTTTGTTCTGTCAGTGTATACAGTCAAATTATCATAAATAAAAACTCAAATGATCACTGCATCCATTATAAGACTTACTATGACAGCATGCTTTTACAGTTTTCAGACTTTCATTTAAATAATGTGTGATTTTAGACATTTCTGTCATACAATACAAATTTTATGATCAGAAATTATATATATATATATATATATATATATATATATATATATATATGGTTGTTGGAGACATCAACTGAAAAATTAGTAGGAAATTTATTATTTCCCATTCAATTTTTGAAACTAAATATATTCATATTCCTTATACTTACGGAGACGGTCTCCAATGAATACATCTCCCGCTTCTGTACACACCAAAATAATAATGATAAAAATAAAATTACTAAACACATAAACAGTGGTGCATATTCATCAATTTCAACATACATGCATCAAAAAAATTATGATCCCAAACCACGTTATAATTAAAAATTTGGACATGAATCTAATCATTCAATAATCAATTAACTTAATTAATCAAATATCCTATCTGACATATTGAATACACCACCCGGTATATTTTAAAGACCCCATCTGCTTCAAGGACAAATTAGATTAAATAAACAAAGATGATGGCAATAGTTGCTTTTGTTGCAGATATTTGTTAAAAAGGCTTGATCAAAAGAAACTGTTATCTTAAAGCCATTACCTCCATTGTTAAGCTATGACATAAATCTATTTCTGTGTTGGAGTGAAAGTCACACTGTAAATTCGGGTTAAAGTACGACAGGAAGTAATTGCTTAACGCTAATGCAAAATTCGAACTCGATCTGTGGTAAACAAAATAGTTCCGGATAGTGTGTGTGTGTGTGTGTGTGTGTGTGTGTGTGTGTGTGTGTGTGTGTGTGTGTGTGTGTGTGTGTGTGTGTGTGAGAGAGAGAGAGAGAGAGAGAGGCGCTAAGTTTTTAAGCGAAGCTGAGGTATCCAATTTTTAACATGCTTATCTAATTTTATGCGCTTATTCACCAATTTGAAAGGGGGGGGGGGTATAAATTTCTAATGAATTATAAGTTTCCTTATCGACATTGTTATGAAATTAGAACATGATAACAATGCATACGCGCAATACTTCAAAGATGCAATATGAGAAGTATATAGCTTTATGAAATGTTGTCCTAAATTCAGAAGGTACCAAGAGACGCTACCTGTGGACAGTTAGTCAGACTGATAGTCACGTACTCTAAGTAGTCAAGGCAACTTGTCCATTTGACAAATAATAGAAGGAACGGAAATTGTACATACAAGGAGTTAAAAACGTTTGAGATTAACCTCTGATATTCCATATTCCCGTTGTCATTCTACGGATTTTTTGAGTAATTGTATAATTCTTCATTGATCAACTTTTAGTTACTGTCCATGTTGTTTTTATAGGAGTTGTTTATAAAATTAAATAAAACTTTCTTTCCTCGTTGGTATTGAAATACCTGAAAGTAAACGACATGAGTTCATATATATATGTGTGTGTGTGTGTGTGTGTGTGTGTGTGTGTGTGTGTGTGTGTGCGTGCGTGCGTGCGTGCGTGCGTGGATGCGTGCGTGCCTGTGTGTGTGTGTGCGTGTGTTGGTGTGTCTGTGTGTGTATGTGTGTGAGTGTGTGTCTGTGTGTGTGTGTTGGTAGTCAAATAACTTCTTTTTCTTGTCTAGGGATGCCTTAATATCGACCTCTTTCAGTATGAGCTGATATATGCATAAACTCGTAAAACTTCTTTACTCAAAATTTAAAGCCATTTTATACAAGAAAATTATAGCAATGTCCTTCTAGGATAGGATATTCTACTGTGACATGGATTCACATTATGCATCATTTAAAAGTGGAAAAGCTTGAAGATTTTCAAGTCTATATCAATAATTTACCATTGATCTAACAGTGTTAAAATGTAGGGAAAAATCTCCCAATTCAGAAAGTATAGAAGTATGCACACAAAATTTCAAATGGTGTTTATCACAAAATAGGTATAAGAGTATACCTCGTATACTTGAATTGTATCCATATTTAAATTGTAAATTGAAATATCTGCTTTAAATAAATGAAACTTTTACTAGTATATTTAATCTATGTAAACAATAGTTGTATTACGAGACAAGCCTTGTTTTCATTGTGCCTTCTAAAGCCACGCACTCACAGCAGGGTGTATGGTGATAGAAGGTTCGATGTGTCCTCGGCCACCCTGTGGAACTGCCTCCCGCTGAACCTTCGTTGTGAACAATCACTTGCTGTTTTTAAACAAAAGCTAAAAACACATCTTTTTAAACTTGCTTTTGATTTATAATGTATCCAGTTAGTTTCTGTTTTAACAAAAATGATAATAAAAAAATAAATAAAAAAAAATATATTACTAATACCTCCCATTTCGACTTTAGATGATTATTATTTTTGTGACCTTTCAATTTATATAATGTTCGTTTTTATATTGCCCTTGTTTTACATGTTAAGCGCTTTAGAGTAATTATATAATTTAGATAAATAGTATAATAAATAATAATAATTTACATAACAAAACATTGTGAGTGCTGTATCTCTCTTGTAACTCGACAACTGACATTCAAATGTTTGCTGACTATAAGACATACTGTCCCTTAGTTTAGCATTATAAAAATTAAAGTGGAAAATTAAAATGAACATTTCCAAAGTCTTTTGACAAGAGTTCTTTCAAGAGTATAAATTGTATATGCCCGTGTTTTTCTGAATTAACTTCATGGAACGAATTTATTAAGTATGAAAGGAAAAGATATTAAGACTCCCTGTCCTGTAAGTATGGAGTAGAACATTCCGTAACTATTCATAGGCGCTCCCATTTAACCTCATAGATGACGAACTTCATAAGTTTACATAGGTCTGTCCCCTTATCTATGCTATAAAATTAAATTGATTTTATACTATAGAGAGGTAGGTCTATATTGTCACTTTCTAAATGGAACTCTTTTACAAGATATTTGAAATTATAATCCAGTCGAATGTGTAATGCAGGTATTAGTAAATGTTCCGGTTGACCCCACAAACAAAAGGTTGATTTTCCAAATATGGTAAATAGGATTCATCTTCTCATGTTTCCATTTCGTATTTTATCGGAACTCAATGGTTTCATTTGTATTTCTTTACAATAGAACACAACTAATTACATTTTCAAATTTAAATTCAATTCAATTACAAATATTTTTTTGGATTTCTGGGAGAAACTGAATACGAAACTACGTTTACAAATTGGAGGTTACTTCCGGAATTTCCCGAATTCGGTGACTGTTCAGCGAGTTGTGTTTTATCGTTGAATTTTGAGGAAAAGGGAGTATATCACTTTAATTTTGAGGCTGCATTTGTGGCTGATTGCATTCGGGATAATTTTAAAATGCCAGTGTTTCACACAAAGACGATCGAGAGCATTCTGGAGCCGGTGGCACAGCAGGTTGGTAGAATTATCTGCCCCTTGTGTTTACATTTCGGTGTAAATTGTCAACATTTTATGGACTGAATATTTTCGTGTTGTTCTTATAGAATTCAGTAGTTGAAGATTATGTCTGAATTACACAGATTAACAGGAACTAAACTTCATTGCAATTGTCAAATATCAAAAGTGCACAAACAATATAATTGTGGTGTCTTCAAAACTTGGATCATGACATGTAAATAATTTACGTATATATGTATATGTACCCACTATTTATATGTTAATACCTAAGCACCTTTGTTCATAACCATTTTTATACCCTCAGAATAAGAACTTTACCCCAATAAAATTTTAAAAAATTATTTATTTACTTTAAAATTTATTTATGCAACAGGACTGCCAGCATTTTATCCTAAACAGTTAGTAAAATGTCACAAAATACTATATTTCATTATGTCATTTTACATAGTACAGGATTCGTTCAAAGTTAAATTTTGTGTATGGATTTTATACATAAATTCTGTTTGCTTATGTACAACAATAATTAAACTTGTATTCACCTTATTATCATGACCCCATATTACATGTACAACAATGTGTGAAATTAACTTTTCTGTATTACAGACAACTTGTCTACCACAATTTTAAATTCTGTAGACTAGCTTCTCTCAGCCCCCCCCCCCCTCCCCCCCCCCCCTCCCCCCCCCCCCCCCCCAGGCAGGGCATCATTTCCTGCATATTTTAATTTATCGAAAAATGACATAATACAAGTTGAACTTTGTTATATCGAACACTGATATCTTGAATACCATGGATATGTCGAAGTGATTTGGAAATACCAACCACTTGAATTATTTAAGTATTTTACCCTCAATAGCTTGAATCCTCAGATATATTAAAGTTTTTTCACTGTCCCATTGAGTTTGAGATAACGAGGTTTGACTGTATAGGACATCACTTGAACATTTGTCCTCATCAAATTTAATCATGATTCTTATGTTCATTAGAAGTATTTTGTAAAACTTTTCACCCCTTGACAAAGCTTTGCATTCACTCTATAAACAAGTCGGTATAAAATATTCTACTTTCTATAGAATGTACACATTTTCTATAGAATTAATCTATCAGTCTGCCATTAATTTTGCACATTGTTACAGCTCTCAGAACTGTGTGGGTATGCCCAAGATACAGCTACAGACCTGTATTTTGAGGTGTGGGTAGGAAAGACCAGAGAGCTGCAAAGATCAACTTATTATAAAAACACAAGTTTTTTCTGCACATGATTCAGATGTTATATATGTTTTTTTACAATGTTGCCCCAAGATTTTAGCATAAAAGATTTTTGATTACCCCACTACTACTGTGTCTACTCAAAAGATACCTTCAAACAATTATTAAAGCTTCATTCCAATTTAAAACTCTCAAGTTCACCTATTTGCATAGCCGTAGTAAGTTATTGGTCAAATTGTTACATTTTTTCCATAGAGAGCTGCAATTCTGCAGCTCTCTAAGGCACATTGACACAATCCACATAGGTAAGAATTGCCTAAGAAATTTTCACAGGGCCACAATTTGGAAAACAGGCAAAATTCCTCCCCACTCCAATTTTTGCCAACAAAATTGGACTGTGGTACTTGACTGGCATTTTTTTTTTCAATCTGAAGAATACCTCCTTAAGCAGGATGTTTCTTAAATATTACTATGGAAATATGCTCATTATTTAGTATGTTTACATGTAAATTTACTGACCAGAGGCTGGGGAATCTATTCTAACCCTGATTCAGAATGTGTGTTAGTCTGTATGTCTTTTATCAGTGTAAAAAAAATCTTTGTTCATGTTAGAGAGAGAGAGAGAGAGAGAGAGAGAGAGAGAGAGAATCATATATACTGAAATAAAAACACTGAACCTTAGGATTTGGTATTGTATAATATTTAAAACTGTTCATGATTGATGAGTAAATGACTAGTTTTAATATACCAACTTTTTGCTTTCTGACACAAGAACATTTGATATAATCTTACACAGAATACTTGTATATCTAATCTCTCTACTGCACATCAGGTTGTCATACTTCTCTTATGTAACACAATGGATCGTATCTGATAAAGGAATAGGAAACATTATAAAAAAAAGTATTGAAGTGTTGCTAAGTATGTTGTGATAATAAAATATGTAGAAGCAATTTGTCCAATATAACATGTAATGACTAAGGCACTTATACTGAAATGAGACTGCTGAAGACACTAGATATTTTCATTCACTCAGTATGGTATTCAGTGTAAAAAGTAATGCTCGAATTGTTTCCAAATTTTGATTAGATTTGTTGCATAGCAGACTTCTGGTTTACAATCAGGATATATTATTATTGACAGAACAAGAGATGGACAGACAAGTTTGTGAATCAGCCATTATCATTGCTGACTCTTGATGCCCTTAGCTTCTTGTATCAGATGTTGAAGTCTCTGCCAAGTGCTGAGAATGACTAACTTCTCTGTGGATGAGATCACAATTAAGATTTTCTGGGATGCCTGAGCATTTATTTCAATAAATCATCACCACCTCAGTGCATTATCACCCAGTGTTACTGAGGAGGGGGCCTATCTATCTCATTATTCTGATGAGGATTTGTATGACTTGTGTGATAAAAAGCCCTATTGTAAGACTTTGCTTTATTCATACATTATACTAATGGTATAACAAAGCCAAAAATACACCCCAGCTTAAGTATATTTACTAAAGAATCTGTTGCCAAAATGTAAGCATCATCACCCCCCCCCCCCCCCCCTCCTATCCTATGGCTTCCCTTGACATCCTAGATTTTGAGGGATTACCTCACTCACTTGTCTGCTAGATACAGGATTATTTTGTGTTAGCTGCAAATCTGTAGCTCTCTGGGAAAAGATCCACCCCTTTTAGAAACCTTTGATTTATGATGCAGAAAAATCTGCAAGGGTTGAGAACTAATACATTTTATATGGTTATATTCCTGCATCCCCATCTCATAAACTGAATATCAAAAAATTTTAAACATATTTTCCCACTACACTTGTGTCCAAACATGCCTTTAAACATTCATTAAAGCTCCATGCAAACAGAAAACCCAGAGCTTCAAATGATTCTTTTGTTTATGTAGCCATGTTAGGTAATTATTCAATTCAACCCCTGCTAACATTTGTATCTATTCATAATATCTTATAAGAGGTATGTATTCAGTCTTCATTTATTAGAAACACAAATAAACATGAAAAATATATAAATCCTGTAGATGTATATTAAAAAAAAAAAAACGCTCTTGAGAACTGAAAAGTAATCCTGGTTTGTTATGAAAGCATAGTCTGGTCCCCACCACTCCGTTTTCAATAGCCAATTATAAAAACAGAGTGGTGGGCATGGGGACTAGACTAATGAAAGCCATGTTTAACTGAACTGGGATGATTTCATCCCAAATATTCAACTGAAAACATTTGTGGGATATTAGTTGACTTAGACATTATTGTTGTATGTCTCAATATTTTCCCCTGAGAGCTACTGATCTGCAGCTAATATTATGTTAGTTTAGACCATGCAGACTGTTTATCAGTGTTAATACCTGTAGTGCTTAGAGTTCGAGAGTACATGGTGTCATTAGTACTTTTCTGAAACAATTAAACAAAGGAATAATATGAACAGCATGCAAGATACAATAGGAGACTGAGATTGAAAAAAAAAATGCAGAGCTGACAGAATGAAGGGTGATGTAAACAACAGAAAATGAGAGGTGAACTGTTGATTGGTTGTATATGTTTAACGTCCAGCTGAGGAATTTTTCACTCATATGGAGACATCACCATTGCCGGTGCAGGACTGCAAAATTTAGGCCTATGCTCGGTGCTTTATATACAGCCATTGAGCAGAGAGGGATCTTTATTGTGCCACACCTGCTATGACATAAGGCCTTGGTATTTTTGTGGTCTCGTGACTCTCGTCTGAAGGACTGCCCCATTTAGTTGTCTCTTACAACAAGCAAGGGGTACTGAGGACCTATTCTACCTCAAATACCCATGAGATGAGAGGTGAACTGTAATGACAGCTCTCAGTGGAGGAAGGAGAGTTGAGATGTAATGACAGCTCTCAGTTGAGGAGAGAGAGTTGAATTAATGTCAGCTCTCAGTGGAAGAGAGAGAGAGTTGAGATGTAGTGACAGCTCTCAGTGGAGGAGGAAGAGAGTTGAGATGTAATGTCAGCTCTCAGTGGAGGAGAGAGAGAGAGTTGAGATGTAATGTCAGCTCTCAGTGGAAGAGAGAGAGTTGAGATGTAGTGACAGCTCTCAGTGGAGGAGGGAGAGAGATGTATCCAAGTATCCTCTTACATGTTTATTAAAGAGTAGGAGCAAGGAAGAAAATTAATTGCTATAATGTAAGTCTGTTTTGAAAAGGACAGTCATATGGTCCAATACACACAGAAGTGTTCTATAGTATTTCTAATGAGGAATTTAAGTCGATGTCCTGTAGCTCATAGTGGGTTGAACTTTATGACCAAAGCATTGACTAGTTGTTGTACATAGTGTAGTTGTACACAGTAGCTAAGTATGTTATATATCTATCTTTATTTCCCTCCACATGCACTACACTTCAGATTCCAGACTTAAGAGCCCCCCCTATGTTTTGTAGATATCAGGGTGATGTAAGAACAATGAACACTGTGTGGTTTGTAGCCTGTAACCACAAGGAAAGGGAGGAAATGGGTCAATACATTTTGATGGAAAATTACATCTTATCTCCTTCATTCTCAATGTCTGGCTCCCTGATTAAGTTTTAATTAGTCTGTTTAGATGTGAGAGTTCTTGCTGCTATACTGTGAATTAAATTGTTGTAAAGTGGCAGATCCCTGGAACAGAGGCTGCAAATGATGTCCCATTATATAACTCTGATTGACATGACTAACACACAAAGTATGGAATACAATGATTCAACAGTTTTCAGGCTGACTCAAGTGATCATTACTAAGCCACGCATATTTCAGATCAATATTTTTGAAGTATTATGCGCTCTTAATTCTAATGAACTTTGAATTAATTAAATGCTTTGATTTATTTGTATGACTGAAAATCATAATTAAATGTGGTTTGATTCGCTAGGTGTAGTATTGCTCTGATGATCAGAAAATGCCTGAGAAATGATCTTATGGACCTTGGGTCTTAGGAATTTAGTGGGAGATTGAATCAGTCTTGATCAAAGCAGCTACAGTAATGAAAGGTCAAGGTTGTTTGCTTACAATCCTTCCATTCAGCAACAAATTCCAGGCTTAAAATAATTTGATTATCTGTTATTAACAGCCAGCATTGTCAGATTTACTGTAATGATTTGGAGCCAGAGATGTAAAATGATAAACAGGTTTCTGGATCCAACAGCCTCTGTATGAGATAATGAATCAGATGGTTAAACTTTAAAAAAATTTGAATTACACTAATAGATTTAAATTTCTTTTAAAATTGAAATTTTTGAGTGAGTGTGTTGAAAATGGAGTGTTGTGAGTGGGAGGCAAAAAAGTGTCTGTGTGTTGTCTGGGTGTGGAGGAAGTTATTAACACAACAGAAACCACATGTTGCTGACCCTGCTGTGCATACACCTGGTTTCCTCTTATATAGAATGCAGAAATGTTTGTCTATTGCTCAGACAGAAGCTAGCTACTGGGTTTGACAGTGTTACACTGATGTAGCAGTTGTATTAACGTAGAGTGAAGTCATGTTTTATTATATTGAGAGTGTGTGTTTGTGTGAGGAGAGAGAGAGAGAGAGAGAGAGAGAGAGAGAGAGAGAGAGAGAGAGAGAGAGAGAGAGAGAGAGAGAGAGAGAGAGAGAGAGGATGCTGGAACCTACAATGACAATTATTTCCAGAGAATACATGTGAATGAGAGAAAGAGACAGAGGGTGGATGAGAGAGAGATGCTGGAATCTACAATGACAATTATTTCCAGAGAATACATGTGAATGAGAGAAAGAGACAGAGGGTGGATGAGAGAGAGATGCTGGAATCTACAATGACAATTATTTCCAGAGAATACATGTGAATGAGAGAAAGAGACAGAGGGTGGATGAGAGAGAGATGCTGGAATCTACAATGACAATTATTTCCAGAGAATACATGTGAATGAGAGAAAGAGACAGAGGGTGGATGAGAGAGAGATGCTGGAATCTACAATGACAATTATTTCCAGAGAATACATGTGAATGAGAGAAAGAGACAGGGTGGATGAGAGAGAGATGCTGGAATCTACAATGACAATTATTTCCAGAGAATACATGTGAATGAGAGAAAGAGACAGGGTGGATGAGAGAGAGATGCTGGAATCTACAATGACAATTATTTCCAGAGAATACATGTGAATGAGAGAAAGAGACAGAGGGTGGATGAGAGAGAGATGCTGGAATCTACAATGACAATTATTTCCAGAGAATACATGTGAATGAGAGAAAGAGACAGAGGGTGGATGAGAGAGAGATGCTGGAATCTACAATGACAATTATTTCCAGAGAATACATGTGAATGAGAGAAAGAGACAGAGGGTGGATGAGAGAGAGATGCTGGAATCTACAATGACAATTATTTCCAGAGAGTACTTGTAAAAGAGAGAGAGATTTAAAACATTTGAGAATTAGTATTATGTAGCATAAAGATTATTATTAACTGCTCCTTTCTTCTGATTAAGTTAATCCACTAATCTAGGGATGATCTCTTGAAGTGCCTCCATTATAATCTGTGATTTCCATAACAAAGTGTGATTCTGTGTTTCTTAGTGTGAAAGGATTAATTTGATATGTAACAATCAGTAAGTCTTATAAGGGAAAGAAAGAAGTTTAAAATTGACTACCAAGAAATATGTGAAGCTTGCCTAAAATTAATCAGAATTAATTTCATACAGATTTTCTTATCCTGTGGCTGTTTGCAAAAAGAATGTTTTCATTATCAATTGATTGTAATATTTTCGGCACATACAGTTTAACTGAATTCATGCATATGCAGGTGACTCCTGATAACTCGATATTCAAGCATTGTCAGACTGATCTCGTCCTCTGCTGATGAATTGAAGAGGAGATCAGCTGTGGGTATCTGATAATGAAGTTCAACAGGGAACTTTGATACAACTTTGAGAGATTGAAGGTTGAGTCAAATCCAGATCAGGATATTAAAGGTCCTGCCATTATAGTTCAGATTTTATAGTAACCCATTTGCGTATTTACAACATTCTGGGGTTGTTTTGACATGTTCTCCTTGATATATTATTTAGGGTAATTGACTTGATTTCAGCAAAACAGAACTGTATGTTGCATAAATAAAATAATTTATTACTATTTATTTGTTATTTTTCATACTAAAATAGAATGTTTCTAAATTATATTCTCAAAATTACTTTCTCATTGTCAAGGCCAAACAAATTGAAAATTTTATTTATAATTGAATTATATATGTAACAAAAACAAAGCACAGATGTAGCATTAAAACTGACTGTAGGGGGCCGTGATTTCACTCTGTGAGATCAAGAACTTAGAGAGATCAAAATTTGAACCATTGGGAGTCACTTGTATACAGTGCAAACTACTATATGATTTATTTGAACTGCAGGTGCTTGAAATATTACAATCAATTGAATATTTTCTGATTTTCCATCACTGATGTTTACACAAAGTCTCATCCCATTTCATTTTTGTATATACATTGGAAAATAATTTTGTCCCATTTCAAATTCACTTAAAGTCTTTTTGCTACTTCAGAAGAATTAGCTACATTAAGTTTGTTCATTTATTAGATTCACCCTCTCAGGATGAGGTTGACATAGACAAAAATAAAATGGGGGGGGGGGGGGGGGGCTGTGATGAATCCTTGTTCTGTCTCTTTTACCCTGTCCATGCAATGAATCCTTGTTCTCTTCCTTTTACCTTGTCCCTGTGATGAATCCTTGTTATATCTATTTTACCCTGTCCCTGTGATGAATCCTTCGTCTGTCTCTTTTACCCTGTCCATGTAATGAATCCTTGTTCTCTTCCTTTTACCCTGTCCCTGTGGTGAATATTTGTTCTATGTCTATTACCCTGTCCCTGTGGTGAATATTTGTTCTATGTCTATTACCCTGTCCCTGTGGTGAATCCTTGTTCCTTTCCATTTACCCTGTACCTGTATTGAACCTTTAACAATGTCCTTGAAGTGTGATAAATCCATGGTCATGTCTCAAGTATTTCATTCCACAGAGAAATGCATTTCGGTGTTCTTGGACATTACAAATCATGGAAATGCATAAAGTTCATGAATTCAGGGAACAATATATAGTTTAGTACTGCAGAGATGAATCATCTAAAGTCATTGTTCATCACGTCGTCTCAAGACATCATGGTTCTAAGTGTGTTTCCTCACATCATCAGAAGTCATTGTATCATATCAAGCCGTGGTTCCAAATCTGCTTCCAACCCAGAACATTATCTGAAGCTACAGCTCTAAGTCAATTTCTTCTCCCTCAGGGGAGACTACCAAACTTTTTATGTATGATTTTCATTGAGCACATGAGGTGTTTGTTGTACATGTATTATTTTGTTGTATATGTATGTCTGACGTGTGTCATACCAATTGTTAGGCTGATTTACTAATTTTGACTGCTGATTACTCCATTTACCTGATCAAGATATATAGGGCTCACAGCAGGTGTAACTGGTTAATAGGGGATGCTTATTCCTCCTAGGCACCTGATCCCATCTCTGGTATGTCCAAGGGTCTGTGTTTGCCATAATCTCAATTTTGCATTCTCTATAGGAATTATGAGATGGATCACTGTTACTTCTATATATATGTGTGTTTGTAGGTATTCTGTAATGAATATAAGTATGTGTACTGTTATAATTTGGCTGTACTTTTACAGGTGTCCCGATTGGTCATTCTCCATGAAGAGGCAGAGGATGGAAATGCCATGCCAGACCTGGCCCGACCAGTACAGACAGTTAAACTGGCTGTAGACAACCTGGTCAAGGTAAGAAGATATATCAAACAGACAGACTGGGATCTGTCTTATCAAGGTAAGGATACTTAGTCAGATTAACTGACTCTAGTTACTTTATTTAGGTTAGTTTAGTATAGGATGGTTAAGTTAATCTTGGCTTTGAATTAGACAGTGAGGATTATAAGTAACAGACTGAACTCCACTGTCTGGTGATCCAAACTAACAGAATCAGAAAAGTCAAGTTTACAAATTTACAACAGTTGATGTTCCATCTCTTTTATTCGTTTTTGAACAATGTGATTTCCATGCTGTGAATCAGATATTTACTTTGGAATCTATATTGTCATTCATTGGAGTCAGGGGTAGACAAATAGCACTGCCCGATGCTCGGGGCAACCATATTTTAGTGTCGGGCAGGTAAAATTACAAGAAGAACTTGTCCATGGGCAAGTAAATTTTTTAAAATAAATTAAAAATATATGATATTAATTAAATGTAAAAGTGTTAACAACGTCGTTCGCTGATATACTGAAAGTATGTCAACATTCTTCCGGTGATTTAAAATGTATAGCCCCCTCTAGTGAGAAATGACATGGTCACTAAATCGCTTAAATGTACAGAGAAGTTAAAATTTATTGCAAAGTGTGGAATCTACTTAGACATAATGTCAAGGTGATCGTGCAATGCTGTTATTGAATTGAAATAAGGACAAGTTCATGACATTTAGTGGGACTATATAAAAAATATCCCAGAATATAGCGATAACAACTATCAGCTGTCTGTATCTACAAAGCATGCAAAGTATGGCAAAAAGAAGAGAATCCAAGATATCTCACATTATGGCTAGAAATTTGGTCAATGCTTTGTTACGATGTGCAAACAGAAGTAGATAGAATAAATTGATTTAATGAAATACAAGATAAACAATTTGAAATAGATTTATTTATGTATTTCTTAATTTATAGTGGGGCAAGTAAATTTTGTGGTAGGGCAAGTGAATTTGGCATTTCAACCTGTCCTTGAGCAAGTACTTAAAAAATGTATTTATATACCCCTGGGAATGAAATTAAAATCTGGTTTCAGGTTCTTAAATCCAATTTTTTAAGTGTAGGGTGGTGATACTTTAATTTACATGTGATGGTAATTACTGAGAAAGTTACATGATGTTCAAAAGTTCAGATGTGAAAGTCCCAAGGCCAGACTCATAAGACTTCCTTGGTAGACTTGGTGTGTTGAATAGGGGGGTGGGAGTATTTATCCTATTAAGAATGTTCTAATTTCTGCCAAGAGCTAAGGCTCTACATCAACAATTTGGTCTCTGTTTTTTATTTATATATTGCTTTCTCATAAATAGAAGGAATGCATGCAAAATGTTAAGACATTGTGCAGTATGTGAAGTAAAAAAAAATTATATTGATAAAGCATATCGGTTTGTGAATGTTAAGGCTCATTGCTCACATAAAGCCAGCAACAGATGTACATGACTAATGCATATTTTCTGGGTGCATGGATCGCATTGAGTTTTGAGTTTTTGCTGCTATGTTACAGAGTTCATTACTTTGAGCTCAGACGGGCCACTCAGTGCCTTAGAGTAAATATTCCATGACAGGGATACACATTTTACTTGTGGGACGGGATAGGGTTTGTAACATGATAGTAAATACAAGGGGCAGTTTGTTGGTGGAGGGGGGGTGTAGTTTTGGAATACATGCATCAGAAGTGTAGTAAATTTGGAATTTATGACATTGAAATGGATGATAATTTTAGGTAGATGTTTAGTTTAGGTTGCAGAGGATAATGTGAAGAGTATTCAGTGGATGACAGTTATAAGCTAGATTCCTAGTAGAGGGCCTTTTGAAGAGTATTCAGTGGATGACAGTTATAAGCTAGATTCCTAGTAGGGGTCCTTTTGAAGAGTATTCAGTGGATGACAGTTATAAGCTAGATTCCTTGTAGGGGGCCTTTTGAAGAGTATTCAGTGGATGACAGTTATAAGCTAGATTCCTAGTAGGGGGCCTTTTGAAGAGTATTCAGTGGATGACATTTATAAGCTAGATTCCTAGTAGGGGGCCTTTTGAAGAGTATTCAGTGGATGACAGTTATAAGCTAGATTCCTAGTAGGGGGCCTTTTGAAGAGTATTCAGTGGATGACAGTTATAAGCTAGATTCCTAGTAGGGGGCCTTTTGAAGAGTATTCAGTGGATGACAGTTATAAGCTAGATTCCTAGTAGGGGGCCTTTTGAAGAGTATTCAGTGGATGACAGTTATAAGCTAGATTCCCAGTAGGGGGCCTTTTGAAGAGTATTCAGTGGATGACAGTTATAAGCTAGATTCCTAGTAGGGGGCCTTTTTATTTCCTAGTTATTGTTGCAGGTTTTAAGGCATTTGGTATCAAACTAGGGTGAAAAATGGACAGTCTATCTTTGGTGAAATGGAAGGAAAATAGGATAAATGTGATGATGAATAAATGAGGAAGTTTGTTTTCCAGAGATTGTGTGCTTTCTAAATATTTAGGAAAAATTTCCTTGTCTTAAAGTTTACTATCTTTAGGTATACATAGTGTTTAAGACGGAAGATAGCAATTGAAAATTGTTAACGCCGCTGGATTTAGTCTTCTTTGTCAATAATTCAGCTACAGTACTCGATGTAGAACACAGATTGAGTGTGTGTAAAGTGTATCACATACAGTACTCAGTGTAAAACACAGATTGAGTGTTTGAAGAGTGTATCACATACAGTATACAGTACTCAATGTAAAACACAGATTGAGTGTGTGTAAATTGTATCACATACAGTAGTCAATGTAGAACACAGATTGAGTGTGTATAAAGTGTTTCAGGGAAATGTTTGATTTGGGCATTGTCAAGTCATTTCTGAGACATATATTCATAGGAAATATTAGAAAAGTTTTAAAATATATAGCCTGAATTTGCTGTTGTAAGAAGGCTATTGCCTTTTTTTTTTACTCATTCAAATGCTTTTATCACCAGTCTATTTTTATAAATGTATAATAGTTTAACAGAAATTGCAGAAAACACTGTGACCTTGAAGAATATACTTAAGCTTGATTTGAATCCCAAAGATAATTTTGAATTTATTTGTGGTAATATGTGTATATGTAATTTTCAGTGATTTTAACATAATTATTATGTGGCTGCCAAGTCAACAATACTGGTGTCATCACTGGTGTATGATAAAATGAGAGGGCTAAACCCTTGGTTGATCAACAAAAAACAGGAGTTCGTTTTAGTGGCACTCATACATACACACCTGCACAACCACACACTCCAGTGATTGAATACGAGAATGAGAGTCTGGATATTGTAGATGGCACCTTGAACACTGAATTTTTTTGTCAATAGAATGGCTCTTTTGATTGATTGATTGTGTATTATTTTCCACCACACTCAACAAATTTTGAGTTATCTGGTGGCGTCCAGTTTTTGTAGATGGAGGAGAGAACCCAGATACAATGTACCCGGGAAGAGACCACTGACCTTTTGAAAGTAAACTGGCAAACTTTCTCATATATCGGCAGAAGCAAGAATCAAGTTCACACTGACTAGAACTCTTTTGATAACAGTGATTCTTGCACTTTTACTATGTAGCAAGAAGGGAGAAAATGCAACAGACCAGACTAGGATTTGAATCCAGGCCCTCAGAATCGCTAGTTGGGTGCTCTACTAACTGATCTAACTGGCCACTGGTGATCGAACTTGTCTGACCACTACATTTTCCCCTCCTTAAATTGTCTTCACATGTTGAAGATATCAACCCAGGATATTAATTCCCTGGCAGACATTTCCACTCGTCAGTTCCAGGAGCTGGTCTACTGCACCAAATGTAATAGGAAGGGAGAAAATGCAATGGACTAGACCAGGATTCAAACCCAGGCCCCTTGAATCTTTAGTCAGGTGTTCTACCAGTTGAGCTAACTGGCCACCAGCAATCAACCCCATCTGACAACCACAACTATATAATTAAACTAAATTCATGGAGACTTATGTGTATACTATATATTATCAATATTGTGATCTCAATATGGAATCAACTTCTATGAATTTCTAGAGTGTTTAATATTTGTCTGTATTATAAGATGGTACATTGTATGTCCAGATTCATAGCAGTGCTATGTACCCATTTAGAAGCTTGTGTTTTGTTTCTGTTTAGCATTAATTTACTTTTGTGTCTCAGGTTGGGTATGACACAATCAACAGCAGCGAGGACCAGATTCTTAAGCAGGATATGCCCCCCGCTCTGAACCGTGTAGAGGAGGCATCCTTGCTCCTCTTGCAAGCCTCTGAAATGTTACGGTCTGATCCTTACTCTGCTCCTGCCAGGAAAAAACTCATTGAGGGATCCAGAGGTAATTGAAGGATACCATACCTGGACTGATTTAAATTTCACACCTGTATAGATTCTAGATATAAAATTCGTGTACAGTAAATTTTGCATCTTTACAAATTGATGATTTACACCTGTATAGATTGAAACTTTACATCTGTTCAGATTTAAACTTTACACCTGTACAGATTGAAACTTTATACCTGTTCAGATTTAAACTTTACACCTATACAAATTGAAAATTTACCCTTTTATAGATTTACAGGTACCCAGGTGTTGCCAGTCTTCCATTTTAAGTCTTAGTTCCCATGACAAATGTAGTACAGAGTTTTACCTCATGGTATATGGCAAAATTGCTTTACATCATGATATAGATACTGGTAGCAAGAAATATTTAAAAAATTTTAAATTTTCTCAGAATTGTGAACAAAGCCTCAGTTTATCACAGTGATGTGCAAGCATTTTCATAGTGGAGACTCAAGTTTGTTCAGAGCATAGTGCCTTGGTTAGGGTAGAATCACAATAGGGATGGAAAGTGTTCTAACCATGGCCTCTTGGGATAGAGTGGGGTATAATAGGTGGAAAGTTTCATTAGAAACATACATATATGTTAAATCAAAATTTCATTGAATAATTTATTTGGGATTGGCTATTGACTTTTTTGACAAATTAATGCATGGAATTGTTTTGCTATTCTGTAATTAATTATACTCAGTTGATGTTGAATTAAAATGTCATAAAAAGTTCTCAACAGAGACAATTGTGTCTAAACTGCATTCCCTCTAACTGTTGTGCTGTCATCATTTGCAGGTATCCTGCAGGGTACGTCTTCACTACTGCTGGCATTTGACGAAT
Organism: Ostrea denselamellosa; assembly: GCA_024699665.1. Lineage (NCBI taxonomy): Eukaryota > Metazoa > Mollusca > Bivalvia > Ostreida > Ostreidae > Ostrea > Ostrea denselamellosa. The sequence continues at coordinate 933,529 of JAMZEH010000040.1, forward strand.
CAGAGGTCAGGAAGATCATCCGTGTGTGTAAGAACGTCCTGGAATATCTTGCCATCACAGAAGTAGTGGAGAGAATGGAAGATTTGGTTACATATGTGAGGGTAAGTCAGGGGAGGATCTAGTCATTACAGGGATGTTGAAAAGAATGGAGTGTCAATTTTGTTCGGATAAGTTTTGGGAGTATCATCATGGGAGTAGCAGAAAGAACAGAATATTTGGTCACTTGTGTCAGGATAAGACCGGGATGGATTTAGTCAATGTGAGGATGGCAAAAGGAACAAAAGATCTTGTCATTTATGTTAGGGTAAAATGAGGGAAGGTATATATTTTTAACAGGGTTATTGGGGGAAACGGAAGATCTGGTCACTTAATTCAGGGTAATATAGGAAAACAATAAGGATGCCCGTTTGATCTCAAAATGAATAAAATAGTGAAATAAAGCCAGGTATGATGTACACATGAACTCTTTTCTTAAATCAAAGTACTATATACAGCTTTGAATTTGCTCCTGGTTAGCGAGAATTGAATTGCAACAAAAGTAAGGCTGCATACAGTATGTGTGTATTTCAGTTCTGTGATTTGAATTATGATATATTAAACTTGATTTTTAACTGTAAAGTAAATCATTCACACTTTTCCTCCTGTAGAATTTGACCCCAGTATTGACACGGATGACCAAAGAGGTGGATGCCAGGGAAAAAGAACTGACCCACCAGGTCCACCGTGAGATGTTGACACGGTCTCTGGAGCAGGTGAAGAACCTCACACCTGTCCTGATTAGTGGAATCAAGACCTTCATCACTGTTAAAGACTCAGGTAAGTATGAGTCTTAAACTCGGAGCTGAAAAGGACCTGTCCGATGTTGATGACCAAGTAGGCTGTATTGTAAAACATGGGGACAGGGAATTGGTAGGGACAGATAATTTTGTTTTGTTCTTTTCATTCATTTGGTCCTAAACTTAGTATCAGACCACAATAAATAGCCCAAGTTTGAATTTGTAAGACTCGTATAAAAAAAAAGTCTTGAATGAGCATTATGATCCCTGGACCTTGTTTCTGTTTTTTTTCTAACTGGGGAAAAGAAAATCTGTTCTTAGCAGTAATTCATTGTAGCTAAGATTTACTGTTAGCGAATTAGCTGTTAGTTAATGTTTAAGGGGTTTATCAAAGATCGTAATAGTGAGTGGCCCAAAGGGCTGTTCTTGCAGTGAGGTCGAAAGATTAGGAAAGAGAACTACATGAATGATATACATACATTAGAATTTCAGTGTGCAAGAAAAAAGCAAACAGAAAAAACTCCCCTATTCCCAACGACTGTCCTTTAATATCTTAACAAAGTCACATCAAGGGAAAGGATATAACAAAATGTAATATCAATCATAGCAAGGACAAGAGGTAGATGGGACATCATGGTTTGTGTTTGATGTCAAAATACAAACAACAAAGTTGCAGATCTAATATAGAAGACTGTTCTGTGAAGTAGAAAATACAGACCTATTGTTATCCTGTATTTGAAAATAGCAACCACTTATTATGTTGAGTTTCCTGTTTCAACTCCATAATATGCTCAGTGATGCAAAACATGGTGACAGTGCTCCTCCCCTCCTAATTGCTTTAGTGTTAGTTTCACATACACACACAAAGATGAAAATCAATCATACCACTTTACTATGGCAGATAAATAGCATTTACTTATGTCTAACTGTAAGCTTTACATCAAATCATCATCATAAATGACTTGATTAATTTGTATTATTTCCCCCCCCCCCCCAAAAAAAAAGGGGGGGGGACCTCTAACATGTAGCAAACTTGAATCTACATTTATTTACTAAATACAAATGCTGAAATACTTAATCATTGTTGTAGAAATTAGGATTAATACAATTTTATATTGTTCTAATTTGCTCTTTTAAAATGTGTCCAAATTAACTGATGTAGTAAATGAATGTATAAAATTCTAGGATACCACCTGCTGTCTATTGAATAGAGATTTATAAAGATTTTTGTATCCTACTGCATGATCTTTATTACAAATAATTCCATTGGTAGAGGTTATATGAAGTCTGCATAGAAGGGGATGGACACAGGGTCTAAAATTACCACCCAATGAGTCAGATAATAAGTATATTTGCCTAGTTTTAGGCACTTCCAGTTGTAAAATATTAAGTGTTAGTCCCTAATTTTGATTTGACCAATGGAAAAATACATGGGTTGGAACTCAGTCCCCAAGGAAAAGAATTCTGGATCCACAGATGTATATGTAGCTGTTCTCAGTCTGTTTACAGTAATTACGTGGTCACATTAATAAGTGCGTAAATTTCCCCCACATGTATAGTTACGAAAATTTAATATTCAGTTATTTTTCCCCCTACACATAATGTTGGATGTGGAAAAAATTGTGTACTCAACCCCCCATTGTACATAACCTCATTTACAGTACAGCTTATAAGAGAAGTATCCAGATGTACAGTCCGAATTTTGAATGAGAAAAAAAAAAAACCTTGTGAAGTCTAAATATATAAATTTACTGTTGATACACAGGTAGAGATGCCAAAGATACACAGGGCAACAGGGACTACCTGGTGAGAAAGATGTCTGATGAAATCCACGAGATAATCCGTGTCCTTCAACTGACAACATATGACGAAGAGGAATGGGACGCTGATGACATCACTGTGATGAAAAAAGCTCAAGTGAGTGGGACTGGTCAATAAGAACTTGATATAACTGGAAATGCAAATTTGAAATGAAAGATGGTTGAAGAAACATTTTTGAATTATTCATAGTGTGGTTTTGTTAGTTTGGGGGCATTCAATATTATGGTTTTGCTAAAAATATGCAGTTTTTTGGTATGTAACTAAGTTTGTGGACAAATAACCTGTGTTATTTCCTCCTATAGTTATAAATTACTTTGTATATTTATAGAGCGGTATTGAGCAGAAGATGAAGCAGGCAACTGATTGGCTACAGGATCCTGCTGCTCTGATTGGTAGTCTGGGTAGGTAAAATGTCAAGCTTTTGTAGGAAATCTTTAGTCCTATTGTTTCGGAACTGCTTGATTGAAATACCATATCAAAGGCGTTACAGTGGTGTATTACCCCATATTTACAAAAATTGTCTTTCCATAAATGTCTTGTTACGAAAATGTTTGTATTTTGTACCAGAATGAGAATAATTCTTTCTCAATATCATGATGTCATTATTGAGGAGTTTCTTAATATTTTTACACTCATAAAAATGTTTCGTATTTCAATGATATGTATTGAATTATCATTTAGATATTATGTTGAATAGGTGATAAAGCCCTTCACCAGGTTTTGGATGATGCCAGAAAGATTGCAGAACGGTGTACCAACCCAGCAGACCGTGACCAGATCCTCAAAACTGTGGGAGACATTGAGTCTATGGTCGATGCACTGTGTGAACTGAGGCAGCTCGGAAAGGTGTGGAAATAAGGAACTGCATCTATAGATGTCAGATAGAATCTTTGATTATTTGCTAGTAGTTTTAGGTGAGGGTGAAAAATCCAAGTAGGTTTTATCATTGGAAAATTGATCAAGTGAATTATCTGATCTCATTGAGAAAAATTTAAATGACAGAGTGCGCATAATTGATAATCTTGGTCTTGTGGACACTTCAAACAAAGATGATTGGATGAGCCATATCAATTAACAACTTAGAAATTCTCGTGTTTTTTAATTCTATCTGGTGATCGACATTCTACAAAATTATTATGGGGGAAGGTTTAGCAGGATTAGTATGTGAATTGAATTATCCTGCATTGCACTTTTTATCTGTTATCCTTATCCACTTCATTCATCCCAAACGTAAAATTTTACAGATAATTAGGTGAATTAAGGATGAAAATTGAATGCAATGACCTTGCTTTTATCTGTTTTTCTCTCTACAGGGGGATTCCCCACAAGCTATGTCACTGGCCCGAGAAATTCAGAAGAAGCTGGGAGATCTACAGAACTTGACCAATGTGGCAATAGTGAACACAGAGCGAAGTGGAATTCGACGACCAGCTCCCACTGTGGACGGGAAAGTGGAACAAGCCAGAACATGGCTGGCTAACCCAGGGATGGATGACAAAGGACTTGGTGAGTGTGTGGGTGACAAATTACTATATAACAAGAAAGAAAATGGCTGGCCAAGCCTAGGCTGAACAACAAAGGACTTGGTGAGTGTGTGGGTGACAAATTACTATATAACAAGACAGAAAATGAAAGGCTTAACAACAAAGGACTTGGTGATTGACAAGTTATTTTATTAATGATTTTAATATTTTATATACTGTACGATATGTATGTGTATGTTTGATGTTTACTTATACAAGATTTCTGGACTCATTTTCTTGGACTGTTAATAACTATAGAAATAAATTGAATCCAGTGTCTCAAACATACGAAAAGTCACAAAGGTAAAATCTGATATCCTGAACTCAGTATTACTCATAAAGGTAAAATCTGGTGTCTCAAACTCAGGATTACTCACAAAGATAAAACTCAGGATTACTCACAAAGGTAAAATCTTATATCTGAACTCAGTATTACTCACAAAGGTAAAATCTGGTGTCTCACCAAGAATCATGTGTTTATAACCATGGTAAACATATGGTGAGCTGTTATCATCATAAATTGCAATATGTGGTACATGTATATCATTGATGCTACTGAGTTGAAATAACATTTTCAGACATAGAGTTCAAGGGTACCAGTTGTCAACAGTTATCCATTAAATCTATTTTTGTTTTTCAGGAGAACAAGCCACTCGCCTTGTGGTTTCTGAGGGGAGGAAAATTGCCAATTCCTGCACAGAACCCCAGAGAACAGAACTACTGAGGTTGTGTGATGAGACAGAAATTTTAACCAATCAACTTGCAGATCTCATCAGAAATGGCCAGGTAGGAAATTCACCTATAAATGGACAGATTGTGATGTGATCAGAGACAGCCATATTTGATTTTTTGACTAATACTGATTCTAATTCATCTCCATGTATCCTGAAACAATGAATGATATTAAAAAGAAACTTAAGAGCAAATACAGTTTTCCTTACAATTATGTTATATATTGTCATTGTCAGGGAAATTCACCCCAGGCCCGAGCCATAGCCAATCATCTGTCAGAAAAACTGTTCCAACTGAAAAACAAGATCAAAGAGGCTCTGATTAACCAGGTAACAATATAAATATCACAACGCTGAAATGATTCTATAAATATCACAACACTGAAAAGATTCTATAAATATCACAACACTGAAATGATTCTGTAAATATCACAATACTGAAATGATTCTGTAAATATCACAACACTGAAATGATTCTGTAAATATCACAACACTGAAAAGATTCTGTAAATATCATAACACTGAAAAGATTCTGTAAATATCACAATACTGAAATGATTCTGTAAATATCACAACACTGAAATGATTCTGTAAATATCACAACACTGAAATGATTCTGTAAATATCACAACATTGAAATGATTCTGTAAATATCACAACACTGAAATGATTCTGTAAATATCACAACACTGAAATGATTCTGTAAATATCACAACACTGAGATGATTCTGTAAATATCACAACACTGAAATGATCCTGTAAATATCACAACACTGAGATGATTCTGTAAATATCACAACACTGAGATGATTCTGTAAATATCACAACACTGAGATGATTCTATAAATATCACAACACTGAAATGATTCTGTAAATATCACAACACTGAGATGATTCTGTAAATATCACTACACTGAAATGATTCTGTAAATATCACAACACTGAAATGATTCTGTAAATATCACAACACTGAAATGATTCTGTAAAAATCACAACACTGAAATGATTCTGTAAATATCACAACACTGAGATGATTCTGTAAATATCACAACACTGAAATGATTTTGTAAATATCACAACACTGATATGATTCTGTAAATATCACAACACTGAAATGATTCTGTAAATATCACAACACTGAAAAGATTCTGTAAATATCACAATACTGAAATGATTCTGTAAATATCACAACACTGAAATGATTCTGTAAATATCACAACACTGAAATGATTCTGTAAATATCACAACATTGAAATGATTCTGTAAATATCACAACACTGAAATGATTCTGTAAATATCACAACACTGAAATGATTCTGTAAATATCACAACACTGAGATGATTCTGTAAATATCACAACACTGAAATGATCCTGTAAATATCACAACACTGAGATGATTCTGTAAATATCACAACACTGAGATGATTCTGTAAATATCACAACACTGAGATGATTCTATAAATATCACAACACTGAAATGATTCTGTAAATATCACAACACTGAGATGATTCTGTAAATATCACTACACTGAAATGATTCTGTAAATATCACAACACTGAAATGATTCTGTAAATATCACAACACTGAAATGATTCTGTAAAAATCACAACACTGAAATGATTCTGTAAATATCACAACACTGAGATGATTCTGTAAATATCACAACACTGAAATGATTTTGTAAATATCACAACACTGATATGATTCTGTAAATATCACAACACTGAAATGATTCTGTAAATATCACAACACTGAAATGATTCTGTAAATATCACAACACTGAGATGATTCTGTAAATATCACAACACTGAAATGATTCTGTAAATATCACAACACTGAAATGATTCTGTAAATATCACAACACTGAAATGAAGCAACATAATTTAAAGTAAAAAGAGTCGTTTGTCATTTCCTGTCTGGTAGAATATTCTGTTTAAAGAGAAGTTTTGTGAAATTTCTAGTAACTTTTGATTAGGTATGTAACAGTACACCTGTGTTTTGTTTGCTATTTAGTGGTAGTTGGTTTGATACATTACTATGTCATATGTAGTATCAATGTTTTTAGATAATGTATGGAAAGTTTTTAAAAAAGAACTATCCACGATTATTAATTGTTTGTAGACTGTTAGTTGATTCAATGCACATAGAGTCAGAACTGCAAAAATCTGTATTTTGAACCTGTATTTTCTCCTGAAAATGAACACATTCAAGAAGAATTGTTTGTTTGTTTGTTTGTTTTTTATTTATAGTCGCCTGAGCAATTTTTCAGCTATCTGGCGACTGTTTCAAGAAGAATTCATTCAGTGTGAAATTACATTAGGTATTGCAAATTGTTGCCATGAATACAGTGAAATATGGTTACAGCAAATGCACTTATAATGAATTCACACTTACAGCACAGTGATTTTCATTTCTTGTAGTTTTAAAACATATTATGAACTTACTGGATATAACAAAGTACATTTATTATAAGGAATTAAATTTATTTGTCCCCAACACTTAAGCTATTAGCGTGTTTTACTGTATTGTGATGTATTGCAAAACAGAAAAATATGCTTATAGTGACGTGCTGGGGACAAACAATTTTTGTTTGTTGTAAATGTAATTCATCATATCCAATGAGTTTACAATATGTTTTAAAAATTACAGGGAATGAAAATCACTTTACTGTAAGAGTAAATTCATTATAAGCTTGTTCACTGTAACCATGTTTTACTGTACATCAATACACTGTATTTTTGATATTGTTTCATGACTGTAGGTGGCTGAGGATTTCATTGACATCTCCACCCCACTGAAGCACCTCAGTGAGGCCTCAGTGATTCCCATGGGTAAGTAGCACCTCAGTGATTTTCATAGCTAGGTAGTACCTTTTCAGTAGAATCTCAGTGGTTCCTATGGGTTCCTATGGGTCAGTATTACCTTAATGAGTCATAGGTAGATCCATTGTGTGAGAAACTTCATTTAGGCCTTGGCTGTAGGTGGCACATTTCTAGTGGGACCTCATTAGTTCATATGGGTAAGTGACTCCATAGTGAGACATTAGTAGTTCATATATGTTATTAATACCTCAGTTTTTCCTATGGGTCAGTAGCACCTCATTTAAACCTATTTCTTGTGGGTTAGTTATACCTCAGTGGTTCATATGGGTTAGTAGCATTTCATTTAAACCTCTGGTTCCTATGTGTTATTTGAACTTCAGTGAGACCTCTGTGGTTCTTATTGGTCAATAGCACCTCATTTAAGCCTCTGGTTCCCATGGGTCAACAGAACCTCATTTAAGTCCTAGATTGTTTCATTGTGTAAGTGTCAAAATCTTTAAGCCTTTATGAATCCCATTGGTAAGAAATGTATATACACTGTACATTAGAGAGCACCTAGTTGTTCTCATGGGTAAGCACTACAACATTAGGACCTCAGACTGACAATTAGGTACCTCATATACATTTAAAGGAATCAGTGTCTTGAAGGAGTAGTATATTTATAATAGGTTTATATAATGATATGTGTACATATAGATGTATTTAATGCTTACAAATCATTATATTTTCTTTTAAGTTTTAGAAAAACACATATCATTTATTGATGGGGTATAATTACATTATTTTATGCTTTAACAGGAACTCCTGGTAGAGATCAGAATTTTGCAGAGAAATCTCGTAACTTTGAGGGGCATGCCAACAAACTTGCTGACACTGCTAAAATGGTAGCCACTGCAGGTGGATGTCGAAACAAGAAAACCGTGGAGGAGATATTCAAAACCTCAGCTCAGGTAATGACGCAAGATCACACCAGCTTGATGCAGAGTTCTAACGTTAGGACACAAGATTACAACAATGGGGTACACAATTCTGACATTAGGACACAAGATCTTGACAGCAGAGTGTTGTGCTGTGAAATTGGTATTGTATTGATTCAGTTTGGATTTCCTCAGATTCAGTGCAAATATCAAATATGTAATGTGTGGAAGAAAGTAGGGCTTTAGATATGCTTTTTATTCTGTGTGCTGACCTCAGATGAGACCTGTGCTTAGTTTTCTGTAAATGATGAAACAGGACAGAACTGCTCTCTAAAGTTCTGTGTATTTCCCCTCCCCTCTCTGAACAGGTTAATAAGGTCATAGGTTAGTGATTATCAATAATGGCTCTGCATGAATATTCAGTAGTGCCACTCACAGAATTCTACTCTATTTATGAATATTCATTATTTGATTCATTTCCTTTATTTTGACCTCCATCCTTGTAGGTTGATGACCTGACCCCTCAGGTGACAACGGCAGCCAAGATAGTGTTTCAGGACCCAACCAATCAGGCAGCTCAGGAACACTTTGACTTGATGAAGAAACGCTGGATGGACAACATGGAGAGACTACGTGGATTGGTGGATGAAGCTGTGGATTCATCGGCTCTGATTAAGGCAGAAGGTGGAGTAAATCGACTGTCAAATTTGTGTGTAGAATTGACCTATACCAAAATGTAATCAGATTCATTTTCACACACATTATAATACATATGATAGTGTGAATGAAATGAAGATTTTGCTATTATACTTCATGGAAAGTTACTTTTGAAACAAAATTACAGATTTCTTTTTTTTTTTTTTTAAATCTAAGGAATATATTTTGATGACTTATTGACTGGTTTGTAGAGGAGGGAATTTTACGAGACACCGAGAGAGTGGAGGATGCAATCCAGATGAAGGACCCTCCTCGAATTGGAGCTCACGCCTCTAACATTGCGCGGCGAGCCAACCGTGTCTTGCAGGTTGCTCAGCAAGAGGCAGAGAACAGTGAGGACCCAAAATACGTGGATCGTGTAAATGAAGCAGCAACAAACCTCAGATCAAGTATGGAGTTACCTCCTTCTTTCTAGAGTCTTCTGTTTTTGCATCAGTTCATGGGATTAGGAAATCATAAATATTTAGTGGTATTTCATGTCACTAATTACATGTACCTCCATCAAGGTGGTTATGATTTTGGTTGTCTGTGTGTTTATTTGCGTGAAAACTAATGAAGGGATTGTGTTCATATTTTCACAAAGAAGGGATTTGCTTAAAGGTGAGATCCAGTAAAATTTGGGGGGAAGATGTGTGCATGAGAACATTTGTAGATGTGCTGCCTCGTTGTTGAGCTACATGTAGCTTAGAACAATAGCATGCCTAGGACCATCACTAAAGCAATGGCTAATGTCACCAGTCTTTGGCTGAATGACCACTTCATTTTACACAGAGACTGGGGGATTTAGTGGAGGTTTGCAGTTTCTGAGTGCTGATGTAATGTCAATTATTCAAATGTTGACATTGCTGATTTTGTTAAAATGAATCTCATGAAAATGTTTTGATTCTTAGTACATAACAGGAACTTACAAGGGTGTAATATTTCTTTTGATCAATCCAAGTTCTTTTACGAATGAGATCAGTGTGTGGCTTTGTCTTGGATAGTTACAGATCAAGTTGAGTTTCATTATGCTTGACCTATGTTTGAATTAATTATCTTACTGATGGGGGACTTTGTATTTCCTGCTAACACTCAGAATGCTTGCTGTCCCTTGTTCTACAAATTTATATGTATTCAAAACTTTCGAAATGTATATGTTAGAGATATCATATTCAGTGAACCAAGAGCTCAAGGTCAATGCTATTGATCTATCAAAGCTCAAGGTCACATGTCCAAGACAAAGATCATATTTGCAAAATAGGACACAGTATTTCATTAAATGCATCTTGTTATTCTCAGTGATGTAATCTAATCTCCATTATACAAAAGTAAAATTCAGTGGTATATACAGCTTCCTGATTGTGATTTTTGTTGAATTATTTTTTTATTAAGCATTAAATGTGAAGTTGTTTATTATTAGGAGCACATTCATTTAATTATTAGTTGATTTTATGTCAATACAGATCTACAGGTGATTGAGTGTAGGTATAGAGTCCATTCTCTCAAGTAACTATATAGCTTTGCTTCAAACTCACCAAAGTTAAACTGCAGTTGGTAAATGGATGTTTAATGAAATTGACATTGAAATATTCTCAAACTGACAAGGTATTGAAATAACAGTCAACATTGTGTAAACCAGAGATAAAGACCAAATCAACTGAGGAACTTGGACCTCTTACATCTACTCACTCTGCTCTGTTTGCACTAATCTTTCTTAGATATTGCTTATGTGTCATTTGTAATAGCATAATATGAAAGTTGTTTTGTATTATCTGATATTGTAGAGAACCACTTCTGAAGTCATCTTCTCTCAGTGTCTATTGATTATAGAGTTTTTGTAGCGCTTGTGGATCTGTGCGGTAATGACGGTCATTTGTCTAATTTCAGCCATTGCACCAATGGTCCAGGGTGCTAAGGGAGTGTCCTTGAATCCCTCAGACACAAATGCCCAGCAGAACTGGAGGAAGGCCAATCAGAGTGTAAGTAACATTTAACTCATAACCTGCCTTCTTACTGGAGGAGACCAATCATAGTGTATGTAACATTTAAAAACCAGCTGGACCATGAAATGAAGGCCAATCAGAATTTTGTTAAGTTAACATATAATTATATCCATTAACAACATTTGAGGTAGGTTATACAGGCTAGTGATACCTTTACAATGAGACTGGAGAGTGATCAGAGCCCTGTCTGTAGGTGGAAATACTATAGTGATCAGTCTGTGTGGCCATACATTGACAGCTTTATGGACTCTCTTTTGTCTATCCTTGCTGCTATTGAATTGAAAATTTATACATGAACTTATATCAATGGGTTACAGATCAAGTTTGAGTTTTGGCTTTCTTGACATATTTTTTTAAAGACATATTTTTTTAAAGAGTTATGGACCTTGAACTTTGCAATAATGCCACAAAGTGGGACCCTTGTAATGCTTGCCATCACAATGACATCTAGTTCATGCTAGTTCATTTCTGACACCAGGAAGTCAAAATCTTTTTTTTTTTTTTTTTCCATCTAAATATGTCACTGCTGTACTCTAATGTGAATGACATAATTTTCTATTTTTAGCTGATTGATGCTGTCCAGGATGTGAGAGGGGCAGTGACCGTGGACACAGGAATCGACCAGTTTCCTCCACCCCCACCCCCTGACCTGTCCGAGCTCAAAATCTCAGGTACCTACCGTCACTCTAGAAAAATTGTTATACTGTTAGAAATGGAAATATAATGTACTTTATATCACACAACCTGCATATAGATAATTTATATATCTTATTCTGTACCCATTTACTTTGAAATTTATATTCAAAATTAGATATTGCAAAATGCTGGTGTACATGTTTCATTTTAAGTTTCAGTAGTTCTGTCATAATTCACGTTTTTGTATCAGTATGGTTTGTAGTTTGTCTTGTATTACATTGATATATATTGTAATGACGATATATTTCTGTCCCAGTCCAGTACTATTCCTTGACATGTCGTGTAATATTGATACATGTGAATATGGTCTTTACTTATCACACACAGCCATGTACAGTTAAATCGTCAGTAGTAGTTCGTCCACTCTCCAGTTAGTAATACTAGTCAAATATTTCACCATGATTGTGAGATCACCTGTATTTCGTGTACAATTTATTAATGTCAAGTTAATATTTTGGTTTTAATGTCCATGAATATGACTAATTGTATTGATGCAGTTAGCATATCAGGGCTGAAGAAAACAGTTTGAGATGGAATGATGAAGGGATAGGAGGTTTAAATGGAAATGTTAAAACTTGATTAGAAATAATAAAGATGTTGAAAAATTGACAAAATTAGTCAAGGGGTGGGGATATCCCTGTATCAGTCTGTAGCCCAGTGTATGCTAACTGATATAATGATTTACTGCCTCTTAGATGCTTTATATAGTTGTGTTGTAATTTTGTCGGCTTTTTTGTGTAGACTTGTATGGTCCTCCACGTTGGGAGCCAGTGGCCCCCATTAGGGCCCGGCCTCAAGCTGCCCCGATGAGCCCTCGACCACCTAGGGCTCCAGCCTTGTCCCCCCACAGCGACCCCTACTATAGAAATGTATACACTAGAGGTAGTTTGCTTACCAGCATGCTGTTGTGTGCTTCTGTATGAAAGAGTTACTCTCCCTACTCCCAACCATTTTGGATTTTATGAAAAATTTGTGTAGTGCATGGACTTTTTGTATTGAAGTCCAAGGCCATTGTATAGATTACAAAGACTTTCATTTCGTGAGAGATGCTGTGTGCATTTCAAAGTGTTTATATTAAGAGACCTCAGTTGCTTGAAGATGTAGTGGGTTTGGATACACTTCATTGCTTTTAGGATACAGATGATCATCAGCTGTAGCTACTCTAAATAAGTGAACAAATTTTTAAACCATGAAAATGTTGTCATCAAATAAGTTAAAGCAAAATTTCAATCAAGATTTAAAGAATGCGACCTTCAGGGTTGATGCTTGCTGCTCTATGAGTAGTGTGATGCATGGCAAGTTAAGACTTAAAATTTTCTCAGAGACAATTTTTAAGAGTTGTCAGCTTTCAGCCAGCTGACCCTCATGCTACTTTCAGATGTCCAAGCCTTATGGACTTGTTTGTACTTCTGTGATACTGATCAATTTCTGTGTCCTTCAGAGACTGAAGATAAGGGTCGTAATGTGTTTTTGATCATGTTCTTTATTTGTTTTCTACTGAACCATTGTCTCTTCTTTTGACTTGTTTAAGATACTTTTGTCAGAATAGAGGTCATATGTCAAGGTTATTGGTCATAGAGGTCATATGTCAAGGTTATTGGTTAATTTAACCTTCAAGTTCACTATTGATGTATACAAGATATAGACTTCCAAAGTGAAAAATTTGTGGACTCAAAGTCCTTTGAAAGATCACATCTGACAACATGCATGTTTTACAAATACATCTTGTTACATAAAGATGAATGCATGTGCTTGGAAACACCAACTTAATGACCAGTTCCAAGGATCATAAGTGAATTGTAAGTTATGTACATCATGATGTAGAACAATGTAAGTCTGAAAACCCAGAAAAATTCACCCCAAATCAAGAATGCATCTAGAGGAGTGTGACTGAAGTTTTTGTGTTGTTTTATGTTTATTGTGTTTTTACAGAAGATAACCCCCCTCAAGATGAGGATGAATCACCCCCTGCATGTAAGAATGTCTAGAGCGTGTGCCACTTTGAATTCATTAATCCAGATTCTATTCAGTCACTCCTAAACTGTTGGTCTTCTGTAGTTCGTTGGTATAAAACAATTCTAGATGTTCGTGTATTTCAGTCGTTCGAACTTTGACCTGTGATATGAAAGCTAGTATGGTTGATAAACTAACTTGTATAGCTTTGAATTTAAAAAAGATACAAGCATGATATACCCCATTTCATGCCTATAAATAAACATGGATGTGGTTTATGTAACTTAAAAATTGAAATTTCACAATAGTAAATTTATGTCATGATTTTTAAACTCAAATGAATTTGAAATACTTCCGTAATGTATGGGGAAAAAAGAATGTTTAATGTACATTGGATGGTTTGCATCTTCATGAAATATCTTGTGAAACTGTAGATTTAGTGACATGTTATTCTTATAAATGCTCATGAAAGGTTCAAAGTCTGGCACGGTAGCCTTTTATTTAAATGTAGTCATAGTAGCTGAAACATGAGATCTGTGAAATGGGATTTGTAAAGCATGGGATCTGTAAAATGAAGTCTGTGAAATAGGATCTGTAAAGCATGGGATCTGTAAAACATGAGATTGGTTAAACTGGAAAATGATTAGAAAATCCACATCATGAAATTGTTAGATAATACAACTCACAGTTGACCAATAGTTGTGAACAAGGTTGTGAAATACCTGCACCTTTTATAGTTCAATTTTGTAGTTGGACATGATCTTTCATTTGCACATGTGTTTAATCTATTTGATAATCTCACTGCCTAGTTCACTGTTCTCAAAGATTTAATAAATATGGATATATATTTCTATGTCTTATAGTATATTTTGTGCACACTATCTGTGATACATGAACAGTTGAACTTCTGTATCTCAGACATCAATATCTTGAATCCCATGGGTATGTTGAAGTGAGTTGGAAGTTCCCTCTACATTTTCTTTATGTATTTTAACCTCAATATCTGGAACCTTTGGATATCTTGAAGTTTTTTCATGGCGTCATTGAGTTTGAGATAATGAGGTTTGACTGTATCATTAATGAGATTCACACGTTGCACTGTGTATCTTCAGTGTGTTATTTTATTACCCTGTATCATACCACCTGCTTTGTATAGAGGTCACACACCACAACTTTTTCATCTACCATTTCATCATCTCACTCTCTATTTGCCGTTGGTGTTTAGTGCCGGACCAGTTTGCAGACGGACCTGTGATGTTCCAGCCACAAGGTATCTCCCTCAACCTCATAATGCAGGCTGTGCATCCCTCTTGCTAAGTCTGTCCAGTTTTTGTTCTCCAGGTTTTATTTATTTCTTATAAAGAGAAGAGAGACCATGGCTTTTTGCTGAAAATGTAGACTTCTTCTGTGTTATCAATTGTTAGTTACTTTCAGTTAGCCTCTTTCATCATTTTTTTTGTTTTTGTTTTTTGGTTTTTTGGTTTTTTTGGTTTTTTTCATTTGAACTCATTTCTTCATTTGTTATTTTTCGTATTTTTAGTTTCAGTATTCATAAAATTTTGAAAGTTCTCAATTTGATTGTTATTATGATATTAACTCTGTCATTTGTTTTGAGTTTGTTTACTCTTTGTAAAATACTTGCACAATTTCTAGATGTCTATACATTCTACATGCTGTTTAATCAGAATACATAGCACATTTGGCTGTGCTGTCAAGTCATCAATACATTAAAGCTTATTGCATCAGCAGCAAAATTAGCACGGTATAACCTTTTCCAAAGAGATCTATATTTGTAATTTTATATCCCAAGCTTTGTCATCGCAAATCATATACATGTACATTGTAAGTAAATTATTAATCATTATAAGAGTGAATGTTTCCATGTGTTGTGTAGTGCATATCTGTTATATATGTATACTATATATGTACTTTATATATTGTGAATGTAATGATTGGACGGTTTAATTTTCAGCGACCCTTCGCCAGGACCCCCTATACCAGGGACAGTCCTGTGCCCCGTTGGTGCCCCCACCCCCCGTACCTCCACCTCCACAGGAGTACGGGTTCTATGATAGAGGTGCTGTACAAAGAGTGCTTTAATAACCCCGCCTTCTTGTGCATCATTTATTTCTTCAGTTCCAGCTTTTTTTTTCACAGAATTATGTTCATTTTTTTTTTTTCTTCCCAAAAGGCCAATCAAGTCCCGAAATGTTACTTCATCCCATACCTTAATAATTCTTTTTCTTTTGGTGTGTTTATTTGAAGTATCCCTTGTTATCCATCCCTTGATTATGAATTGGTATCTTTGAATTAAAAAAAATGTAAAATTAAAAAAAAAAAATTGTGGTAATTTGAAATATGTTTGTACTAAGAAATAAAAAAAATGAATGCATCATATTAAAATCCATAACAAACTGTCGGTTTTCAACTCTCGCAATTTTTGTGAATGACTAGTCTTGTGAAATTATGTGTAAATATTGTTTATGCGAATAAAATGAATGCATCATTCATATTAAAATCATAATAAATTATCAGTTTTCAACTCTTGCAATTTTTGTGAATGACTAGTCTCGTGAAATTATGTGTAAATATTGTTTATGCGAATAAAATGTGAATTACAGTACTAGCAACTGTTCTGCCATCATTAACTTTGCGTAATTCTTTAAAATGTAGAAGACTTAAGCTACAAATAATGATTTGTGAAAGTTCTGTCTGGTGAATAGATACTTCATTGTGTCCTCATGAAAATCAGGTCTCACAAAATAAGAGATCTACAACATTGTAGTTCTTGTACCGAAGTACTATTACTTATTATAAGTAGAAGATTGTGGAAATAAATAAGATAACAAAAGTCATTCAGTGACAGAGGTCACATAAAGGATGAAAGGTCATATGAAACTATAGAATGGCCGGTAATGAAGAAAGAGATAAAGTGAGTGGCCAGCAAGTAGAATGATAATTTTCACTCTGTAGAATAACTCAAATACTCTCGTAGATCATCTGTCTATCACAGTTACAAACTTTCTGTGATTTCCTTTCTGTTAGATTGAGGAACCTCAGAATTGATTGTTTGTTGTTCCAATTATATTTCACCAACACACACAACTATACTTGTTTATTACAACTTAATTTTAATAGTAGTCTACTGCAGTCTTAAAAGTTTTGTTTTGTATGCTCAGTGTTGTGATTTGTAGAATAGAAATGTTGATATCCCAGAGTACTTAATGGTTGTCAGTTCCAATGTAAAGAAAGTAAATGAATTACAGTATTTCAATTTAAAAAGTTATCAATTTGATTACTGAACAACTTTATGTCGTATTTTTCAATTTCGTCTTGTTTGGTTTACAAATACCTGGGATATCAAAGCATGATAATCTCACTTTTGTTGACAGGTTTCCAGGAAGTGTTCCTGTATGACCTTTGACCTATAAGACTCACCTTTACCTAACATTCACTTCCACAGGTTCTCCTAGTCAACCGAAAAAAGTTGTTGATTTTAACTTAAAAACAAAGTATCTTCTACTTAATTATTTGCATGATTGCATTTTAATACAAAAAGGTTCCAGAATTGTTAATTTTTTCTTGCATTAATGTGAATAATTTTATACCATTTTACTCTTTACTGTTAGGTTATATATATATATATGTATGTATGTATATGTGTGTGTGTATATATATATATATATATATATATATATATATATATATAACTCTGTTAATTACATTATCAAAAGGGATACACATGTAGATTATCAAAATATTTCAATGTTATTGGTTAAGTTCATCTAGTTTTTGTTTTTAAATACTGGTATATAGAATTTTGATGCAGTCAGAATATATTATTGAAATTAAAATTAAAAAATCATATGAATTGATTTATTGTACATGTTTTATAGATGGTGGTGCACCACCTCGCCCCCCACTCCCTACGGACAATGCCACACCACCCAGACCTCCACCCCCAGAGACAGACGATGAGGATGAGGCAGCTTTTCCCACCCCACAAGCCAATCAGCCAATCATGGTGAGACATTGGTTCATTATTTTGGAAGCTTTTTTAGAGTTCCTGAAAATTTCAGTGGTTTTTGGCTCACCTGGCTATAAGCCAGTGTGCGCTATTTCAGTTTATTATACTTTCATGTAAAATACTCCGATCTGATTGGCCGAGAAACATTTGTAAAAACATACTATTCCCCTCTGAGGACAGAAAGCCACACCCTCCAGGGTGATATTATCTAGCAACGGGAAGTATTACTTAACGACGGGAGATATTCTAAAAAATATCACATGCGTCAAATTTATGCGCGTACGGTTCGCCGTAGATTGCTAGACGCCGTCGCTTGAGCGTTTGTAATTCACGCAACTATTACGCTGATTGTGGTTGATATTCAAAATATCGCATTACATTGATTCATTAAACGTCAACAGACGATAGCGACAACATGTTTGCAAACGTGAATTAGAATGATATACAAAGACTTCTTGAAGAAAAGAACTCAAAAAGCATGCAAAGGACAGTGAAAAGGTCCGTGAACTTATTTCGGAAGTTTTTAGCAGAGAGAAACAAAAGTTTCATTGAGCATGATAAAACAGACATTCAGTATAATAAAACAAATAGTTCATGTAGTTGAGGGTAATATTGAAAATTTTCACCCCTCGAAAAACCATTGTCAACCTCGGGTACGCCTCGGTTGACAATGGTTTTTCTCGGGGTGAAAATTTTCAATATTACCCTCAACTACATGAACTATTTATATACTGATGGCATTTATCTTTGTAGGTATGGACATTGATCCCTGTGAAGAATTGTAATTTAATCTTCTTATATACCCTGGTATAAATGTGATTTTAGTTGTCTTGAAGAAATATTGTTACTTATTTGAAAGGACATTTGCCATACAACATAAAAAAAATGTCTGTATTTATACTGCTTCATCTTCAGGTTACAAAACGAGAGGCTATCAAGGGCCAGGATAGCTTACTGAGATCTGGCTTGAAGTTCTATACTTCAACATGGTTGCTATAACTTTTGATTTGCTGAGACAAATAAAAATTGCTCTATTCCCTGTCACCATACTTGACACAAGAGCTTCTTTAGTGGTCCAACAGAAATGTTACATTTTGGAATAATCCGATTTTCAATGTGGCCATCATGGCTTTTGATTGGCTGAAGTTTTTCAAGCCATATAAGATATTCAATCCTGTGATAGCCTCATACAAATAGTACTCTGAAGATACAGACATTTTCTTCTGTTGTATTGTAATTGTCCTCTCAGTAAGTAACAGTTTTGATTGATGACGTTTTAAGTGGTGCTGTATAATACTGTCAATGATTCGATGATTGTAGATGGCAGCCCATGCACTCCACATGGAGGCCAAACAATGGTCCAGTAAAGACAATGACATTATTGCTGCTGCCAAAAAAATGGCTCTTCTGATGGCCAAACTCAGTCAGCTAGTCAGGTTAGTATGGTCAAACTCAATCAACTAGTTACAGTAGTTTAGTATGACCAAAATCAATCAGTTAGTCAGGTTACTATAACCAAACTCGGTCAGTTAGTCAGGTTAGTATGGTCAAACTCAATCAACTAGTTACAGTAGTTTAGTATGACCAAAATCAATCAGCTAGTCAGGTTACCATAACCAAACTCGGTCACTTAGTCAGGTTACTATAACCAAACTCAGTCACTTAGTCAGATTACTATGACCAAATTCAGTCAGGTTGGTGTGCTTGATCAAAAAATAGATGTTTGTAAAAAAAAATAAAAATACTCCAAGATTGTTCCATTGAGAATTGTTGACACACTAGTGCATTCATCTTATGAGTTGATTGCTGTTGCATGAGAAATCTATGTATGTTAACCATTAGCATAACACTATTATTGTTGATACAGTTGAACTTGGGTATCTCGATTATCAATATCTCAGATACTATGGATGTGCCAAAGTGAGTTGGAGGTCCCAACTACATCTTCTTTAATGTGTATTTTAACCTCAACATCTGAAACCCTTGGATATCTTAAAGTTTTTTTTCTGACTGTAACAACAATAACAGTGTTATGCAAATGGCTAACATACATGATGTTACACTCATGTTGATGTTGATACTAATGTTAAATGCTTGTTGATATCATTATTACACTCTTGTTGTTATAGACATCTATGTTACACTCTCATTGATATAGATATCAGTGTTACATAATTGTTGATATCAATGTTACACTCTTGTTAATGTTGATATCAATGTTACACTCTTGTTGATATCAATGTTACAGTCTTGTTGATGTTGATATCAATGTTACACTCTTGTTAATGTTGAGAGCAATGTTACACTCTTGTTGATGTTGATATCAATGTTACAGTCTTGTTGATGTTGATGTCAATGTTACACTCTTGTTGATGTTGATATCAATGTTACACTCTTGTTAATGTTGAGAGCAATGTTACACTCTTGTTGATGTTGATATCAATGTTACAGTCTTGTTGATGTTGATGTCAATGTTACACTCTTGTTGATATCAATGTTACACTCTTGTTGATGTTGATGTCAATGTTACACTCTTGTTGATATCAATGTTACACTCTTGTTGATGTTGATATCAATGTTACACTCTTGTTGATGTTGACACTAACATTACATTTCTGTTTATAGAGGAGAAGGAGGAACGAAGAAGGACCTGATAGCCACAGCCAAATCCATCGCAGAGTCCTCAGAGGAAGTGACACGTCTTGCAAAGAAACTCGCTGCGGAGTGTACTGACAAACAAATGAGAAAGGTCAGCTGAATGGATACAGTGCTAGTTAGAATGAAATACACAAATTATTTCTTGCCTCAATATGGCTCTCACCATGTTTTTTTTAACAGTACAATCTTAGTGGACTTTTGATCCAAATTGAATTATTCATTTTTTAAATTGCCAATATTTTCTATCAGACATCAAACTATCTCTTCATATTGTCCATATATATACATTTCTTTTTATCTTTCCAATATTCATGGCAATTAGCATTTTAAAAAACTCAATTAAGTTATGACAAGTTCATAATGAGTTAAATTCTTTTATGTGAATTTAGAATCTTTTGCAAGTGTGTGAACGAATTCCGACAATAGGAACACAGCTAAAGATTCTGTCTACAGTTAAAGCCACCATGTTAGGAGCACAGGGTAAGTAACTCTGTCAATCATTCAATTCTCACTTCACAGTTTGCAGCTGAAAAGTTTTACTGTAGATGAGGAAGTTTTCAGGAGAGCTGATTAAGATCGGTGTTGGTAATTTATTTGTATGCAGAAATTTTTCATGTACAGTTGACATTGTACAACTGTGTAGACAATAATAAGCAACAAAAAATTCACACAAACTAAATTTTCAGAATTTGTAATTTCATTAAATTTCACTGAAAGGAAATATATAAAATAACAAATAATGATTTTAGAGGTGAATCAATAACATATATCCAGTGATGAAATTAATCCTGATGTACGGTGTCTTCTTTTGTAGAGAGAAAAATATACCAACTGCTTAATGAAATTATTTTCATATAGATTTATCAAAATTTCATAAAAAATATTAAAATATGTTATCAAGTTTTATTGTGATAAAATTTGTGTCATTTTGTTACCCTGTCTGACAATGTTTTGCATAGAACCCATACCCAGTCCAGATGGCAGCGAGATAGAATGTGGTAAACACTTGTAGGCATGATGTCCCACCCCCTAATTAACATGTCTTGATTCAGTGTCCATTGTGTGTAATATTCACAGAGAAAGTTAAGATCCACCCATGCATTTTGTGATTAGATCAGATTGAAATGTGTGTGATATATATACTAATTGTAAATGAAGTTTGAATGTTCAATATTCACACAGGGTCCTAGGTTAAGGTATTCAGTATTAACTCAAGGTCCTAGTTAGGGTATTCAGTATTAACTCAGGGTCCTAGTTAGGGTGTTCAATATTCACACAAGGTCCTAGTTAAGGTATTCAGTATTAACTCAAGGTCCTAGTTAGGGTGTTCATTATTCACACAAGGTCCTAATTAGGGTGTTCAATATTCACACAGGGTCCTAGTTAGGGTGTTCAATATTCACACAGGGTCCTAGTTAAGGTATTCAATATTAACTCAGGGTCCTAGTTAAGGTATTCAGTATTAACTCAGGGTCCTAGTTAAGGTATTCAGTATTAACTGAGGGTCCTAGTTAAGGTATTCAGTATTAACTCAGGGTCCTAGTTAAGGTATTCAGTATTAACTCAGGGTCCTAGTTAAGGTATTCAGTATTAACTCAGGGTCCTAGTTAAAGTATTCAGTATTAACTGAGGGTCCTAGTTAAGGTATTCAATATTAACTCAGGGTCCTAGTTAGGGTGTTCAATATTCACACAGAGTCCTA
This sequence comes from Ostrea denselamellosa, assembly GCA_024699665.1. Taxonomy (NCBI): domain Eukaryota; kingdom Metazoa; phylum Mollusca; class Bivalvia; order Ostreida; family Ostreidae; genus Ostrea; species Ostrea denselamellosa. The sequence continues at coordinate 955,856 of JAMZEH010000040.1, forward strand.
GTTAAGGTATTCAGTATTAACTCAGGGTCCTAGTTAAGGTATTCAGTATTAACTCAGGGTCCTAGTTAAGGTATTCAGTATTAACTCAGGGTCCTAGTTAAGGTATTCAGTATTAACTCAGGGTCCTAGTTAAGGTATTCAGTATTAACTCGGGGTCCTAGTTAAGGTATTCAGTATTAACTCGGGGTCCTAGTTAAGGTATTCAGTATTAACTCAGGGTCCTAGTTAAGGTATTCAGTATTAACTCAGGGTCCTAGTTAAGGTATTCAGTATTAACTGAGGGTCCTAGTTAGGGTGTTCAGTATTAACTCAGGGTCCTAGTTAGGGTGTTCATTATTCATTAAGGGTTGTAAGGTTTTCAGTATATACACAGGGTCCTTTGGGTGGTGAAAAGGATGCTAGATCTTCTGAAGTGAAGATGTGGCATGTAACACACCAGCAGATCTAAGCAAATGTACAGAAACGGAATACGTTAAGAATAAATGTATGTAAAGAGTCGGAAGGTGCAGCAGTCCTCAACACTCTAACAAATCACTGCTGTAGATGCTGATTTCTTTCTTTGTGTCAGATCGATTTAATGAATTGAATATTGCTCTTGTAACAATAGCCAAACTTTGGGTCCCATGTTTTAGTTTGAGGGTGAAGCAATATGTTGTGAAATAAATAATGTTACTGAATCTGTAGTGAATAAACCGGTATATCGTAATCCAGAGAAGATCATGTTTACACTGCATTATGACATATTCTTGTATATTATAGTAATGCATGACACTATATACATATACAATACATATAGTATATTGTTTGCCTGTGTTTTCATATCAAATTTTAATTGGAATATATTTGTATTAGAATGATACAGTATGTTACATATATTTGTAGAAAAATATATTGAAATCTGAATGAGGTTGACATTATAGAACTTATCGTCACAAACTCTAATTGAACTGTTTATAGTACGTAAAGCTACTTTGTGTATACAATCTAAACAAAATCCAGCCCAAAATCTAATTGAACTGTTTATAGTACGTAAAGCTACTTTGTGTATACAATCTAAACAAAATCCAGCCCAATCCCTACATTTGGAAACTTTTTCCAAGTAACCCAAAACACAGATGAAGTATGCTTCCTATGAGGCTGCGTCAACCACAGGGAAACGTGGCCCACGTGATTTCCGTGTGTGCTCCTATTAGTTAAAAAAAATCATGTATATATCGTGATAATCATATAAAAAAAATTCACGAATGCAAATGTCATACCAATTCATTTGCATAATATTCATGCAAATATCATGCAATTTTGATGCGAAATATATTCATAAAATATTCTGTTATGCACGAAAGCATTCTGCAATTTTTATATGATAATCATGCAGTATTCAGATGAAAATGTTGCAGTGTTTACTAGTACATTGAATTGTAAATCAATGAAGGAATAACGTATGACACATTAATTTGTATATTTTCCATGTTCTAAATACATAAAACTGATAAATGACATCATATATAATATCAGTTTCTATTAACTTCATTGACTATCCTAATCCTGCTCAAAATCATACTTGAAACCATTTTACATTTGAATAATTGATGTTTGCATTACAAGACTAATCAGGATCAGATAAGTTCCCTGCAAAATATTTTGTATGAAAACCATGTGAATATCACTCGTCTTACTTTTTTGCCTCTCATGCAAAATATTTGCATAAAATTGCAAATTTCATATTAGAAATATGTGAGTCACTTTACCCTGCATATCTAGCAAGTTTTTGTGATGACTGGTCTGTATTAAATGAGTTCATTTTAGAATTTTGAATACCAACCAACAGCTATGTTGACATGAGCAGGCCTAGGGCTGTGCTGAGTTACATGTGCTAATGATTGTGCTAATATTTGCTTGCTAATCTTGCTTTTGATTTATAAAACTAATCAAGCATTTGGCTTTTTTCTTTTGTGCATTTTCTGGGAATCCATGGAAACAGAGTCTAGTAAGTGCTGTATTACACCTAACCCATATTTACTGTCATATTTATTAGTGTACTTCAGAAAGTTTGTAAGGGCAGAAAAAAGGACTGTCAAGTCTTTTACTGGGTCAAAATCAAAAGCTAAATTGTTTTATGAATAATTGTAATTTAAAAAATTGGGACTGTAAATTGGGAAATTTTTGCCTGGTTTATTTTGGCCCAGACATATTGAAATATCACAGCATCCTATTTTAAATTCACCCTTAAATCATAAACAACTACTTTAGTGCAACAGAGTTGCCCATTCATGGTGAGAGCAAACTGGTGATAATAAAACAGGCAATGATTTCACAACATTAAATTCTGCCCATTTTCTTATATGAAGAACAAATTTGAAACTTGTTGATTATTCACAAGTTTGATTTGCACTTTTTCATAACTGAGGAATTTTTACATCCAAATTTCCTAAGTGCTATATGACATATCTTCAATTCTGTGCATGTTCTCACATTTCGTGCTTATGCTTTTCTGTTGATCATAGAAGATTAGTTTTCAGGAACTTTGTAATCAGAAATTTTTGCTTATCCAATTGATATGTATTTAAAACCCTATATCTAGTAGCTTGCTCTGAAAAATGTTGCAAACTTCAGTAACTGGGGAAAAAACTTCTTCGACCGAGGCATCAGTGTAATTTTCCATTTTCTACAGTGTTATCTGCCTTTGACAACTGTTTGTCCAAAACATTATCAAGTGTATTGAAGATTATTACAGATATTCAAAGCGTGTTTCGCTACATTGATTAAGATTACTGTGCATTTGTGGAAAATCCAATTAAAGGGGATTTCACGTATTTGTAGATTTATTAGGTTTTCACTGACAGTTATATTTTTGAAATTACGAAGTTCTACAACAATTGCATTATGGGTATTTCTAGGTTCAAAAGAAGATCAGGAAGCTACGGAGATGTTGGTTGGAAATGCCCAGAACTTGATGCAGGCAGTGAAGGAAACCGTGCGAGCGGCAGAGGCTGCTTCCATAAAGATCCGTGTGGACTCAGGCTACACGATCCGTTGGTTGCGTCGCCGCCCATGGTACACGTCATGAGTATGGTGCCACTAGGATCTTCTATTATACTGGACAGGGTGCCCACCGGCGGCAGTCAGATGTGGGGCCCAGTATGATGTAACATGTATTGGTGTCAAGTGTGTCGGACATATCTACTATATTTACATAGCTTGTATCTGGAACTGTGTACAAGGTTCTGGAGATTTTTTTTTTGTATATTCTTTCTTTCACCATTTTGTCTGCTTGAAATACAGAGTAAAATACTGCTGATTCTGATAGCTGTTACAGAGAATAGCATGTAAAGAGTCTACCAAACCCTTGTGAAATATCTAGTGATAAATCCTATAGATCTGTGATGGTTTTTTTCATCAAATTATTTTTATTTGTGATTTTGTTGAATATGCGTTAGTTATGTTTATGTTTCTGTATTAGTTATGTTTTAATAAAAGGGTATTTTGGTTTTGAAATCGGTGGGAAAGATAATTTGAGTGGGTACAAATGCATGTACTTTGATGGTAAAGAATCATTTGTCAAAAGAATGATTGGAGAATCATGATAATTTCATTATCAAGTAAATATGATGTACAATAAATGAACAAAGATCAGGTTTCCTGGTCCCCCTAAGATGGTGCTATTTAACTTTGGTGTGTAATAGATGTTGTAGAATTTATCAATTTTAATCGATGCTTAACGCTTTTTAATTTTAAATCAATTAATATATTGTGAATGTTTTGTTTATAAAGACAAGTGCCTTTATGTCAGATCGCTGACTCTGGGTCAAGGAGGAAGTAGTTGGCATTTTGTATAAAGTTTCTGATTGAATTTGAATCATTAATTGTAATTCTGTTGAAATGCATGTCTGCATGAAACAAAATTTGAGGTGAAATATCTTCAGAGGAACTGAAAGTGTTATGAAGATTACTGATGATTTAATTACAAATCCCATGTTTCTGTGGATCAGCATTTCGTACATATTGTCAGTATTACTGTGTGATTGTGAAGTGGTTCTAATTTTCATTTTTACATCACACGCTTTTTATCACATTCATGTGATGGGTTTGAAACTACATGTATTACATATAGGTACATGTGCACAAATCTAATATAATTTTTTTTTTTTCTGAGTGAAATTTGAAAATATGAAAGGTGCTGAATGACACAGATAACCAAAAACCAATAACCAAAAAAAAAAAAAAAAAGAAAAGGAAAGAAAATATGTCTCCATCAACAGATTACTAAATAAGTTAACAGGTGTGTATGTGTATCACAGACATTTAATATTTTCACAAGTATTTTATGTAGGTGCAAATATACCAGCTTGACTTATGACGTAGTTTTATTTTGATATTGAATCAGTTGCCCCTCTGAAGATGCTGTGGACACAGAAATTTTCTAATGAAATTTGGCCTGGTAATCCGTATCTTTGTATTTTCTCATAGATACAGTATTGGCTGGTATTTTATTGGAAACACATTTTGTAGACTGAAATAGTAGTATTGATAATACTGTACTCAGATATCGGTCAGTGTCTGCTACATATAAGTACGTATACTTACCTGTACATCCATACAATTTTAGTGCAATGTATTTTAGTGTCGCCTGCAAATTATAGTGACACTTGGGGATTACTGTGTTCATTGTCTGTCTGTCCGTCTGTCACACACTAGAGACTTTGAAACTGAAGGATATGTATAGAAAGAACTTTGATATTCAGCAAGTGAATAAGGGCCTTATAATCACTGATGCCCTCGCAGATGACACATGTTGCTTTGGACACTGTAGTTAGAAATAATACAGGTACTATGTATATGTTTTAATCAATGCAGAACATATTTAGTGCAATTTACCATAAAATTGTAAGATTTTGTATACTGAATAAAAAGCACCGTAAATAGAATTTCGTACATTTTCAATGTTTATTGTGTCTTTTCCTTATTGAGTAGCTCATTTTCGGACTGTCACTCTAGTTAGATGTCTGTTTATTGTGTCGTTTTCATACTGAGTGACTCACACTCAGACAATATAGTGAGATATCTGTTTATTGTTGTGAGATGTCTGTGTACTAGGTCTTTTCCTTATTGGGTAGCTCACTCACAGACAGACATTGCAGTGAGATGTCTGTTTATCATGTCTTTTCCTTGCTGAGTAGCTCACTCTCAGGAAAACATAGTGAGTTGTCTGTTTATTGTTGTGAGATGTCTGTGTACTGGGTCTTTTCCTTATTGTGTAGCTAACTCAGAATCATTGTAGTGAGATGTCTGTTTATTGTGTCTTTTCTATACTGAAAAGCTCATTCACAGACAGCAGATAGTGAGATGTCAGTTTATCGTTTCTTTTCATCACAGCGTATCTCACTGTAAGGCAGACTTGTAGAGGGATGTCTGGTTAGTTGGTTTTGCTTTTTATCTTGTGTGTGTGTGTGTGGTGGGAGTTTTTTTGGCCCTTAGTGGGGGGGGGGGGGGTATTTTTATTGAGTAGCTCACTCTCAGACAGTCCTTGTAGTGAAAAGTCTGTTAATTGTGTCTTTTCCTCATTGTGTAGCGTAATCTAAGACCGGGTTATAGTGGAATGTCTGTTTTTTTCTTTGTTTCTCTCCTTCTTTCTTTATTGGGTAGTCATTGTAGAGAGATGTCAGTTTATTGTGTCTTTCCTTGTGGAACGGAGGATGAGTTAAATGCTACAGAATGTCAAAAGTCAGTGTTCTAATACATGTACGTGTATCTAGGTACGTTTGGAGGTACGAGCTCGATCCAGGAATTACTTTTTATTAAAGAGAGTCTGGACTAGTAGAGAAATCTGAGTGTATTTAAAGTTCGTAAGTTTTCATGGAACTGAAAAGAGGTAGCAAAGGGGGTTGGGAGGGGGTTGGTTGGTGGGCTACTGGGGGTAGCAGTCCCTCCGGTCCCTTCAGGTTGAACAGTTTTAACAGTAATGCGTTGTCATTTTGAGGTCTTTAAAGGGGAGAGACCCCGGAGTTGATGACAACCCTCCTTTGAAACTTGTGGATCTGTCCTGAGTGGTTGTAACGCACGGTTTTCCAAAGTTCATATTTTCATAATATATTACTTTGGATATCAAAAATCAAAAAAAAAATCATTTACTTCTAGTACTATGTAACCTGTCTTTTAAAAATTAGTATTTATGTAACCTGTCTTATGATTTATGATGTACAGCGCTTTAGAGCGATTATTTTGATCGAACAGGGCGCTATATAAAATGATTATTATTATTATTATATATCTAATGAAATAAGGGTGAAGAATACATTGTTCTAAAACGTTTTATTTTATCATACTACATATTTGGTGGCTAAAATTTTGTGTTTTATAACTATTGTCGAATACCCCCGGATATCGTCTTGGTGAGTAGAAGACGAAATCAGCCGTGGTTATCCGACGATGCTGTATAGTGCTATTCGATTGGTCATAATGATATTTCATATATACTCGTATCAATAAGAGTGGAGAATACGCTTGTGTGCGAAAAGACAGTAATAAACGTGTAATTAAAAACTTACGAAACACAGCCATCTAAATGTACGAAACACAGCCATCTAAATGTTAGCTTTGTAGGGGGAGCTCACGATTTTATCATGAAAGTACAGTATGTTCTGTGGGACCATGTGTGTGGATAGTATCCTGATATGGAGCGCCAAATTAAAATGAACTCAAATAATTAAAGAGATATTTAATTATTGCTTTCATCGAGTGCATCAAATCAATTATTGCACTCATCAATTGAATTAATGTGCGCTTCATTTCATTGATTGCGCTCGTCGATTCAATTGGTGAGAACATCAATGTGGTAGAAATATTGCTCACAAAAATTAGTTTAGAGCTCGATATATATCTAATAATTAATTTTATAAAATCAGTTGCTCTCTTCAATTGAATGGTTGCGCGCATGAAGACAATTGTTGATATTATCCATTCATCTGAAGAGAATAGCAACAATTTAATTACAGCATGCATCAATTTAGTAGAATAATTAATACTATCATCAATTCAAATGAATTGATTTCTTCAAACTATTAAAGATATCTTAAATTATTTGAGTTTATGTTGATTTGATGCTCCATATCCTAAAACACTCTATGAAAAGTGTTCAAATCAAAACATGCGTGTACATCAAGATGTCATCCTGATCGGTCCGCACATTGGTGTTGGCTAGCTAATCTTGGCCTAAATTTATTACGTCCTACCTTTGGGTCTAAATTTAGTACGTCCTATCTTTGGGCCTAAATTTAATACGTCCTACCTTTGGGCCTAAATTTAATACGTCCTACCTTTAGGCCTAAATTTAATACGTCCTACCTTTAGACCTAAATTTAATACGTCCTACCTTTGGGCCTAAATTTAATATGTCCTACCTTTAGGCCTAAATTTAATACGTCCTACCTTTAGGCCTAAATTTAATACGTCCTACCTTTAGGCCTAAATTTAATACGTCCTACCTTTAGACCTAAATTTAATACGCCCTACCTTTAGGCCTAAATTTAATACGTCCTACCTGTAGGCCTTTTTAATGATATGAATCCATTGGGACTAGACCTCCTCTGAAATTAATAAAAGTCGGGGTGTGTGTTGTGTGTGTGTTATATGTGGTGTTGTGTGTGTGTTATATGTGGTGTGTGTAAAAAGAAATTTCAGTTTTGCTTAGTACCTTTCTGAAAAGGGTGATGGAGAAACTTCTCTCAATTTAATTTCCGGATCTTTGCTTTAAATTATATTTTTATATACATGGAGAATTGAAAATAATAATAATAATCAATTTAATGCCATATCCAGATTTCAAGTCAGCTGGTAATTTTTGTTTGTGTTAATATAGTGGGTATTAAGATTACGGTGCATCTCCTATTCCGGACACAATACGTATACTTATAGTAAGCCCCAATGTAGACCATCACATTCAGGACACGGCACTTATCTCATATTTAAATCCTAATGATTACCCCCACTTCATCCCGTATGCAAGGGAAACAAATCTAAAATCCCGGAAAGTCGTGTCATCTTTAAAGCAAACCAAACAAAAATGATAATAAAATTAATAAAAGAAACGAGATGCTCTCATGAACTGCGCTTGGTGCCGTAGGATGAATTGTGTTTACTGTTTTTTGGGGAGTGATACTTTCTTCACATGTGGAGTTATTACCATCCACCATCCCACCACTTCCTCCGATCTACTTACAATACTGTAGAATAGACGAATGGTGCAGATGCGATTTTCCAATTAAAGAGAGGTCCGTATGTAAAATAACTATACATATTGATTTTTTAAGATATTTTGGTTTTTATATACAGTACTTTACATTTTTTTTTTCTTAGACCAGAAACTTATAAAGTTAGTATTTGTGCTACACAGTGAAACCAAACTTTTTGCTATACAAAATGGGATTTGTTTTTAGAAGTTTTGATAAGGAAGGGGTGTTGATAAAGTGATTCAGACGTCTTAATATTGGAAGGGAATACTGCTGAAGTGATTCAGTAGTTTTAATATAGGAAGGAGATATCGCTAAAGTGATTCAGAGATTTTAATACAAGAAGGGGGTGTTGATAAAGTGATTCAGAAGTTTTATTACAGGAAGGGGAAATCACAAAAGTGATTCAGCATCTTCATATTTATTCTGTCTCCATGTATGTCATAATTTTTGACGAAATAAATCGTCAAAAAAGTAAATATAGCAAGCATCAGAATGGGAAATAAATCTATATAGCAAGCATCAGAACAGGAAATAAATCTATATAGCAAGCCTCAGAATAGGAAATAAAAAAGGTGTGCGTTGTGCATGTGAAACAGTGTTATTTTGGAATGGATAGAAGAAGAAAAAAGGAGGGCGGTATTGAAATGTGCGCTAAACCTGCTCTTTTGATTTTGTAAATTTCTGGTTTAGACCTGAGTATTACTATGGAAAAGCAATTTGAATAGTTAAAAGTTACTTTAGAGTACGCTATGTATATTTACCGTTTAATATGGAGCGCCGAAAAACGTAAATAATTGAAGATATCATTAATTGTTTGAAGATACCAGTAAATCATTTACTTCGCTGAATAATTCATGCGTCAACAAATCAATTATTGCTCTTATCAGTTGAATTGATGCATCAATTGAAATATTGAGCGAAATAATTCAATTAATGCGCACATCAAATTAATCATTGTTTTCATCAAATGAATTGATATGCACATCGATGTGGTGGAATTATTGCTTGTAAAATTTAATTTGGAGCTCGATGTAAATGATTTAATGATCTCTCTAATTCAATTCAAGATATCTTTAATTATTCACAACGATTTTGTATAAGGAATTAATGTCCTTTGACTGTCGTGCGTATCAAATGGTCTACGATAAGGTATCTCCACTTGTTTGAATGTATGTTAATTTGGCACTCCATACACTACAAATCTCGAAAACATGAACAAATTCATATTTTAAAGAGAAACTGAAAATTATTCTAAGGTTTTTCTGGTGGGTAAAATAACAATTTGTGAAAAATTCTATTTGTATCAAAACCTGGTTTTTTGATTTTTTTTGTTTTGTTTTTGTTTGTTTGTTTGTTTGGTTTTTTTTTGTTTTGTTTTTGTTTTTATTTTGTTTATTACTCCTCCAACACTCAGCCTCCGGTAGATAAAACAACTGAAAGACAACACTCAATCTCCAGTAGATAAAACAACTGAAAGACAACACTCAGTCTCCGGTAGATAAAACAACTGAGAGACAACACTCAGCCTCCTCTAGATAAATCAACTGAAAGACAATACTCAGTCTCCAGTAGATAAAACAACTGAAAGACAACACTCAGTCTCCAGTAGATAAAACAACTGAATGACAACACTCAGTCTCCAGTAGATAAAACAACTTAAAGACAACACTCAGTCTCCAGTAGATAAAACAACTGAAAGACAACACTCAGCCTCCTCTAGATAAATCAACTGAAAGACAATACTCAGTCTCCAGTAGATAAAACAACTGAAAGACAACACTCAGTCTCCAGTAGATAAAACAACTGAATGACAACACTCAGTCTCCAGTAGATAAAACAACTTAAAGACAACACTCAGTCTCCAGTAGATAAAACAACTGAAAGACAACACTCAGCCTCCGGTAGATAAAACAAATGAAAGACAACACTCAGCCTCCAGTAGATAAAACAACTGAAAGACAACACTCAGTCTCCAGTAGATAAAACAACTGAAAGACAACACTCAGTCTCCAGTAGATAAAACAACTGAGGGACAACACTCAGTCTCCAGTAGATAAAACAACTGAAAGACAACACTCAGCCTCCGGTAGATAAAACAACTGAGAGACAACACTCAGCCTCCGGTAGATAAAACAACTGAGAGACAACACACAGTCTTCAGTAGATAAAACAACTGAAAGATAACACTCAGTCTCCAGTAGATAAAACAACTGAGAGACAACACTCAGTCTCCAGTAGATAAAACAACTGAATGACAACACTCAGTCTCCAGTAGATAAAACAACTGAAAGACAACACTCAGTCTCCAGTAGATAAAACAACTGAAAGACAACACACAGTCTTCAGTAGATAAAACAACTGAAAGATAACACTCAGTCTCCAGTAGATAAAACAACTGAGAGACAACACTCAGTCTCCTGTAGATAAAACAACTTAAAGACAACACTCAGTCTCCAGTAGATAAAACAACTGAAAGACAACACTCAGTCTCCGGTAGATAAAACAAATGAAAGACAAAACTCAGTCTCCAGTAGATAAAACAACTGAGGGACAACACTCAGTCTCCTGTAGATAAAACAAATGAAAGACAACACTCAGTCTCCAGTAGATAAAACAACTGAGAGACAACACTCAGTCTCCAGTAGATAAAACAACTGAAAGACAACACTCAGCCTCCGGTAGATAAAACAACTGAAAGACAACACTCAGTCTCCAGTAGATAAAACAACTGAAAGACAACACTCAGTCTCCAGTAGATAAAACAACTGAGGGACAACACTCAGTCTCCTGTAGATAAAACAAATGAAAGACAACACTCAGTCTCCAGTAGATAAAACAACTGAGAGACAACACTCAGTCTCCAGTAGATAAAACAACTGAAAGACAACACTCAGCCTCCGGTAGATAAAACAACTGAAAGACAACACTCAGTCTCCAGTAGATAAAACAACTGAAAGACAACACTCAGCCTCCAGTAGATAAAACAACTGAAAGACAACACTCAGTCTCCAGTAGATAAAACAACTAAGAGACAACACTCAGCCTCCGGTAGATAAAACAAATGAAAGATAACACTCAGCCTCTGGTAGATAAAACAACTGAAAGACAACACTCAGTCTCCGGTAGATAAAACAACTGAAAGACAACACTCAGTCTCCAGTAGATAAAACAACTGAAAGACAACACTCAGTCTCCAGTAGATAAAACAACTGAGGGACAACACTCAGTCTCCTGTAGATAAAACAAATGAAAGACAACACTCAGTCTCCAGTAGATAAAACAACTGAGAGACAACACTCAGTCTCCAGTAGATAAAACAACTGAAAGACAACACTCAGCCTCCGGTAGATAAAACAACTGAAAGACAACACTCAGTCTCCAGTAGATAAAACAACTGAAAGACAACACTCAGCCTCCAGTAGATAAAACAACTGAAAGACAACACTCAGTCTCCAGTAGATAAAACAACTAAGAGACAACACTCAGCCTCCGGTAGATAAAACAAATGAAAGATAACACTCAGCCTCTGGTAGATAAAACAACTGAAAGACAACACTCAGCCTCCGGTAGATAAAACAACTGAAAGACAACACTAAGCCACCAGTAGATAAAACAACTGCAATACGTTTTTATTGAAAATTTATGAGGTAAGAAAGATTATAAAGTTGCAAGAAAGGCGTTACAGGCAGAATTTGAGGGGGTGGTGGTGGTGGCTGTAAAATGACTCGTATATCAACTTAACATTTCCCAGAGTAACGTGAATGAGGAGGCTGCATCTTGAAATTTACATTGGTCCAGTTTATTACATGACAACATTTACTGCAGCATTGGACATTTTGAACAGTTTTAAACAGACCATGACATACAAACCACAAAAATAACACGAGATACCTTCTGGAAAGAAACAGTTTCTTATTTTTCGGAATTTGTTATTATTTGTTGATTTAACGAACTCGTTTAACAGTTTTTAGGCAAAAACACAAAATAGACGACATTCTGCAGACCTTTATGCAAACAAACTTTTTTATTTTATGTATATATATTATGTATCTATATGTGTATACATCAAACCAATGTTATTCATTCCAAGTACAATACGAATGGTCATGTGGCAATATAAAAATTATATTTATAAATGTTTATCATAATTTTATGTGTATTAACACTCTACAAGATATATATGACCTTGGCTGAAAGGCTCACCTATACTTTAAGTTTATAGAAAATGTAGCCAGAGTACCAGAGTATAGCTTATTGTTTGATTTTTTGTTTCTACCTGTACTGTCTTCTTTTCTTCAACCTTTATTTGTGAGTTGGTTTATTTACACCGATTTGTTACTTTAATGAAAAAAACCCATATCCAATGGTTAGGTTGGAATGTAGGGGTTAATGTTAAATCGTAACCCAATATCATAATAAATTATATATACTCACAAAAAAAAAAAACAACAAAAAAACAAAACAACTTTTACGCCCTGTGTGGCTTAACACTAGGCCATTTTTCAGCTGTAAATGTATAGTTACAAGACAAGTTATTTAATTATTTTTATGTTCCGTTAGTCGCAACAATACAATATCTTGCCAAGTAGACTAGGCTTGTTTTTTGGCAGGACCAGCAACACAGTGTTGAAAAAAATGTCATTTAATCAAAGTTATTTAATTATTTAAAAGTTATACCTGTTACCATATGTGTATGGCCAGTCGAATTTATCTTCTTCAGAACGAATTTATAGTAATAATCTGTGGGGATAAAAAGGGACCTTGCATTATCCCTGCCCTTTCTGTTTCCATGTCAGAGTCACAGCATGTGCCTATTTATGATGTGAAATGGATTACCGATTTAGATTATAATGTAATAATAACCTTACATTTATTACAAAAGCCACAAGGCTAATATGCTTTAACATAAAAATAATGTTTGAAAATACAACAACAAAAACAACAAAAACCCCCAAAAAACCAACAACAACAAAAACAAACAAACAAATAAAAAAAAAAAAAGAAGACAATACACACTCATACAAAATAACAAAAACAAAACAACAACCAAAATAAAAAAAAATTAAAAACAAAATTAAAAACAAAACACACACGCACAACCCCCCCCCCCCCCCCCCCCCACACACACAAGAAGAAGCGCTAATGAAAATGAAACTGTCTGGATGGTAGGTACTTCATACTTGTTCACAGTTTTGCTTTGTTTCCACTATTTTCAGTAATGTTATAAAGTTGTTTGTACAAGTTATACAATTGTTTTCAATCCAAAATGTGTGTCCGAAAGGTGTTAATAATAATATTTAAATTACTCATAATTATAATTATGAAAATATACAAAAGATAGGAATAAAATGAACAATAGAATTCGTCAGGTGGCTGAGAGTAGAAGAACCATGCAGACGATCTGCAGGTGCAGGGTGGTTCTGGGTCTGTTCTCTACAGTAAAACTACGGGACTGGTTTTTGGGTTTAAACACGGCCAATTATGTACTACATGTAGCGGCAATATTGTCGATGTAAAGCTGTTTTCTACAGTAAAAAGAGTTCAAGAAATGTCATCTCATTCAATTACCGAAAACATGTCATTTTGTATGAATTTTATAAGGAAAAAAAATAAAACAAAACAAACAAATTTGACCGAACACAATGTTTTATTACTGATACAGTACATGTATATTTTTCATGATATATATTCACACACAAAAAAAAAATGATCCTCTTTAATCAACTAATACGATTTGATGAAAACTGACAAATGCCGCAAAGTGAAAAGCGGACAGACGAGCCCTTTTTCAACTAAAAAGTTCCAAAATTTCAAACATGTAATATAAATCTCGTAATATAAAACATGCAATATAAAATTTGTATTACAAAACTTGTAATATAAAACTTTTCATGTATTTAAGGATGAATTCTCCTCATATCAATTGAACGCGTTGAGATGTAGTGATTTGAGTGGAACAGCTATGTCACAAGTTTTGCCTTTGTGTCAAGGTCAGTTAAAGTTCACAAACCTTTCATTCCAAAAGACCCTGAAAATAAAATAACAAAGCAGAACTGATTACACACTGGTATATTCAATAAAATTAAATAGCAAACCGAATTTCCTTCTTATTAGTTATTAATGATTATTTCTGTCATACTTTTTAAGGCTTCGAGCTTGCTCGAGAGCCTTCTAGCGATCATGCAAAATTTTGCCTCTACACCGCCTTTCCCATTTCAATGGGCGAAATCAAATAGTGCCTATTGGTATTGAACGTTTCTTACGATTCAAGACTTTCAAACATTGAATTTAATTGATATCTGAAAGGCACAATACCATTTCTATTGTTGATGTCGTTGTTTATTATTGCATCTTTGTTCAATAGTTAAATAACGATTGTTTGGCAAGAAAAGTTCATTATTCGCGGATGGATTTACTACGAAACAGATTTTCCCGCCAAATTTGTGTCGCACATACAAAATAACCTGCTCACATTTGGTTTTCATTTATATTTATAGACTCGTAGTTTCACCAAGAATCCCCATTTCAGATCAGTAGAAACAGATAAATACTAAATTGGATTGCGCATTGTCACGGTTCGGTTCCTATTCCAAAAACAAAGACTATTTCCGGTTTTGTTTTCGGTAATCCCGATCCCTATTCTCAATTAAGCAAAACGAAAGTAGTGTGCACGTCGCGACGAAAATAACAGGTTATTTTGCGAAGAAACCCAGGCTAGGTAGCATTCATTGGGAATTGAACCTTGTTCAGAATTCCAATAACCTTTCTACATATTACGTTGAACTTTTGAATTATTAGACATTATTGAAAACAGAGAGTTAATACCGTAAAATTGTTACATCATACATGAACAAAAGTTATAACTTCTATAAACAAGTAGTCTGACTCTGTTGCAGTTATATTCTTTTCAGCACTTTTCGCCTGCAATTTCAATTTATTTATTATAGCCATTTTATAGGAACTAGTCTTGAGGGGATATTATCTAGCAAGAGGGGGGTTCATGTATGAACTTGTTCAGGCCTTTGATTACTACTTGGGTTTTTGAACCTTTTCATATGATAACAACGGATTGATAAGGTGCACAACAGCATAAAATAAGGAAAGTCTTGGAGAAAATGATTTTTCATTTTTTCCGCCTAGAAGCGAAGATTATAATCAGAGCTTCTAAATGGCTCCAAGAGGGGTAGCAAATGTAAAATATCATGCAATTATTTGTTATTGTTATTTCTGCCAGTTCCGAATTATTCTCATAGTTCTGAAAAACCCTTTCTAGTCTACTAGAGAGAAAAGGCGGCCCTATATATTTTTGAAGTGAAGAAATAAAGTGATATGATAACGCTATTGATTCCACTGAAATGTATAAGTTCCATATAACCTGATTTAGTGTTAATGTTAGTGCTGTATAAACAAGAGGAAATTGATTCAGTAACCCACTTATTCCATACCTGAAGCGCGGCACATATCTGTTGATTTGTCTAAATGATGACAAGAATCTATATCCCCTCGCCTTAAGTAGGGCTATGTGTAGCGACCACGAGTGATATAAAATCCACCAACGACAAATGATGCACCATCCTAGCTATTTATGATAAATCACCTGTGAATGGAGAACTTTATTTTTTCATCAATGAACGATTTATCATGGAGGGTTATAATGGCACATCATTAATGATATAATTTTTTTCATAGCAAACACAAACGCATTCGCTAATGCAGTATTTATCATTAACGGATTTTATATCATTAGTGGTTGCCACAGGGCTATCATAGGCCCTACTGCCCAATCCCATTCAGAATTAAATAAAATATTGTTTATACTAAAAAAAGAAAAAAGAAATAGATATCTGTCCTTAGATTTTCAGAAAATCTTTGCAATGAACGAGGTTTGAACCTAAATTATGTAGCTCTGTCATTTTTTTTTTTTTTTTATTTCTATTGTTTTTGGTTTTTTTGCTTTTTGGTGTTTTTTTTTTTGGTTTTTGTTGTTTTTTGGGGGTTTGTTTTTGTTTTTTGGTGGTGGTTGCTTTCTGCACTGGGGGGGGGGGGGGGGGGGGGGTTATATTAAAGAAAAGAAGTATAGGGAGGATACAATTTGTTATGGAGATACTGTGTATTAAACCTGAAAGTTTTGCACTTTATTTCAATTATACATTTGATTAATATTTCCACATAAACCCGTTTTGTTTGTCGGGTTCAACACAGTATATAAGCAGCACAAAACAACCACTACATTAAATTAGTACATAGATACTCGTGCTTTCTAACAAAGTAGACTAAAAACGAATAATTACCTTACTGCACTTAACATTAGAAATAGTTTGTCACGTAATTGTAATTCAATAGATTTATATAGCACTCTATTGACCTGCGTCTTCTAAAGCGCTTTACAGATAATATAATAAAATATATGTGAACATACGTTATACATGTGAATAGCATAAAATTTAGCGCCTTACGTAAGTTCAAAAATGTCTCAAAATTTAAAATGGAACATAACAAAGTGGGTTTTGAATTAATGACGAAGAAAATTTGTTTTCATACAAATGCTAAATGATGCTAAAGATTGGGAAAACTCACGAATCTACAACATTTGACATAATTATATGTCTCTATGTTTTATATTTGATGTAAAGAAAATGTATGGCCCACCGTTTTAGCATTTTTGAGGTATTTTATAATATTTTTTTATCTGATATCGGAGATTAATTTGGTATGTTGTTTCTGTTTCGAAAACACTGAATTTTGGAGAATGGGTTATATATCGCGGATTACAACAACAACAAAAAATTATGATATTTCCTGATATCAAAAATTAGAAAGGATTTAAATAAAGAAAGAAAATAATGATAACAATAATAACAATAAAACGTGGCCTCTTATACGTGAACGTACTTTGTCATAAATAAATTCATGTAATACAATTGATTGAAAAAAAAGTAATTGAAAGCAATTTACATTTATCCCTGCAAGCTGTTTTTAACAGTTTGTATTTGTGGTTGAAAAAAACTTGGAAAATCAGAATGATTTTGGCGTCTTTGATATTCCCCTCCCCCGCGCAAATAAAATGTCCACGTAACACGAAGTCAAATTAGATACTTGAAAAAAAAATAAAAAAATGCAATTTTCATTTTTTTTTTTTAGTAAAGATATCTTAAAAAGTGGTGCTTACATTTTGTATGTACTTGTTTTAGCTGTTTTAAGAAGAGATTATCTGAGTACGTGTCACTTTTAATAACATTTAGGTATATCTGACTGATGTGCGAAATTTGAATTTTAATTTGAGTAAATCTAATTAGAGTAAAACCCTATGACTGATTTCAGATTTAATTACCTCCATTGATGTCAAAGGCTACCCGCACAGAAGCCCTTCATAGGTATGACCGACTTGTAATAACTCACCAGATCGTGTTATTTCGGATTAACTTCATGAAGGGACTCCAATTAGTAAAATTGACGTTGCTCGCAACTAGTTTAATAAATGACCAATTAAGATAGTAGGGGGAAATTATACAAGTGGATTATTTTATCTTTTGAAAAAATGCCGACTGTGACATATGACAAGTTTAAAAGATTCAAAACCGTTAGATGAGAGAGAGAGAGAGAGAGAGAGAGAGAGAGAGAGAGAGAGAGAGAGAGAGAGAGAGAGAGAGAGAGAGAGAGAGATTCAAATCGGCGAATACTATACAATATGAAGAATGCATAAGCTAGATGCAGAGCTTTTGACCGCCATATATTATTAGTATTTTATTTGTAAAATGACTATTATATATAGAGAAGAAGCATCACATATATAAGACACATACACCACAGTTTCAGGTGCCAACGTATTAAAATGGGTATCCTAGATACATTGGTTTGGTTTGAACATATCTTAAAACTAACAACGCTCTCTCCCACAAACATGTATATATGACAATCTATTTTGGTATGCATAGCAAAACAGTAACTGTAAATGTAATCACATGAAGAAAAGAAAGTAATAACATATACGGATACATTAAAAAGTATATTTAGTTGGGAGAAACATCATTATACACAGGTTGTACACTAGCTGCAGAACTGTAGCATTATGGTTTTATATTTAAGTCTTACGGGAACCGTGGCGTTATGGTCAAAGACTTAAATATAATACCATACCGCTACAGTTCTGCAGCTAGTTGCACACTACATAAAGCAGTTTGCCGAAAGAGGACACCATAAATGCACTAGTTGGTACATTAAAAAAAAATATATATATATCAAAGCATAAAACACAAATTTCAGTCCAAAGTATAACAAAAAACATCTCTAATCAATTTCAATAAAAAAGTTGGTTTAATTTTTTTTTTTTTAAATGTGAAGACCACAATAGCACATATATTTCCACCCCAATGCTGTATAAGATTTTTATTTTTTAAATAATCAAATTTGTGTTGTTTTTTCCCTTTTGTTTGTTTTTTTGTTGTTGTTTTTTTTCTTTTGTTTTTTGTTGTTGTTTTTTTTTCTTTTGTTTTTTGTTGTTGTTGTTTTGTTTTTGTTTGTTTTTCCTGACTCTGGAAGTTCATACAGTTCTAAGATCTATTGTCATTTGTGCATTTACGTACTTTTGGAATAAAAATATCAAGTATTCTATAAAGAACACATCAATTATATAATTTTATATCAAACTTGAACATTACAAGTAATACCAGTAAGTAACATTCCCATATCGTGCCCCCAAAAGAAAAACAAATGAGAAGGAAAAGAAAATACTTCTGGGCATTTCAACAGGTTTTATTTCATCTTAAACCTGTTCTTCAAGTAACAATTTAATTACACACATTATTATAAGGTATGCCCTCTCACAATCAATATACTAATTATCACGTTCACATGCCATCGCTCGTATTTACAAGCACGGGCACCTGTTAGTTACGGTCAGTGAATTTCCCTATATGGAGTGTATACCGGGTCATTGCTATGGATTAGCCAATGAAAAGCGAAGCCACTTTAAATTGGTATATATAGGTCAACCAATCAGATAGTTTTATTCAAACTGTTGTAGCTCTCTTTGTTCGTTAGGTTGATCTCGGGATTTTACTATAGTAGTGGGGCTTATGGGAGACGATCCGAAATTCCTTATATTTTAAAAGTGAATCGGATTGAAAAGTTATTCTTAACATCAAGGAGTAAAGTGACAGCACTGGTAAGTCGCATAGTATATTATTTAAAGACGGGATCTGTTCGTTTTCAGTGTGAAATTTAATCGATTTATGATCCAAGGGGAAAATGTCACATGTCTGAATTTTGAATTTACCTCGCTGCTTTCGAAGCTATATGCTCTATACACTGCATGACGTTTACGTTTGCGCCAAGTTTGAAAAATGTAGTAAGAGACGCACTGTTACATTGCCTATGCACCCAATAATATCGCAGGGTTTTATTTTGTAGTTTAAGCCTGAAGTTGGTGTGGTCAGAAACACGATGTTAAGCATGGCATATTGTAATCCGTCCGACGTGGATTTTCTAGACACTGTATCTATGGACTCCCATGATATCCAAGGTGAAATGGAGAAAATTCTGGCAAACGCTGATTTTCTGAACGGTGACAGTAGCAACCATGGAAACAGCGCCTTTGATATGGAATCCTCTGGACCAGGTTCCATAGAAGAGTGGATACAACGTATTCATTGGAATGATGTGGCAAGAGTTCAAAATGTCATGGACGTTCATAATGCGATGGGCATTCATAATGCGATGGGCGTTCATAATGCACTGGATATTCATAATGCAATGGATATTCATAATGCAATAGATGTTCATAGTGCCATGAACTCATCTTTTGATCTGGACAATAATAATCCAAATTTAGTTGTCAACCCACAGTCAGTGATGCCAATACTAGTAAGGCCGACCCACAGCTCTCCAGAGAAAACAGAATCTCCAGAAAATGTCAAAGAAGTGAGCGAGACGAAACCAAACTCCACGGCTGTGAACTTACAAGGATCGGTGTATGGCTCGGAAGCCGCAGGACTGAAACTAGATAATGTCGTTAGTCTCAATCCCCATTTTGGTGAGAAAAATAACAACCACTTACCAGCAGCAAATAGTTCTACAGTGCGAAAAAACTTTGTGTCAATACAGGCTCCCAGCAAAATGACCAAGTCCGTTACAGTGTCCGTTTCCCGTAGTGCCGTATCATCAGTCAGAAAGAAGAAAGAGCTAGAAAAAATATATCCAAAACCAATGTATTCGTATAGTTGTCTGATCGCCTTAGCTTTGAAGAACAGCAGAAATGGAAGTCTACCAGTCAGTGACATTTACCACTTCATGATGTGAGTGTATTGGATTTTTCTTAACAATTAATCATGTGTATTTTCATTCTGTGGATCAAATTATTAATTTGAAGGTTCATGTTGTGAATCACATTATTAAATCTTGGATATCAATCATTAATATGAATGCAGTATACGTTTATGAATTTGCAGCTTTAAGCACTTTGCATGTAGACAAGGAAGTTCTTTATGTTACATAAAAAATGTTACTATTTGTTTATAATTTTGCAGTGATTCATTATCAATATCTTTTCAGAAAACATTTCCCATACTTTAAAACAGCTCCAGATGGATGGAAGGTAAAATATATATGTTTTCTTAAAAAAAATATGTATGCAATAAATCAAATATTTAAACAGGTGTTTTATTCAGGGGGGAGGGGCCAAGGTATTTAAATCATTGACCCGTTTTATGGCAAGGAAGTTTAAAGTTCATGTCAGGATACACTTTTGATACAGAAGGCACGGATCTTATTTCCTGTTTTTAAAGTGTTTTATTTTGTTACTGTTTAGGAATCTTGCCATAAATTCCTGTTTTAATTGGTAGATTAAGTGCTTTTTAAACAGATAATTATGATAGTCAGTGTTTTTATGAAAATCATCAATATTGATGATATAGAAAATACTTTTTTCGTTTTCTAATTCAATATTCTTTTCTTTTTCAGAACTCTGTTCGACATAACCTTTCATTAAACAAATGTTTCGAGAAAGTGGAGACACCCAAACTGAATGGCAACACGAAAAAAGGATGTTTGTGGGCACTAAACCCAGACAGGATTCTAAAGATGGAAGACGAACTCGCAAAACACAGGAAAAAAGACCTAGATTCCATTCTGAAGAGCATGTCAGATCCAGGTAATCATATCCAGATGTCTTCTAATTTTCAAAGTAATAATCAAGAGTATTCCAAAGTCAGATTTGTTTGAATTATCATAAATATATTTTTATATGGTTGAACTTCGCTGATCGTTGAGGGAAGAGAGTTAAAGGGACTGATTCACAATTTCCCCCCAAATTTTTGTTTTTCACTTTTGATGATCAAAATTTCCTGTCAGATGTGTTTAAAAGGACTCTCTCTCTCCAATAAAAAAAATTAAGATTATACATTATGACAGAAGGTCATTGCAAAGAATTTATTTGTTTTGTAAACAAAGATTGAGATATGTTACTGTTTACAAAGAAATTTTACATTTCAATATTCTATAGGTAAAATGTGTCATTTAAAAGTTAAATTTATGACTGTGCAAATTATGAATTAAATTTAAAAATTAACACTTCACTGGTTTGTTTATAAACAAAAAGACTTTGTTTACATAACACATAGCTAAGTCCAAGATATTGCTCTTATCATTGCATTCAGAAGATCCAGATTTTGGTTTAGTCAACATTAAAGGAATTATATTTTTAATGTTCAACATTTTTTTTTTTCAAAAACCATAATCCAGTCCCTTTAAGAAAACCATTAAAAAAAAACCCCAAACAAAATTAATAAAATTACTTGTCTGGTCAAAATGCAAGCTGTAGGTATCATTTATTGATGGAAACATTTAACCTCTTATCAACAAAGCCATTGTAGTTTATCTTCTCACAAAGAAAAGTATGGTTATACCACATTCCATTCTCAGACATCAAAGAGAATGTCATAATGCAGTTATCTAACTGTCCAAAAGATCAAAGCACATGGTGATAATGAGTATGAATGAAGTTGTATTGATGCTGTGTACACAAGTGGACTTCAGGCAGATGTTTGTGTATATACAACATAGATCATAATCTGGGATTCCCCTGAGGGCACTGGACATTTTTTTACACTTGACTGGTCAATGGAAGTTTAAGCTGCCAGAGTTATGATTATGACACCTGGAAAAGATTTATAATTGACACTGATTGTTAAGTCTGGAGAACAGGGGATCTTGATGAATATCACAGCCTCAAACCTTCACACCTTGGGTTCTTAAATTTTAGAGTAAACAGGTCAATTAATTTGGGATTGATTTCCTATCATTGACAGAACATTGTTGTTTTTGCCACATACCTGAGTCAAGAAAGTAAAAAAAAAAACAAACAAAAAAACATGTACCCTGTGAGAAAGGCCATTAAACTGCTGTAACAGGTACTTGGAGTAAATTAAGTAAAGAAATTTCAAAAATCGCTTCATTGGAATGACAAAAATTAAAATTGTTTGTAAACATAATAAATGATGTATATACACATATTACTTTGATATTAAGTGTTCACTTAAGAACATTGTGCATAGAAAGCTTGCAAAATATTCATGTGAATAATCTGACAATAGTACTTCTCCATATCCCACTGTAAGTTAAGTAGATTAATGATAATATAATGCTGTAAGACAGATTATAAAGGGATTATTATGCAAGGCAGATAGATATTCATGCTTGTGGATGATATTTGGAGAATACCTTTACTAAGAAATTTGTTCAGATTGTTACACAACCACCTGAGGAGGGGCTTTAATTAAGGACATTTATGATGACTAGTGACCTCACCAGTGGACTGACAGGTGTCATGCAAAGCTGACCAGTGTTGTACCCAGTGGGTATTAAGTTGTCATTCCTTATCTACCAGACTGATGTGGGGATCTGCCATATTGATCATATAGTACAGCAATGTTAACATCCAGTGTGGATTGCTCTGTTTAATTATTTATTGGTGATCATTTCAGTGTCAAATCAGAACTCCATAACAATGATAAAGGGGACTTGTATCTTTTCAAATTGAGAACTTCTTTGTTAAAAAGTGCCAAATTGAGTAGACCTCTTTGAAGCAGAATAAGAACAAGGGCAATATCCATAAAGCATGTAAATTCCCAGATTTGGATTAAATTATATAATAATTATGATAATCACAGTTAGTTCTTTATGACACTTGCTTCTATACACACAGGAATACACAAGATTTGACATGTTTGTTGTAAATTAAAAAAAAAAAAAAAATTGGGGAGGGGGGATTGGAGTCAGTACCAGAGAACATTGTATAAAACTTGTAAATGTTTTTGTAGAAGTTTCTTTTGTATAAGATTTTAAAATGACTTGTGCATGTTTTTTAAAATAGGAATTTTTTGTTTTTTGTTGTTTTTTTAAACATTAAAAAATAACTAAAATAAGTTGACAACCAAAATCTGGACCTTAACAATTGAAGTATATACAAGAACAAACATTTTAGTCTTAACTGTTATGTAAACAAGCCTTGTTTATGTTTACAATCAAACTTGTGGAATGTTAATTTTGCAATTTAAGCATATTTTGCACAGTGACAATTTAACTTTTAAATAGCACATTTTTCAAAAAAAAAAAAAAAAATACTTGAAATTTGATATTTTTCATAAATTTAGATTGATAACCATACATTTTCAAAACTTTGTGTAAAACGTTAAATACCTCACTCTTTGTTTACACAACAAATATTAAGTAAACTCTATGATGAGTCATGTATAACCTATGTTGTCCATCCATCTGTCTGTAAACTTTTCACATTTTTCTTCTTCACATTTTTGACTTCTCCAGAACCACTGAGCCATTTCAACCAAACTTGGCACAAATCATCCTTTGGTCAAGGGGATTCAAGTATCTTCAAATGAAGGGCAACACCCTTCTCTAAAAGAAGATAATAGCGAAAATGTAAAAAAAATCATTGACAAATTTTCAAAATCTCCAGAACCAGCTGGGCAGTTTCAATCAAACTTTGTACAAATCATCCTTTGGTGAAGGGATTCAAGTTTATTCAAATGGAAGTCCGTGTCTCCTTCAAAGGGGAAATAGTTACAAAAATGCAAAAACAGGGTGGATTCATTTAAAACTCTTCTCAAGAACCACTGGGCCAGAAAAGTTCAAATTTACATGGAACCTTCTTGACATAGTGCTAATTCAAGTTTTGGTAAAATCATGGTGGGACCACAATAGGGGATCAAACTTTTACATGTAAAAATATAGGAAAAAATGTTTATAAATCTTCTAATCAACAACCACTGAGCCAGAAAAATTCAATTTACATGACAGCTTTCTGACATGATGCAGGTACAAATTTGTTAAAATCATGGTCCCCCGGGGGTAGGGTGAGGCCACAATAGAGGATCAAAGTTTTACATATTAATATATATATAGGGAAAATCTTTAAATATGGGTCAAGGTCACTCAGGTGATTGATGTGGCACTTGGGCCTCATGTTTTCTTTTTAAAAACATTTTAAACACAATAAAAAGTAGATTTTGATCATTAAAAGTGAATTGGGGGAAATCATGAATTACGCCTTTTTTACGGTGTACCACACATGTGTCAACAGAATGGGCAAATTGAGTAATATGGGCAATTTGTATTTGAGTCTTGAAAATCTGAAGTGAACTTTTGGAGACACTGGCTATGTGAGGGAAGAGAAACACACCTTTCTGTATACATTACAAGGTAGATGTAGTGTGTAATTGCGGTTGTCTCTGTATATGTAATCTTGATTAGATGCTTATTTGGTTCTACTACAGGCAAGCTGGAGTTGATCGAGGCTGGGAAGGCAGGACCATTGGGTACGAAAAAGGGAGATACTCCCTCCCCAAAACAGCCAGTCATAGAGCAGAAGAAAGACTTCCTAGCTGCAGATGTCGACATCCTGGGGAATGGCATGGGGCTGGAGCAGGAACTACCAGACATCAGTTTCCAGGTAAGAAACGCAGGAAATAGTGACCAAAGAGTTTCCCATGATGTTCCAGGGTTTGACATTTACTTTATTTGAACTGGACCAGTCAGGTTACTTCAAATAATTTTCACTAGACTTGACCTTATATTCAATAGCCCTGACCAAACTCTACAGAAAAAAATCAAGACAGTCTGATGGTTTCTCCATTTAATAAATGAGAAACAACACTTTCTTTGTTTAATAAGTTTGAACTTACTATTTAGAAACTTATCATGAATGACAAACACGCACATCTGAAAATCAAGTATTTTCTGTCTACCCCTAGAAATTCTTCAGTCTATATCTATTCATCTTAAACAGTCACTTTCTTAAAAAACAGTGAGTAAATGTCAAGTCGACTGTGACTTATCTCTTCCAACTAAAAATAGAGATTATGTCATCATGCGGTTTAAGAGTTTTTATTAATTTTAGTTCAGAATAAAATATCTTATGGTTTGAAATGAAGTATTTTGTTTAATTTTTCAACATGACCAGTAAGACTAGTAAACAGACATTTTACCCGTCCCGACCTATCATTTAGTAAACTTAGTCAGTTGGACATGCCTTAGTGTCAAACCCTGCACTCAATAGTGAAAGTATGAAATTACTTGACTCTTCTCAAGAAACCCTGTAATGGTTATAGAAAGTAAATACCCAGTAAAAAGAGAGATTTATCAATTCCAAAGAAGAGGCATTAACTTAATGAGGAAGGTATATTAATAATAAACAGTTTGGATAACAGTCAATAAGAGTTGCCTCTCTTGTTTCAGAACTCCGGTATTTGGGATGACATTCAGATTGATTCCGTGACATCACCACCTACAACACAAGTCCTCGCCATTAGTGCCTCCCCCTTGTTGTGCCCCACTACCATAGCAGGTATGGAGTATAATTGGCTTGAAGCACTGGCCTGGTAATTTTAGTAGAAATTCTTTTAGCTGCTGCATACCATTAGAATAGTAGAGATGTAATGGGGTGGGAGTGTAGAGATGCATACAGGTATTTAATTAATTGTCCACTGGCATCCGATACAGTTTGCATCCAATACAGAGTCTGGGTTGATGATTAGCATTTAAGTCAGATTATGTATACTTTTCAAAAATCTGAAAAGAAAACAATTCGGTGATTGATTGGGTACTCTAAGTTAAAGTACTATGATAAATATTGTTGTTGATTGTAAAAATGCCGACTGCCAACTTAGTTAAAAAAGAACATCAAATTTTAAAATATCATTAACTTTGACAATTGTTTATCAGATATTGGAAAAAGGTCCATGAAATAATGTAAAAAATACCAAATTCAAAGGCAGTTAAAAGACCCATTTTGTTGCTTATTTAGGTCTTTTTAGTGGAAAATTTAATTAAGTGAGTTAAATCTATTATATCATATATTGCTAGTTTAAACAGAGTATCATTGGAAGAACATGGCTTATAAACATTCTTAAAAAGGATAGATCTTCAAAATTAAGTCATAATTTGAATTTTACAGGCCACTCTAAATTCAGGTTGCCAACATTGAAAATATCAGTCACCAACACAAAAAACTTTAGATGTCAGTGAAATTTTCAATTGAAAGCTGTCAGACTCTGGTAACAAGTAGTGAAAAATTAAAAAAAAAAAACAAAAAAAACACAAAAATAAAAAACCAAAAAAAACCTCAAATACAAAGAAAATCAAAACAAAAAATAATAATAAATAAATAAACAAAGAAAACCCCTCAAATTGTGCAGTCTATTTATTTTATTCATGCTGTTTGTTCAATACTGAACTCTAACTCACTCACTCTCTCTAATTCTCTCTCTCTCTCTCTCTCTCTGTCTCTGTCTCTCTCTCTCTCTCTCTCTCTCTCTCTCTCTCTCTTTAAAAAATAAATTATAGTACCAATATTGCTTATACATGATGTGGAAGTAAATCAGAATGTTACTTTGGATGAAATGATTTTTGGCTATATCGTGTTTTGATTTGAAACCAACTGCCGTCAGAGTTTTAAATTTCTGTTTGAACAGGAAATGGAAGCATCTTTGGAATCCTGACCTGCTCAAGTCCCTTGAACACCCTGAATTCCAGCGTGACACAGAGCAGTTAGATGCCGTCCAGTTGTCTAGTCTCTGCCATGTTTTAAAACATTCCAGCCAACCCACTCTGTGTGTCTGTCTCTGTTGAAGCTCTAAACCCCCTATCACATTATAATGTGTTTTGGTTTGTTGTTTTTGGATGTTGAGCATGCATCCAGGATCCTTTTTCTCTTCGTTGTTTTGCATGTTTAACCTGTAAATATGATGAAAGTGAATTTGAACTGTGTTACTATTTTACTTCTTGTTTTGTAATGTTTTGATGTGGGTATGTCAATTGTTCCACTATGCAGTTTTGGTGCAACAAGCCACAATGTGTTCAGCTAGAATCTTAGATTTCTACAAATATAGCAGCCATGATTTTTACAGTTTGATACATATCAGCGTAGCTGTTTTGATTTCTGTTCGTCCAATAGCTTCATTTTTCTTCATTTTTTCATCCATTTTATGTATTTGTAACTGATCAGGACTACATACATCACCCTCGTTACATGCTCTTTGATCTTTATATTTATGAATCCTCAGAGAAATTAATAAACTTTCAATCAACAATCAAATACACATGCAAAATTTCACTTAACCCATTGATATCTTTAAAATGAGTACACATGAATCTGCCTGTGGACAAGTGGTAGCAATCTATTGCCCATTCACGTGAATTGGTTTTTTGTTAAGTTTTTATGAGATGGATGTACACGTTATGTAGACCATACAAAGATCTGTTTGTGTTTGTGATACATTTCTATAGCTCCATGAATGTCCTTCCCACGTTTGTGATCATGCTTTTAATCGAGAAATGGCAAGATACCCTGTTTTACGGCATGAAAATTATCCTTATTTCTTTTTTCTTTTTTGTCTGTATATAATGATCTTTGTGTGTCTGAAATGATCTTTGTTAAGATCGTATATTTGCTCACCTATTGTGATGATTTTTTGTTTGTGAAGGAGTAGGATGCACATTAAATGTACATATAGAACGAAAGAATGTTGTAAATGGAGATTGGAATGTGGTGTGCCAAAGTGATGTTTTCCAAAGTGAATTGCTTTATGCAAGACACGAACCCCTCAAAGGCAGCAGTGTATAGGAGTCTGATGATTCAGCTTAGTCATGGGATAGCACTGGTTCAGATCAAGTTCATAAGTCACTACTGTAGAGACAAAATAGTTCAGTTCTGCTCCAGTGAAGCAACATAGCTTGTCTTAGTACTAGTGATTCACAGGTTCACGTTTTATTTGGTGACTCCGGTACTTAGTTATTTAAGTAGTAGACTGTTAAGATAGTAGATTTATGTATATACATGGACAAATCAAGGTTATATCATATTGCAAATTACTTTTCGAGTACAAGTTTGTTCCTAAATTCTATTTGATTATTGCGGATATATTTTCTTATTAATGGTCATTTTAATCAATAAATACAAGTTTTGGTACTTTTTCAAATATTCAAAAATCTGCATATTTTATATAGTTCTGTGAGTTAAGTAATTTTTTAACTTAGTACACAAATGTTGCTGTATCCATGAAGCTTCTGTGTACCAAAGGTCTGAATTTTCATGCTCCATTTAAGCCATTTGTGTTCCTGTAAATTGTGTTCATTGTAGATTTTAGTTCATAGTAGGTTTTATTTTAAATCTGTTTGTGCAGATTTTTTAGTTTCATGTTTAGCTTACCTATGTTGACTTTTAAAAATGATTATATTTTATGTGTACTCTTATTCAAATGTGTGTGTTTCAGTATATATTGTGAAATTCACAAGCTTGCAGCAATGACTGTGTTCACACCTTCTTTTCACCAAAGAAGAAAAATTTGTATTACTTTTTTTTACATGATGTACAGTATGATTCATTACAAAAAGAAAAAAAAATTAATAAATAGTTTTCTTGATTCTGTTGTTTGATTTCCTCTATGGAATATAATTATCCTAGCTTTCAGCGTATACATGTATCAACACTTCGCACAAGTTATGTCCTTTGTCCTCCATTTTTCGGATAAAAAGTTGTATTTACCTATGTTGGCGTACTCTGTAACTTTCTGATCTGTAGTTTGAACGTTTGATATTTTTTCATCAATTGCAGTCTACTACATTAATGTTCCAGGTTGGAGCAACCCATAAACTTGTATGAAAACTTAATAATTAGCTTTAATTCACCATAGTAACAGCGTACATTTGGAAGGGTGAAGAAGCAAAACTTCTGTACCGATTGACCTTTGCTTCACCCTGCAAAGGGACGTAACTAGCAGCAAAGTGTTGGTATATGTATTGGGGGTGTTTAATCTTGTTTAGTATTATCAGCTCGTCACACTGACATGTAGGAGTTCTTTATGTATTCCTAATTAAATTTTACCCAATGAAATGCTGGGTATTATAGGATCCTCTTTGATGGCATTTTGAATCCATAAATTGTAATCTATCTTGTGTCCTGTTCATAAAAAAAAAAAACAAAAACGTAATTTGTCATATGTAACCTATGTAGCTTGTGATGGTTAAATGCATTAACAGTGCTCCTATTATTAATTTCCCCAAAACTGGATTTATTCCGTTCACAGACCCTCTGACTGTCTGGGTACCCTTTATATGTATAATGCAGAAAGACTTGGTAATTCTATTATAGGGTACATAATTTAGGAGATTTAACAATTGATCATGTTGCATACTGCAGCTTTTAACTTACAACTCTTGACATCGAGATTGTCAAAAAAAAAAAAATTCCAAGTTCTTAAAATATTCAGCAATCAATTTAAAAACTTTGATGCATTTATTTTGTTTCGAGACATCTTGACTCAGTGTACAGGGATGAGATTTGTGCCGCAATGGATAAATACATCCCATAAATGTCTTCTAGTAACTTCGAAGTTTAAACACTGGTCTTTATTCAAAAATACATGTCATATAGTTCAATGCTCTTTTCCTCTCAGCTGCACTTTGCCATTTTTAGTTTTTGGTCAGCATCCGTAGTTATGCATTAAAAATTGAATAGTTTTAAGTTCTTGATCACTAACATTCCAATTCTTTTCATATTTGGTATGAAGCATCTTTAGGACAAGGGTGACATAAGTTGTAAATTTCAGGACTCCTGAACCTTTTTGGCCTTGGGAGTGGGGCAAAAATTTAACAATTTTCAATGTTCTCTACAATCATACATCTAAGAAAAATTAAGTGCATAGAAGGCCTTACCAAAATTGTAAATTTAATGATCCCAGGGGTAGAGGTCTGACTTCAGGGCAGGGCAAAACTTGGTATATAGTGTTTATGTGTAATATATTTAAAAACCATTTTTAATGCTTTTAATATTAAACAGAATCTAAATGGATATTTAGAATGAATAGGTAACTCTTTACCAAAATTATAAATTTTATGATCCCAGGAGTTTGGGTTTTGGTATTGGAATGGGGCTAAAATGGTTAATTATTAAATGTGTTAAAACTTCTTGATAACTACCATTCTAATTCTTTTCAAATTTGGTATGAAGCATCTTTGGGACAAGGGTGATATAAATTGTAAATTTCAGGATTCCTTTACTCTCAGGATATTGGTGGTGAGGCAAAAACTGCCAAACATTGACCCATTTCCAAAAACCTATACAACTATACATCTGTAAAACAAACCAAATGCATATAATGATGTAGAGCAGGAAGGCCTTTTCCAACATTGTAAATTTGTAGAGATTCAGACTTGGGGTGGAACCATCTTTGCAAGCCTTGGGTTTTTGGTCCAGTCTGCTTCCTACAAACCAGGGAGCAGAGTGGACTGAAAACCCTCGGCTTACAAAGGTGGGGTGGGACCAAACATGGTGTATATAGAGTATATATGTAAAACATTTAAATAATAAAATTCTTTAATGATATTGATACTATATTGAATATAAAATATATTTACAAGGAGTAGATAGTCCTTTACAAAAATTGTAAATTTCATGATCCCAGTGGGTAAGGGTTTGGTTCCAGGGTGGGGCCAACATTATTGTAGTGGTTTATAGTTTATATCAGTTGGAAGACTTTTTTAAGTGTGCTGGTACGGTATAAAAACTAAATACATATTTAAGAAATGCAGAAAAGGATGTATCAAAATTGTGAATTTTGCAGGTTTGGCGGGTCCAAATTAGTTCTATTGTGTTAATGTTGCATATATTGTGTAAAGTTTTTCATAAGTATAGGCACCTACAGGGGTATTTAAGAACACACCTTGTTTTATATTGTTGCTGAATATTAGAATTTAACTTAGAAAAGCAGAACAGGAAATGTCTATTTCATAGCCCTTGGGACTAGTGATACTTTTTACTCAAATGACTGATGTCTGTGGGCCTCTTGTTAAACATCTGTGAGATTTAATTATAGCACTTTTTACAGATGTTTGAATATAGCTGCAAGTCGGGATAATGTTAAATATCCAGGTTCATTACAGGGCATGTGGGAATTTACTTGGGTTTCATTCCATTGACCCAGAGGCTGCAGGCTGAAACCCAGAGTAAATACCTGTACACCCTTGACTGGATGTGGATCCACATAGAACTTATTTCCTAATATAACCAAATGGCATTACATGTAATTATCTGGTGATTAAGGACACTGATACTAAAAAAAATGGATGCATGAGCCGATATATATATATATTTTTTTAGCTGAATTTGGTTGTAATTGATAGAAATATAAAATTCCTAAAAAAAGTGGGGACTTGTAAATTTTCTATGATGTTCAAAAGCTGAAATGCATTATCCCTCCCTACAGAACTCACTCTACACAAACCCCACTGTTTTGAACTTAACTGAGAAATCATGAGAGAATAAATTACATTCCATACAGTAGTAAATATTGAAATTCATTTTACTCAAAAAAACAAAAATTAGAGTACCACTAAGATGGTACATAATATGCCTGCATACGTTATGGACCCCAAAAATCCAGTCCAAGAGCCACAATTCCTTCAAATATTTTGGACGGCCTTCCCCTTGTAATATGCACCACTACACATTGTGATCTTTTGTTGTACCAAGTATCATTAAAATCCCCCAAGGGTTTAGGAGGAGTTGCAAAGACAAAGTATTTTGCATAGAAAAAAACCAAGTCCATGGGCCATAACTCCTTTAAAAAATTGGCCAGGGTTCCCCTTGTAATATGCACATTTACACATTGCAATATTTCTTTGTACCAAGTTTTATTAACCCCCCCCCCCCCCCCTTAAAGGGTTTAGGAGGAGTTGTGAAGACAAAAGGGGAACAGACGGATATCAGCGGTATAGCATAAAATGCCTACATGTTATGCAGGTGTATAAAAAAACCCCATAAATTTAGTTTTCATTTTCACATACATAGGTATAAAAAAAATTAACATACTGAACACCCATTGTACTAGCCCTCTTAATGGTGGATGAAACAAGACATGCTTAAAATCCAGTTTTATTAGCCTTCTAGGCTAGGGATAGCACAAAGATTTGTGTTATAGCCATTGTTTCTGTT
This sequence comes from Ostrea denselamellosa, assembly GCA_024699665.1. Lineage (NCBI taxonomy): Eukaryota > Metazoa > Mollusca > Bivalvia > Ostreida > Ostreidae > Ostrea > Ostrea denselamellosa. The sequence goes on from JAMZEH010000040.1 coordinate 988,586, forward strand.
ATCAATTGCTAACAAAGCTTTCTAAGGTATCAGACAATGACAATATCACAAAAATAAGGACTTGAGAATTCTCAGGATCTATAGTTCCTTATGTAATGATTCACAATGTATGTTCCACTTGTGTAGACATTTTGATTGATTGTTTGTTTGATTGTTTATTGCTTTCCGCCACACTCAACAATTTTTCAGTTATCTGATGATATCCAGTTTTTAATGGTGGAGGAGAGAACCCAGATACAATGTACCTGGGAAGAGACCACTGACCTTCCGAAAGTAAACTGGCAAACTTTTTTACATATATCGGCGCGAGCGAGAATCGAACCCGCACCGACTGTAAGTGAGAGGCCTTGTGATTTTGAGCACAATGCTTTAACCACTCGGCCATGGAGGTCATTGTAGATATTTTGAGGATCAAAACAATGAATTTCCAAATGTACTTGGTATTGAAATGTTCTAAATTTGTACCTGATAATTCTGTCCTCAACAGAGTACAGTAAAACTTGGGTTACAGAAAACACACTTATAATGAATTCTTGCTCACAGTGAAGTGATTTTCATTTCCTGTAGTTTTCAAGCAAATTATAAACTCATTGGATGTAACAGAATTAAGTTTATATAACAAAGACTGTTCATTCCCAGCACTTCACTATAAGTGTGTTTTACTGTACAAGTATTACAATATGCAGTAAGAATTTAATTTCTTTCAGATCACAAAAAGAGAAAGCAAATAGTAAAACGTAATGACTTTATTGAGTTCTATAATCTTGGCACATATTTGCCTGTACAACACAAAGCTTCGTCATGGGAGGTAAGCCAGATAAATAGAATGCTGTTAATTATACCAAGGGTACATAACTCTGGACACATTGACGGTGTTTACTGTGTTACACATACACTACACTGGGGATATAAAGGTGGAATAAGTGCCTGTCAACATTGAATCAAATACTGCCAAGAATCAAATCTTGAGAATTTAAACACCAAGTAATAGTCAACTTGTTGAAGTCTTAAAGAAATTGAAAAACAATTTCAGGAACCTCAACAGATCCAATGTCACTCATAATAACATGATTTCATCCGTGTATATAAAACTCTGATTCTTGTAAGATTTGACAAAATAAAGATACATATATAAAGTATGACATTTTGTGACATTGGATGAAGTATCCCAGTCTTATGTGACAATAAATGCACACCTTCCTTTGTTATCATTTCATATTTTCCTTTGGTGGAGTCACAAAAACTAAATTCCATCTTCACTGGGTAAACAAAACACACACAAAATCTCGTTTCACATCTCAGATCAATATCAACAATAACAGATCATAAAATGTTCAACAGTGATCACTTCATCAATCAGATGCTAATGTGATCCTTCATTGTCAGCAATATATACCTAGGTATTGTACTTGTACTTATTTCGGTAATATTTAAAAATTCTCGTGGCTTTGGCAGTGGACAAAGCAGGAGTACTAGTTTATGGTTGTGCTAAAATGTGAATTTCTCTAATTTATCCATTTTCATACAATCATAGAAAACACAAGTCATAATTATGCCAAATACATGTAGTGAATCAGCTCGAACTGTGGCAAATTTCAAATACACTAAAATAAGTACACGCATATTATACAGAGTATCATAAAATACATGTACTATAGATTTCTTTCTTTCGGTTTTCCAATTTCATTTATTCTAATCAATACATGCATGTATTTCAGAATAAGAACTATGAATGGTAACAGCCTCATGGACCCCCTCAGAACTTGAAGTTTCATAAAAGTAAGACTAAATTTTTTTTTTATTGTCCAATATAGATTACATAAATTGTCATTGATATTTACAGTAATTTGGAGTACATAGCATTAAAAGAGATATAAGTTCTCAATTCTATTCAAATTTAGTTAAAAATGTTTATTTTTGTGAACTTCTTTCTGAAAATATGAAGTGTAGCTTTGTGCAGGCAAACTTTTTTCAATCTACATGTACTGGAAAACAAATTTATGGTATAAATATAAAGTTTGTCGTAGCCAGTTTGTCAGTGTTTTCTAAAAGAAAATTTGCATGAGAAAATACCAATCTAATTGTCAAAAAATATCATTAATAATAATAATAATAATAATGATAATAATAATCATAATAAAGCAACAAATCATGTTTCTGGAGTCATCATTCCAGTTCTACATTATTTTCATCAAACTGAAAATAACAATAATATATATAATAAGTTATATAATAATATAATAAGTTACAAAGGGATTTTTAAACAAAATACATTTACATGTAATTTTGAAACAATTGCACAAATATTGATTTTAGTGGGCAAATAAAAGTTTATCATAATATAGTACTTTTAGATATTATAAATCATTCAAATTTTATTTTTACGATAATTTGCTTTGAAAACAAAATCTGGATCAGTTTTCATGCAGAGATATATATTGTTGATTGAGAGTCGATACTCCCAACATACAGGGTGTCCATAATATATATATGTCATTAATACTCAATCCTAATGCAAATCTGCATTAGCTTATGAATGACCATGTAACAAAAACATTTATCAAGTTCTACTAAAGTAAAACACACAAACTTGTTCCCTGAAAACTAGTTCCTTATAACTAAATGGTTGTATAACAAACAATCAATTTATGGTGCACTTTCAATGAAAGTTTGAAAAATCATATTTACATGTATAGACACATTCTAACAGTTCCTCCTGGATTAATTTTAAAAAAACATAAATACAATTTTTTAATACAAAATTTCAGAAAGAAAGGTAAAAATGTTCCAATAAATAGTATTAGAATTACATGTTCTGTATTTCATATACATATTTCATCATTTTGAATAATCATATAAAACAATAGTTACAGTCATGATATGGTAGTTTCCAAACAAGAGTCCCATGGGTCACCTGAATCAGTTTCCTTTTTTTTTTTGTAAAATTATTGTGGTTCCTGGGTGTCATGATCTTAACTGCATCCTTGTGGTTCTTATAGAGATTTTTTTGTGTAAATTTCTGTAAATTTCAGTGTAAAAACTTTAAATCCCTTTTGTGACTCCCACTCTGGCCCAGGGGTCATGTTGTGAACAAATTTGATTCTACACTACATGAGGATGCTTGCATATCAATAAGACAAATTGTACTCTTGTGGTTGCTTAAGAGGATTTTTAAAAAATTTCCCCATACATTCAAGATGATGGTAAAAAATCAGCTTGGGAAAGGGGCACCTGTATTGTTGGAACTAAGAAAGAATTCTGACAGTCCAGTTGAGTGATTGAAAAGGTAAATCACAACGGGGCCAAATTTCCATGGTCAGTTACTTATACATTTGGATGGTAGTCCTATCACTAGTTTCAGTTCTGTTCTGCATTAAATAAGTCGCTGAAATGGCCGACCTTCCATAATCACAATACAAATCACATTCTTTCCATATTGTCCAATAGTTTCTCATATGGTCATTTGGAAACAGAAATAAAAAAGCAAGGTAAATGGAGTTTGAATGCCTTCAGATAGTATATTAGGATTATGTGATGTCCTCTGTTGTTTCTCATATTTTGATATAGGAAGTGAAAAGGTTATTTTGATTGTTGTTTCCAGTTATTAAATAGGTATTCTACTATTGCAAGAAAATCTACAGATGGTGCAAATTTGGGATTGAGAAAAAGTAATTACAGAATGTTTTGGCAAGGAAAGGGTGGTATGAAATGGTTTGACTTTATTCCAAAAATTAGGCTTTTGTTGAGGTCTGAATTCCCTATAGAAATTTTACTTATCCATTGTGGAGGTAATGATGTAGGAAATATCTTATTATTGCAACTAGTCCATTATATATTCAACACTCGAGAAACTTGAGCAATTACTTCCGGAAACAAACAGTCAGTTGGTCATATATGCTGCCAAGAATTTCTTGCTATCTTAATTCAAACTCAAAGTCTCAAAATCTTGCTACTGTCAGATTCAATAATTTTATGAATCATTTAGTCACTGTCAATGGTGAGATACTTGGGATTCAAAAGAAATGTTTAGAAGCAACAGAGTTCATATGTCATACTTCAGTAATTATTTCTTGCTATTCAACTTACAGAAGACATTACATAGAATATGCTTTTCTTAAAAATGGTAAGTATACAGATTGAGCTTCATGATGTGGCCACACCTACACATATTTTTTTTAGCATCTCTCATTCCACTTTACTTTGTTGGAGGTGGTTTTCCTATTCAATGGACAACCATTTGGTGGTTATTTGAGACACCTCCTATGATACAAGTACTTTTTACAACTTCTGCTGAGTCTCTGCTCACCCAGTACCAGTAGGAATGTTGTCACAAGTTTTGAAGGAATTCATAAGGATAAGGATTATAAGGATGAGGACTATAAGGTTTATAGGGATTATAACATTTATAAAGATCAATGTTATAACAATTAATATACAATAAAGTGTATTGTTTGTATTATGTAGGTCATGACCACAAATGCTGACTCAAAAATGAATTATCATAAGATTTACACTTGTCTTCATCATTTTCAATAATTACCTTTTCAAATTTTAATCAGTACTATATAACTAGATATCATACTTGTAGTTTTTACAAAACTTTCCTATATATACAAGTGATATATATATATATATATATATATATATATATATATATATATATATATATATAGAATACTCTAGTGTTGAACTTTGAACCCTTATTGTAATCCTGCCCTAGCCCAGAGGATCATGGTGTGAACTGGATCATAGTGTGAACAGAGGATCATGGTGTGCACAAACATGAAGTTTTTCTTGGAAACTTGTGGTTTTTGAGATGATTTTTATACATTCTCTTATCTATATATATTTTAAACTTTGAACCTTTCACAGCCATGGTTTGAAAAAACTTGAGTTTTTTCAAATATGGAAACCTTTACATTAGTTTCAATTTTTCCAATTAAGTGGTTCTTGCAAATTTCTTTAAACACATACTGGTAATCCTATTTGTAGTAGTATCTAGTTATTTCCCTTGGAAAGTATCAAGACCGTTAACTTTGAACAAACTCAAACCCCGTTATTCAGGGATACTGTGTTTAACTTATCCAATGGTTCTTGAAAGATTGAAGATTAAAATGTGAAAAGGTTAAAGATGACTTGAAATTCGTTGACACTGAATGGCCAAACACAGATGACAACGGACAAATTTTGGTCAGAAAAGCTTGCTTGAGCCTTCAACTCAAGTGAGGTAATAAACACCAAGTGACTGTGAACTAATTTAACTGACATTATACTTTGAGTACTTATCAGAAATTAACAATAAGAGTGTTCAAGAAACACACATTATTCACAGCTTGGCCTTGGTCCTTGAGATTAATATGAAGTTTCACAAAGATATGATGTACAAAATAAAAAACAAAAAAAAACAAAAACAAACCTGACTAGTTGAGTGAAAATGTGACTCCACCCAGATAGACACACAATCTGCAATCAGACTTAGTGTCTCTTGTGAACATCCGGTTACACAACATGCAATCAGAATGTATTTATAATGCTGTTTATAAATTACAAAATTGTGGTTTTAGATTTCTTCGTTGCTATTGATCGATTATCGTACAGTGATGGCTATGCCTACATAGACCTCTATAGTTTACACTGGTCCAGTATGTGTTGAATCCTTTCTACTTCAAACATCAACACACAGAGTTGTCTTTCTTGATATGTATGGCAATATTTGACTGTGGATTTTCTTTGGCTACAGGGCTTAGCATATTTTACATAACAAATTATCAACGGCATCAGCAAGTGTACATCCTGTGTATTTGCTTGTCTGTGCCCTGTGCTGTCCCCCATTACACCTCTTTGAGGTACTTGAGGGGACACATGGCCTGCTTTTTGTTGGCTGCTTGGATGTGTACCATTCCCAGGTCTTGGTCACCTATTTGTAACACAATCTGAAAAAAAGAAAGAAAAGGTCATGAGTCCATGGAAATTCTGATTTTGTCAAAGGGTGTAATGCTAAAAACAAGTCACCCTTTCAAAAATAGTGAGAGCTTCTTGTTTTCATTTTTTTGATGCTGAAAGATTGCTTATTATAAGATGATCACCTTTGCATTCAACTGGTTTCTGTAAGATGATCATGTGTGCATTCATTAAGATGACTGTGGTATTTAAAATGTCTATGGTATTAGGAGAGATAACAGAGGTATTGGGGAATGACTGTAGTATTCAGGGAGATAACTGTGGTATTGACAAATGACTACAGACTTAGGGGAAATAACTGTATATTGGTGAAAAACTATGGTATTGGGGTGAAAAATGTGATATTGGGAGAAAGTATATTGAGGAATGCCTATGACATTAGGGGAGATTACTCTGGTATTCGGGAATATATATGGCATTAGGGGAGATAACTGTGATACTGTGAATGTCTATAACATTAGGGGAGATTACTGTGGTATTATGAATGTCTATGACATTAGGGAGATTACTGTGGTATTGGGAATGTCTGTGGTATTAGAGGAAAATAACAGTACATTAATGAATGTCTGTTATATTAGGGGAGATAACTGTAGTAGTGGTATTGGGAATACATATGGTATTAGGGGAGATAAATGTGGTATTGAGGAATAACTATAGTATTAAGAGAGATTACTGTGGTATTGGGAATGTCTGTAGTATTAGCTGAGATTATTCTGGTATTGGGAATGGCTACATTAGGAGAGATAGTGGTATTGAGGAAAGTTTATGGTATTGGGAGAGATAACTTTGGTATTGGGGATGACTGTGGCAATAGGGAAGATAACTGTATATTTGCGAAATGACTACAGTAATGGAGGAACTTGCTATCAGAGAAGATAAATGTGGTGTTACCTGCTCTTTGTGGAGTTTCATGCCGTTCCCACCCTCTGTCAGGTGCATGGAGTGAACCACCTGGAAAACTCTCTGTCCATTCTGGATTGGTATCAGGTATGTGGCAGGAAAATACCCAACCTTACCATTACATTTACCCTGAAAATCAAGGAACACACATTAATAAACCAGGGAACTCATAAACAACCCAGGAAATTATCAATATACCATATATTAGGTTATTTTAGCCGTTTGATAGTAGTCCACTAAAATTTTAATCATTAAATTTGTACCCTTAGGTATAGTACTGAATGCAAGAAAGATTACTTCAATCATTTGCAGTGGCTTTAATTAGACAGGGATATAAATGTAATGAAAACTCGTCTTGAAGATGAACTTCCCCTGTCTACCTTACTGAAAATTGATGCCACACTAAAACACTACTGATGATATCAGGGGTACTCAAGATCTGAATTTTTTTTATATCAAAAAATCATTATAATTCCTTGTATTGTGTTTCTTTATATATCTAAGGTACATGGAACACTCTCCTATTAAGGAGGTAAAAATCGGGTACTGTATGAAATGTTTTGAAAATCTGTGTCCACCAAAATTATTGGCAGACCTATGACCAGGCTAAACGCCAAATTTTACACTCACTAAAAAAACACTATACGGTACCAGGGAACTTATAAACAACCAGGAAATTACAAATATAAACAACCCAGGAAATTATAGATATACCAGAAAACTCACATACAATGCAGGAAGTTATAAATATACTAGGGGACTTATAAATACACCATGAAGCATAAATACACAGGGGAACATACAATTACACTAAAAACTTAAATTTATATATACATTCCAGCAATATAAAAGCAACTGTTTTATTTTGTGAGTAGTGTTCCTCACAAAATTATGTGGTAATAAATACCATGCATATATTTAGGAAAGTACAATAAATACACCAAGGAACACAAATACTGAAGGGAATTTATACATACACCAAGAACACAAATAAACCAGAGAACTCATAAATACAGCAGGAAACATATTAATAAACCAGACAACACATAAATACACCAAGAACACAAATATACCAGACAACTCATAAATACACCAAGAACACAAATAAACCAGACAACACATAAATACAGCAGGAAACACAAATAAACCAGACAACACATACATACACCAAAAACACAAATAAACCAGACAACTCATAAATACAGCAGGAACACAAATAAACCAGACAACTCATAAATACAGCAGGAAACACAGTAATAAACCAGACAACACATAAATACACCAAGAACACAAATAAACCAGACAACACATAAATACAGCACCTGACATATACACCAGCTAACCCATTATACACCAGCTAACCCATAATACACCATCTAACCCATAAAACACCAGCTGACACATACACCAGCTAACATATACACCAGCTAACACATACACCAGCTAACATATACACCAGCTAACACATACACCAGCTAACCCATAATACACCAGCTAACCCATAATACACCAGCTAACCCATAATACACCAGCTAACCCATAATACACCAGCTAACATATACACCAGCTATCCCATAATACACCATCTAACCCATAATACACCAGCTGACACATACACCAGCTAACCCATAATACACCAGCTAACCCATAATACACCAGCTAACTCATACACTGGGGATCTCATAATAAACCAGCTAACACATACACTGGGGAACTCATAATACACCAGCTAACACATACACATATCAGGGAACTCACACAAGGAACAGAATTTTTTGTTAAATTTTAAAAATATTTGCACAATGTACGTAATGTTTCACAGCAAAAAGTAACAATGAACAATTATAATTAGCAATGCAACCATAATGGTTTACAAATGAATTCATATACTGACCTTCCACCAATCTGGATCTGATTTGTCGATAACACTCACTCTCCATCCAGCTCTGTCAACAACAATACAAAAACTCATCAATCTGTCATATAAATCATATTCAATCAATAAATAATGTGTTCTACACATATTGTGTAGTCTCGGTGAAGTTATGGAGAGGGACAGACTGACAGATGGATAAACAGACAGATGAACAGGTGTACATCCAGAGATTCTGGTGTACATAGTCTGTCAACAGATCCAGCACACAAAATTTACATGTCGACCCTTTCACCATCATAATGATAGAAACCTTCATCCGAGAAACCCATGACTATATCCTGGAAATTCTGTGATAGACTTACCGTGCAATATACACTATAGAGGCTTTTACATCTCAAAGTGCCTCCTTGTTTTGCAAGTGACATGTAAATGACAAGAATACTTAGTGAGATTTGTCATGAATTTTATAAGTTCCCTTGTCACCTGTGATTTCCATTGCAAGTACTGTAAACTAACATATATTTTGCCACTACAAGTACTTTTGTTTGCAAATCAACCATGACAGCCATGTTTATGATGAACAAGACTGATAGATTGATTATATATTGTTTAACATCCCACTCAAGAATTTTTCACTCATATGGAGATGTCACCATTGCTGGTGAAGGGCTGCAAAATTTAGGCCTATGCTCAGCACTCAGGGCCTTTAAGCAGGGAGGGATCTTTACTGTGCCACACCTGCTGTGAAATGGGACCTCGATTTTTACGGTCTCATCTGAAGGACCGTCCCATTTAATCGCCTCTTTAGACAAGAAAGTGGTACAGAGAACCTATTCTAACCCAGGTCCTCACAGGACATGATGAACAAGATGACGTGTACACATATATATATATATATATAGAAATATAAGTAAATATCCACACAAGTAATTGTATCATAAAGAAAATTCACACACACACACACACACACACACACACACACACACACACACACACACACACACACACACACCACACACACACACACACACACACACACATATATATATATATATATATATATATATATATATATATATATATATATATATATATATATATATATAAACACATACACCTTATCCTTAATATACAAATTAAGACTGATTTGCTGTAACAATTATTCTTTAGAAGGCTGTATGGTACCCAAGAAGTTTGTGAATATCTAACATGCAAATAAAAGCATTATCTTATGGAAGTACTTCAATGATTTTCCAGTTTCAAAAAATAATACTATTTGTGGGAAGTTAGTAAATATCCATTTAGAGAGTGCAGCTCAGTGGGAACTAGATATCACCGTAATAGCAAGCATGACAAAAAGCCCAGCTTTGGGGCATTATTAGCTCTTTTAGAAAAAGATTAACAGCCCAAACTCAAACTTATCTGTAACACTTTGATGTAAGTTCCTATACAGATTTATCAGGGATAGGCCAATAAAGTGCAGAAAACTGTCAAATATATGAAATTTGCTAAGTCCAAAACTCTTAAAAATAAATCAAGAAAGCCTAAAATCAAATTTGATCTGATATCAGTTTATGAATAAATTTTCGAATCAATAGCAGAAGGATAGACAAAAGAGTCCATAAAACCCATAAAATACCTAATTTGCCAAGTTTAAGTTCCATAGCTCTTAAAATTATGTCAAGAAAGCCCAAACTTAATCTTGATCTGTAACCCATTAACATAAGTGCATGTATAAATTCTAAAATCAGTAGCTGCAGGGATCTCTAAAGAAAGTCCAGAAATTTGTCAATTCATGGACACACAGGTTAATTACTATAGGCTCCTGCCTATTGGTGGAATCCTAGTTCCATTTTTTAGATGCTTAATTAAAAGTTGGTGGTTTAAACCACAGAAGTTCAGTGAGTTCATCACCCAACCATCCAGATCAGCTGTACTTCATAATAACTTTCAGTTAACACGGGAAGAAACTGCATTCCACATGTAGCATTTCAATTTTCAGACATGGATTATACAAAAGAATTTAAGATTATATTTTTTAGATCAGGATTTTTGTGACCATGTACTGACCTGAGGTCAAGGTCATCCTTTTCCTTTCCTTTGAAATTGTACAATACAACGTACAGCTGAGTATTTGATTTCTTTTGGCTTTTCTGGAATAAAAAAAAAAGATGAATAACACGATACCTTTGTAGATGAAAAAGGAAAATCATATCTTGAGACATAAACAATATCAGACACTTTGCCAAAAGCAGTGAAATAACCATTGAAACTGTGTTGGTGTTTTTTAATGCAGTTTATGGGGAATTTCTCTAACAACTCGCATAACATATACAGTATATATTAATCTAAGGCAGAGTACTACAACATGTTCATAGTTGCCTTTCTTTTAACTGACAAATGTAAAATCAACTAGAAATCTGACTTTGTCAGGAATGGCACTGCAGGGAACTTAAATCATAAATTACATGCACTTGTACCACTGACACAGAATTCATTAACATTTGTAATGAAAGATGAGGAATTATGTTCTTTCCCAAATCTGCAATTCTATGTTCAACTGCCTGATCAACTACCTTTGTATACAATATGAAAGCTTAAGTATAGTAAAGTTAGTTGGGATATCTGTTTAACCTTGACCTTTGACCTGATCAGCAAAATATCTGTAGTTGTCTTCTAATCTTTATGATGTAAAAACTTTCTGTTGAAAACTGTAAGATATTGGGCCTCAGTGAAAACAATGATAGAAAAACAGACTGGCAGAGGGACAGATGTTCATAATCAATATATGTCTTCCTGTAATAAACAACTACCTTTCTGTTGAATATGAAAGCTATGTTGAAAACTTTTGGAGATGTTTTGTCACATTGAAAGTGTAATAATTAAACTTGATGTTGAAGGTATGCTGTGACCTTGACTTTTGACCTCATGACCACAAAATCCACATTTGTCTTTCTTTAATCATCAACTAGCTTTTTATGTTGGAAAGTTTCCAATTAATCATGTCACAATGAAAGCATAGTAAAGTAAGTGGTTGAAGGACTGTCGTAACTTTAATCTCATGACACCAAAATCTATATATGCTCTTTTTAATGGTCAGATACCCTTGGATCATGTATGAAAACTTAATGGTCAAAACTATTCAAGATATAATGTTGTGATGAAATTGATAATGATAGAGAGATGGATGTGGTATTTATGACTTAACTCGGCATTTTCAATATAGGGCTCTAATTATCTTTTGTGTTGTTGAATTTTGTTGTCTTTTCGGTGAGCTCATTGGTTTTAAAAGTTGTAAAATTTGATCTGTAGATCATAAATTTGAGTCCTGAAGGGTTTTCACATGTTTTCCTCTGTTATTTTTCATTATATATGGTATATCATCTAGAATTTCCAATTTTAAAGTATTACTGAACAAATCTTACACTTTTTTTTTATCTATAGCTGTTTTCTTTAGAAATTTAAACCCCCTTCAGCTTCAAATTCAAATTTTTGGGTGCTACAGGAAGTTTCTTTTTATTTAAAAAAATACCATTAGGCTGAGGATTGTCAGTCCAGTTGAATAATTACCTGCCTCTATGCTCTGTAACAGGTTCATTAATCAATTAATAGTTGTTTTACAAATCGCTTGATTACATCAAGATATGGATTAGTAATCATTCACACTACTTGAAAAAGTTTGAGGAAGGCAAATATAATTGATAGGTCAGTGATTACAAACAGCATACTTTGTTCGAAGCTGAAATGCAGCAGCACATTGTTCTTGTAAACCTGGAAAAACAATGATGTATCAGCATTTTGAACTGACAGCAACTTTTCCAGAAATCTATTCCTGATTATACAGTGCTTGATTAGAATTTAATTTTTAATCAGAATTACGGACAGCATGTACTTTCTTGGTTCTACAAAATCCCAGCGGTAAGATCCTAGGAGAGGGAATATTGATTTAATGTAACAAGAAGATTTTCTTCAAGTATAGCATTGTTTATATTGATCAAAAAAGAGCATCATATTATACTGTCATTGTTATAGCTGTGTTATGGTTTGTGTCATGAACATTTCCTGATTTCTAACCATCCTTACACTAATTGTAAACATCTGAAAGTTAAGACTATAATACAAGTTATATATTTAAAAGCATTTTCATAAAACCAATTAATATTGCCTCTTTACTCTATCTCATACACTAAGTAATAAGCACACGTATACACATTTAGTCTTTACCTTTCTGCTTTTCCTTTTAATGTGGCACCCCCCCCCCCCCCCCCCCAACCCAACCCATGATTCTTCCACATATTTAGAAATATTCTAAATAAGCAAAATTTATTGTCAGGTCTTCAATAGAAAAATGCCCAACAGACATATTTGATATTTTAAGGTGGATATGGTAAAGATTAAAGAAAATAAATGGATATGAATTTGAAATCTTAAATTTGCACCTCTTAAAAATAGTCACAGTGCTAATTATATGTTTGACATTTGAAAATAACCATCTTTAGAATTCAAATACATTGTATATGGAAGTCTTCTGTAAATGAGATAATTTTTTAAAACTATAATTTGCCCTTAATGCAGTTCTGATCACAAATTGATCAGCTCCCCCCTTTCTCCACTTCACTTACAGGAGAATCCTTTGGTGAGTGGCTGTAACTGAATTTATCTTCCAATTCAAGTGAACTCGCTCGATTTGATGAACTTGCAAACTTCTTGCGCAGATTGGCTGCTGAGAATACATATTTCTCATCTGGGCTTGATGAACCTACTAAACAGATAAACGAATGGTTCATTCAGGTGCAGTCGAGCAGAACAGCATGTGGATGTGAAAATTTCACCCAGTTCAGAGTTTTGTTAATCTAAATATCTACAGCCATATTCAAAGTTTGTTATATGAAATATTACCACATTTTTGAAAGTAGAATTTCTTAAAACAAATCAATGAAATATCTTTGTAACATCAGCAGTAATATATGGGGATGCAACAAAACGTGTTAACAGCTTTTACTATATATCACCTGAATGACACTGAGCCAGAGATGCTCTTTTGTATGAAGTTCAGTGCATAAATCAGTTTTACAAACTCAACAGTAATACAACTACGAAAATTAAATACCATGGCTAAATCAGACTATTCTCTCTTATAAATTCCTCTAATGAATATATTTAATTGAAATAAATCATTTTGAGTAAGAATAGGCTGTCTCCAAATTTGTCAACAAGAAATTCGTGTTCAATGAAGAATCATAGGCCTTCTAAATGTTTGTGTAACCCCCAATACGTATGGTAGAAAAAGGCTTGTAACTCTTATCACATGTACCAAACTCCTGAGACTAAAAAAACCAAAACAAGTAATTAAACACATCTGTAGATTTCAACTTGCATATAACTCATCTGGGTTGTCACTAAATTCTGTCAGAAAATCTCTATCACACTGTGGTGGTCATACAGGTTTGATTGCCAGTGGCCAGATAGCTCAGTTGATAGAGAACCTGACCAGAGATTCAGAGGGCCCAGTTTTGAATTCCAGGCCTAGTCCATTGCATTTTCTCCCTTCCTGTTACATTCGGTACTGTAAACCACCCCCTGGAACTGACAAGTGAAAATGCCTTCCAGGGGATAAAGATCATGGGTAGGTGTCTTCAAAGTGTGAAGACATTTAAGGAGGAAGGATGGCTGTCAGATGTGTTCGATTGCCAGTGGCCAGATAGCTCAGTTGGTAGAGCACCTGACTGGAGATTCCGAGGGTCAGGATTCAAAATCCCAGTCTGATCTGTTGCATTTTGTCTCTTCCCATTATAATAATATCAAGGGTACCAGACATTTTGAAGGCCCATGTGATAAACCAGTCTAGAACTAGCTGACACGTGGGGTTTCCTGTCTAAAGATCACAGGAATGCAACCACAGATCCCTAGTGTTGGTTTTCAAAAAAAGGACCATAGAATCGCCTTATTAATCATATGTGAAATGTTTTTGGTTCATCTATAATCACATACAATGCATTTTATGCAGACATAAAGTTGACATGCATATTTAATTACCCCATGCTTCTATTGTTTCTAAAGTTTATATATAAAATCTATATAACAAGCACATGTTTTGTGTGGGTATATATATATATATATATATACAATAAACACACACACACACACACACACACACACAGACACACAGACACACACACACACACACACACACACACACACATCTTTTTGCAAGATAAGTCACAGACTCAGATATCATAGTTTATATATGACATATAGACATGATTAGATGTGTACATGGTAGTGGTGGGGTAACCCTGTTCTCCAGCCTCCCATCCCTTTTCTTGATCCTCCTCCCTTTTCCCATTCTCTCTCTCTCTCTCCCTTTCCCTTCTTCTCTTCCTTTTCCCTCCCTCCTTTCTTCCCCTCCCTATTACATAGTCCACCCTCACCCCCAAGTTTACATCACAGCTAGTTTATAATCAAAGTAGGTAAGACACAGTAACCCAGATATTGAGTTCTCTGAAAAAAATTCATTTCAAGTTATATCATTTTATTTGTGCCTTGTGGCAGCTTGCTGAAACAATATTACACATATATTATACATTGTCAAGTTTATGATTAGGAAACCGCTATATACCTGCTGCAGAATGATGTGAGAGGGGGTGGCTCAAATGACATCTGATATACAATAACACCAGTTTTACAGCAACGGTTTGTATAAAACAAGGAAGGTATTTCTGATAGTACATCTTTTATTTATATCCATTGACATATATCTTGGATTATGTATATCATTTAAGTCTATTACTGACTGTCCACAGATATCATTGGATTCAGCAATCAGGCAGTCAGGATAAGCCAATCCATTTGGTTTAATGAACCTGATATATTTCTATAGACAGTCAGTAATAGGCTTTACTTAGTTGAGGACATAAATATCTCCTAAAACTAACATTATACAGTATCTTTTTCTTTGTAAAAGCAGCAAAGTAATTCTGGTATGAAAAAAGGTCTTGTCATAAGGAATACACAAGTGAAATATGAAAGCCTTAACAGTAACCATTCCAATGTTATGGTCAAGGTTAACGTTTTTCAAAAGTAGGTCAAACCCCAAGGTCATACGGTCAAAAATTTTGCTGCTTAAAGAAATGTCTTGTCAAAGGAATACTTTAAGTACATATGTGAAATATGAAAGCCCTATCTTCAACCATTCAAAGTAAAAGCCAAGGTTAAAGGCTTTCAAAAGTAAGTCAAATCCCAAGATGAAGGTCATAAAGTCAAAACTTTTGGTACCAAAAGAAAGGTCTTGTTGCAAGGAATACACATGTGAAATATGAATGCCCTATCAGCATCCATTCAGAAGTTATGGCCAAGGTTAAAGTTTTTGCAGACAAAGAGACAGATAAAGAGACCAAAAACTATGTACCCCTGAATCTCTGATTATGAAGGTATAAAGGAGTGTAATAAAAACATGCCCATCCATACCCACTCTAAAATGTGCTTGCTATGGTTGTTTAAATGATAAAATACAAACAACTATGTCATGAATAAGGGACAATATATACGTCAAGTTCAAGATGAAAAACATTATGGAACACTGTCACTGTGATCAATATATCACTTCTTACATTAGTACAACAGATGCATCAGCCATGATTTTCCATTTATATTTCTTCTACTGACTAACTATAGAAATATAATTATGTGATACTTTTTATCTAGCGACATAGTCATGTTTTAGTTCAAGACAAAATAAATATTATATATATATATATGAATGAGAAGACATGCAGATACATTAGAACCTTGCAGAGTTCTGCTGTGACTGGCAGCAGATTGGTTTTACTGCAAGTGTAATTCTACTCACCATCACATTCAGCAGCTGTCAGCTGAGAAATCGGACCTATACAAAAAGAGAAGACAAGTGACAAAGGGGGACAACTCACAACATTGCCAAAGGTTTAAGGGGGTGACAAAATCACAACACTGTCATTGATCAAAGGGATCTCACAACATCACCAGTGGTCAAGGCAATTCTAACTCCCATCACCACTAAACATGGGGAATAATTTGCATCAATATGAATCAGCGAAGACAATTCACTGAGAAAGAGATACAATTTCTAAAAGACAATTTAGAACCTGATACACATAGACCAAAATTAAATAGACCATACCAAAGGGGTGGGGGGATAACAGTGAAATGCTGGTGAGGACAACTGAAGAAAAGTGGTGGTTATGTCGTGTTTAATGAGTGTGATCAAAATGTTGTTGGTAGCTTTTTACAATTGTTAGGAATTTTAGAAAATAGATTCAGGATTGTAATTATTGATTTGCACTGTCACAGTGACAGACAAATGGAAAGAAAAATCTCAGGGAAAGTACCTGAAGATGTAAATCGTATGGCAACTAATTTCCTCGCAAGATGAATGACTACAACAGATTTTTTCTTCTTCAAAAATCAGAATTGCATAGTCAACATAAATTTTGAATGATGGTAAATTTCTCTTAGATATGGACATTTTACTCAAACTTTAATGAATGAAAGAGAATCAAAACATGCTAGCTTTGATGGGTTACAAATTTACTAAAAAAATTAAGGTTTCTGGGTTACATTTTTATAGGAAGTCCAAATTTGCTAAAAGTCTATTCCTGTTTGCTAATATCTGAATGTAACAGAACAATGTCCATGTATATGGAGTGCCAAATTAACATTAACTCAAATAATTAATGATATCTTTAATTATGTGATGATATCATCAATTCAATCATTGCCCTCATCAATTGAATTAATGTGCACATCAGATTATTGCTCTCATCCATTGAATTCATGCACACCTCAATTCAATCATTGCTCTTATTAATTGAATTAATGTGTGCATTAATTGCATTGATGAGAGCAATAATTGATTTAATGAGTGCATCAATTCCATTAATGGTTTCATCAACTGAATTGATGTGGACAATAATTCAGTAATTGATTTGATGCACACTTCAATTCAATTATTGCTGTCATCAATTCAATTGATGAGTCGGCATCAATGTGGTGGAAATGTTGCTCACAAAAATTAATTTAGAGCTTGATATAAATGATTTGATGATCTTTTTTATTCAATGAAGATATCTTTAATTAATTTACCATGCTTCTGTATAACTAAATCATGTGCACATAAATTCTTTTAAAGAGAGCAACAATTATTTTAAAAGAGATCATTAATTCAATTGTAGATATGTTGAATTGAAGATATCTCTAATTATACAATTGATCTCTTTAAAAGAATTATTGCACACATCAAATGAATTAATGATATCATTAATTCAGTTGAAGAGAGCAATAATTCAATTACTGCATGCATCAATTAAATTAATGATATCATTAATTCAGTTGAAGAGAGCAATAATTCAATTACTGCATGCATCAATTAAATTAATGATATCATTAATTCAGTTGAAGAGAGCAATAACTCATTAACTGAACTGATGTGTGCATTAACTGAATTATTGCTCTCTTCAATTGAATTGCAGTGCACATCAATTCAACTGCTGATATCATCAAATCATTTGAGGAGAGCAACAATTCAATTATAGTGCACAAAAATTCAACAGAATAATTAATGCTATCATCAATTAATTAATAGTTAATGCATGCAATAATTCAGAATTGAAGAGATCATAATTATTTGAAGAGATCTTTAATTGAATTATTGTGCATATCAAATGAATCGATGATATCTTCAAATAATTAATGATATCTTCAATTATTTGAGTTTATGATAATTTGGTGATCTATACACGTAGGTATTGTTAATTGACCTGATATATTATTTTTATCTTTTTTTTAAATAACATTTTACCCATTACATAATGGAATGAAAGGTAAAAAAAAATATACATTTTTTTGTTCTGGCTGAATTTTTGACTGAACATGTTAAAAATTATATTTTACATTACAATTCAATTAGAGATCCTATGAGAATTGGTTTAATGTTGTAAATGTATTATTGACCAATTCTACAATATTTTACAAGTATCATGAAATATACTTAATAGATAAAAAAAAATTATGATAAAAGCAATAATTTTCTGTGAGTCTATATGCCAGGACAATCATATTTTGAGTTTCATGTGCAGATTTTTCTCAAAACAGAGCTAAAAAAAATTGAATTAGGTCCACCATCAGTAAAATATACGTAAAGCAGGAATTGCTAAAAAAGAGCAAGCAAATGTGTAATGAAGGATAGAGTGTTCATGTACAGTTAGGAACTGGACAAAATGCAGACATTAAAGTAAATTCAAAAATTGTATTGATGGGCAGAATATTTCAAGCATCTTTGAATTTCAAAACTTAAAACTTCTGAATCAAAAAGACTAAATTTTAATTTGGAAAAGTGCTGGGAAATGCAGAAATGAAAAATGATAAGATTAGGTAGATATGTTAAAAGAATGGTTATTGAGCAAGTCTGAATATTGAGGAAAGAAATAAACACAGTCAGTATGGGTTAACATTGAATCACCTCCAAAACATGTGTTAGTAAAGGAACTGCTCTTTTTCTTGGTTGTCTCATCAATTGCCAACAGGTGCTTGGATGGTTCGGGTGTGTCCAAGGAAAAACTTTTCATGCGAGAATTCAACTTTTTTCGACGGGTTTTGGGACTGTGGCTTGCTAAAAATCAAAATGGAAAGAATAAACAACTGTGAACAAAATGCGCTTTACTCCTTTCTTCCCAAGTCATTGGAAGTCGTAGTGACCCTTTCCTAGGGCAATATCACTCGTGTATAAGACTGGGTCTTGTTCATCTCACACTGTAAAACAAAGTTCTTCCCACAGCATTTGAAATTACAAAAAGAACCAGCATGGTCCTAAGTTCAAGTCTGCTATGTATTGTTCCTTATTTTTGTGTTTGCCAGTTGCCTGCTTTGTTCATAAAGCATTTGGCACAGTCATGAACGCAGTATAGCTTTTCATCAGGGTCAAAATACAAATATCATAGTTTACAATGTAGTATCACAACATTGATAGCAGAATTCCAAGCTGTAGTCCAAAGAGATGGTTCACCATCTGGACTTAGGCTGTTATAATCATCTTATTTATGCGAATGGTTAATGACTTTGTATTAAATCCCCTTTAGTAGTACACTACAGTACAGTTTTTTGGGTTGAAGACTGTTGTATATAAGGACTGACTGGCATTAACATCCAGTAATATATTCACAAATTTGATTTTTCATGATAAATCTTATTTTCGGAATTTTGTTAAATCTATGACCATGGAATTCCATAAGAAATTTCTTTTGATCAATAAATGTAAAGAAATGATGCATCATATTTAAAAATTATAACCAATATCAAGTTGGTATGATTTGATTTATGATTTTTTTTAGCTTTTTCTTATTTATACACATCTGACAATTGAGTGTGGTATTCATTGTAACTTTTATTTCATCAAAATTATGTACAAACAAAACATTAGATTTCTGAAAATTTAATTATAATGGTAATAACCAAACCATGTGGTACTGTAAACAATAGCTACAGAACTGTAGCGATATGGTTTTATATTTTCATAAAATGGTCAAAGACTAAAATATAAAACCATAATGCTACAGTTCTGGAGCTACGTAAACATTATATTTGGCTGTGTATTTTTCTTTTAGCATCTTTTGCAGAAAAGCAGTTACATTGCTAAATGTCTTGTGTATACATGTACTTTTATATAGCACATTTGGAAAGTACTAAAATCAGATCTATCTAACTTGTTAAAAATCATTTCCTCCAAATATCACACAGACTAAGTACAGGGTGTTTCATAATATATGTCCCCATTATAAATACCTGTAAAATCTTTAATTTTTATCCTATCTTAAAAATTAAAACTGCTTTTTGAGAAGAAAGAAATTAATTTTACATCATAAAAAAAAACCCCACAAGAATTTTCTTTTCGCTATGATGTCATATGTGACATCATAATGCAATGTTGAAATTTCAGTATGTCTCTGTTCAAAGAACAATGTATTGAAGTTACATTTTGAATGTAGTTCACCAATAACAGTATTAAGGATGATGCAAAGAAAGTATCCAAATCAGGAAAAACTTCAGAAAAAATAAATTCAGCGTTTTTGAGAAGTGAAAAAAAAAAAAATAACTTTGGTCATTTGCACTGCAATGATACAGAATTTCAGAGATCGCATGGAACTTGTCTTATTACAAAGAAAGCATGTGATGTAAAACAAATTACTTTTTAATGTGGCTCATTCTAAAGAAGTGTGACAGAAAAACTATAAATGTTTGAACAATAAATAGTTGTTAAACTCATGTTTTCTAAATTTGTTTAAAACTTTTGAATTAATTAATCTTGTATATATTTTTGATACCAGCTGAAAGGGGGACAGATATAATGAAACACCCTGTATAATTCATTTACAGTATGTTGGTATTTGACTTTTATGAAAGTGATCGAGTTACGGGGAGTTTTAGGATAAAACTACTGATACTGCGCATTGCTTATGTTACCTAATCAATTAATTAATCTGGCAAAACTGCCATTCAGTGTTAATTCACAAGAGACTGAAATCAGGAGTGCTCTAGTTCAAAGGACTTGAATGTCTATAAATCAATGATGTATGTAAAGCAAGACTTTTGATCTTGTGAAATAGACTTCTTGCAATTAATTAAATTAATGTACTTGTGTACAATATTTACATTTCCAATGTTCTTAGATTTGCATTTGAATTGTGCATTTGAATAGATTTGCATTTGCATTGCAATCTCAGGAAATTACATTGCATGGGTTCAAATTTACTATCAAATTACTCTTAATAGTAAATTTGAACCCAAGCGATATAATTGCCTGTGATTGTAACGACAGTTACTTCCTCGTGAATACACTGCAGTTGTGAACAATGTGCATACGAATTTTCTATTGATAAATATAGTGCGTCTATTGTATCGGCTAGGCCTTCTGACAGAAATAAAGTTGAATGTAAATATAAATATACAAAAATAAATTTCATTTCTGAAAATACACAATGGCATGAACTACAACGCTTCACAACAGCATACTTTTCATGAAGCGCTCATGCGTTTCTTGAAGTGCGCCAGCGTGAAGCATTGCAATTCATGCCTTCCCATATTTTCAAAATAGAATTTATTTCTTAAATATTCAAGGAATACATTTTGTGCATCATAACTCGAAAACAGTTATACTGTTCCACTGATACAACTGTACTATGAGAATACAACATAAATTTCGTGTAAAGTGATTATTCATAGTTAAATATAAAAAGCACTTTTAATCAGAAATAATCTCTATCCCTGTCATCGAAGAAAAGCAGCATGGGATATAGCTACGCAATACCCATAGCATAGGAAGATGACACACAGACAATATTTACAATCACTATAGAGAAGAAAGAAAAAATTCAAAATGTCAAATCTCCTGAGAAAATTCTAAACCTTCGCAAGTAGGAAATTATAAAACAATTACATCTGATTTGGCAATAATGGCATTTCCTGCAATCTCCTATGATTGGGGGAAAAATTTGGTTTGTGAGGTCTCCTTCATTCAATGTCTTTATGCACGAGAAACAGAAGGTGTAGTTATTTTGTACTTTATTACTAGACAAACAAATAAAATTCACAGTGTATAAACTAGCTGACATCACATTCATATAAGAACTCATCTCTGTCCATAAACCACTGAGTACAAGCTTGGACTAAATGAGTCAGAGATTTTGGTGCTCAGAGGAAACCAAACCAAAATCATGTTCTTTGTAATATTCTATACCCCCGTGCACCCTTTATACACACTGATTGTATAATTAGTAAAATTAGAAGTCTTACCGAAAACACATTTTAGTTACAGCAAAGAAATTAAAAGTTAAAAAATATATATATATATAATATATATATAAGGGAAGAAACGGTCTTGTGAAAGACTTTGATTCAGGTCATGACCAATTCAGTCCAGTTGTGACAAATTAACTTTGGATTTTGACCTTTCCACAGAGATGGAGTACATGTATTGACAAGTTCTTTGCAAGTTGGAATAGGGGGGAGGTGGGTGTTGTTACACAGAGTATTCCAGGCACATTGTATACTATTAAATGTCAGTCTGGAGAATTATACAAGTATGATGTCCCACACCATAACTGAGATCTCTTCATATGCTTAAAACAAAAATTACCATTAGCTTTACAGCTGTCCAGTCATTGCAAGTTTTACTAAAACTCTGACCTGACAGATTGAATTTCTCAAACTAACAAAATCATCAAGGCTCCACTATAATTTATCATCAATACCTGCTTTTGTGACCCTGACCTTTGACCAAAATGTTCCCAAATCTCGAGAATCTTCACACTTTTCCAACCCTTATACTAAATACAAAAATCTGTTTTATTTAATCCATGAAAGTAATATTTTTTGTGACCTTGAACTTTTACTTTAAAATGTATAAATATCTACAATCTGAAAATTATATCAGATGTATTATGTTACACAGTCTCAAAGTCAATATATTGCTGTGAACTTTGACCATAAAAGTTATGTGTCATCTGCCGATAAATTAAATGTGCTTGTATGTTTTTTAAAGATACAGGACATACGGTGTAACTCAAAAATGTCAATAGACAGATAGATGAACAGAGGGATGGACAGATGACTAGACAACTAGTGGTACATGAATTACTACTATTTAAATATATGTAATCTACAGTATTACACCTATTCATAAAAAAAAATGGTGCAGACATATGAAATATGTTCAAAGTCACACAAAATACAATTTCCATCATCATAATACAGAATTTATATATCACAAATGCTTGTTGAAAAGATTTAATATATATATATCATATAAAACAACAATGAGAAATGGAAAAATGTGATTTTTTTTTTTTGGGAATGGCTACCCATCAAAACAACATGAAAACTCAACATGACCAACATTGCTTGTACAACAATGGAGAATTTTAACAACATGTACCAATTATTTGAAGACAACAGCAAGAAATTACCCTGCCACCCAAACCAAGTAACCAAATGTCGCAAATCTTTGCAAGAGTTAAGCATTGTCAATATACCACATATATGTAAGAGATATTTGTGAAAGAAATCCTAAAGTATGTGAAAAAATTTCTGTGAGTTGATATTCTCATAAAATTACATGAAAATAAAATACCATATAACACACTTGGATCTACAGAAGATCTCTCTTCATTTGAAAAATAATTCTTAAAAATATTTTTTCTTTTTTTCAATTTTCAAGCTTCATCATGGAAAATGCCCCCTCCCCCTCTCTCAAAAGAGGACTGGTTTCTCAAAACCTGAATCATGAAAACACCAGAAAAATAAAAAAAGAAATTGATTCCAATGACATCTTTTGGCAGGATGTGAATATCATATAAAGCTACATTTCATTGATTTACAAGGAATCAAACCAAGTAAAAACAAAAACATTTTGATAGTGCATTATAATTTTTGTCAAGTGAAAAACCAGCAATATAAAAAATATTCAAGCAAAATTATTAATACATACTAAGAAACAGAAAATGGTGTCAACAATTTAAAAAAAATTAAAGAAAACTTTGTCAACAATTGAAGCAATAGCATTGAACTTTTAATGAATACCCATTGTTGAATTTACAGAGTGAAAAATAACTCACATTCTACAAAATGAAAACAAAGGCTTTTTACTAATGTACCTGCCACACTCTGGTCCTAAGGTAAACAAGACAATGTTGTAATGTAGGGTAATATACACAAACAGGAATGTTCTAGGATGTGTTGTAGGGCGGGGGTCAGGGCGGTGGGGAGGAGGAGGGGTGGTGATTAATACAATAAGGTATTAACGGCAGGCATATTACCACTGATATAGGGTATTCATAGTGTTAACACAGAACAGAAGGAAGTGTTCTCTACATACAGTCAAACCTGTTTAAACCAGACACAGTTGGTACAAGATGATTTATTCAGTGTAGGTAGTATCCAGGTTGCAGATTTAATGTATTTTGTAATGGAACTTCATAGGTTCTATTATTTTGGATTGCACCACATTTTGAACTGTGCAACATCTGGATTATATCATAGTTACACTAAAAAGGGCAGTTTATGATGGAAGGATTCTGACACGAAGGGAATTCTTGCTGCTTAAATATTTGAATGTACAAGATTGTTCAGACAATGTACTGAAAAACCTCAAACCACGAAAAAAAGAGGACATACTTTGGGACACTAGTTCAGCAGACATGCTTTATAACTCTTAGTTTCAATAAAGTTACTCCTGCATCAAATTGAGAACATTTTTGTACATTTTTTTCTTCTTTTTGTGTACTGAGAAAATGCACTGGACAAGTTTACTAGTGGCTAGGTAGATCAGATGGTACAGCTCTTGACTGGAGAGTCATGGGTTCTTGGATTTAAATCTCAGTGTAGTCTGCTGCATTTTCTCTTGGCTCCATGAAAAGAAGGTAGTACTATTTCCATTCCTGTCATATCAATCAGACTGTCACTCAAATAGTCTATTCCATTTAACACCCCCCTCCCTCCCCGACTGTAGTGCACTGACAACAGCATGTCTATCATTGAACAGCATAATAAATACACTTGACTAATTATTAATAATTGTCTCACTGTATGGGGAAACGGATGCTCCCTCAAACCAGTTTGGTTACTTCATTGTCAGAATTTTTTCTGGCATGAATCCAACTTATCTCCATAATTCATTGGAATTATCTTTGTGTACCTACACACTGCACATTTAAAATTCATTTTGATGCATCTTTGAAATAAATAAACTTCTTTAAAGTTCTAGGTTGTCACAATCATTGTCATTTTTTTAAACATAAAGTGAGAAACTCACTATCAGCAAATCATCATGATGTTTAAAAGTTTTCCATTTGGAAAGTTTGTTGCCATGTGCTGTATGGTATATTGACTTCAAGATGTGATCTGAGAGATTTTTTTTCTGTTTGTATGGCTTTGCCACAGACAAGGCTGCCTTATATTTTTTGAAACTAAGAGTTATTTAACTTGACTGATGAACCATATTGAATACAGAGGATTAGTCCAAATCAAAGGTCAACTGTTAGCATTGAATGTTACAATATAAAAATTAGTGAGATATTTTAATTCATAGCACCATGTCATATTCAAGATCTTGGACACAAAAAAATCTTATTCATACTTAGTTAAGTCATTTACAAAGAAATTTGACAATATACAGATGTAAGAAATATATATAAAGAAATTTTTCATTGAAGATGCCACAAAACACTCAAAAATACAAAAGAAATGCTGTGCTTTATGTACATTTACTGTTTGGATTGTGCATAGCGGAATTGATGAATTTCGGGGCTTTGTGAACGTAATATCAAAAGGGTATTATGAAGGGGGATGAAGTCTGTTTTTTGATGGCTGGACTGGTTTGTTTGTAGTATGTCTTGAAATCACTGCCTAAGCTATGGCTTACATCTGGAGTGCCTGTCAAAAACAACACCTAGTCAAACAACAGAGAAACGTTTGGTTAATTCATAGAGATATTTTAGACTCATAAAAAACACACACACACACTTGAAAACAATGGTTTAGAATTCTGTACAGTAAGCTGAAGCCATAAACAGTGGGAAAATAAAAGTATTATAAGCAAAAAAATGCAAATCAATACATTGTATACAAAAGCAATAGTGTTTGTTATATAGTGCAGCAAAAAGTGTCTGATATATAGGTAAATAGATAAAAATAAAACACTTCAGTCACGACAGTTCAATTGATAACAGTCTCCAAAAGCTCACAGCTTCTCCCAACAAAAAACTGCTTTCAATAAATTGGCAGTGTGTTAAAACTGCTTCCAATATAGGCTGTTGAGAGGACAATACACAAATCTATTAAAATCTGACACTGCCAAGGGCTAGCTGACTCATAATCATACAAGAAGTAAAAACAGAGGGTGTTCTTCTTCAAGCAACATTAAAATTAAAAGCAGCCAATGAGAAGTTTGTATAGATCAGCATCAGCCAATCACCTTGCTTGTAAGAAGTGTTAAATCAGCCAATTACAATAAAGCTTGCTGTAGAAGATCTCTGATTGGCCAGCTGCCTCAGTGTGGCTGGGCTTTTCCTTTGTTACCTACCAAGTTAAAAATACTGCTGCAATTGTTTGTGTTAACTGATGTTAGTGTGTTAATGCCATCAGACAGGCTAAAACAACAGCAATATAGACAAGACACCAAGCTCTTCACAAGTCACAGCACATAATTTAAACTCAGTGTAAAGCATTACTGATATACTGTGGATTTATTATTTTCATGGTAATTCAGTTTTCATGGTTTGCAATCCTGTATACCAGGATATTTTTCACCTTGTTTTATTTTTGCCTATTGCATAATCCTGAATGGATGAATTCACAACTGGGACAAAATTGTTTTTTTGCAATGTATCTGGGTGACAATAACATATGAGGAGGAAATTTTCAGTATGCAGTATTTAACAGTATAATCAAAAGAGATTCTGTTATGACCAAGTCTTATGAATTTAAGTCATCATGAATTTATAGCAAAAAATTAGCACCCCATAAAAATCATCCGAATTCTAGAAAACGATTAATCCCAATATATCAGCTAAATGTCAAATTTGTCTGTAAAAAGATGAGACAATATGATAAATGCATTAGTTACCCTGACAAAAATATATTAGGTGCTTCAATTCAGAAATTCTCCTTCTCCTGAAATGGAAGTGATCACAACCGTTCACAAGAAAGAACAGCATTTGACAGGTGTTTCCCATTGTGTTGAGATTCTTGTGTCCCTTGCAAGAGCTTCAATGATTTGCTAATGAAGAGTAGATATGTGGTCATGTGAGCT
Source organism: Ostrea denselamellosa (assembly GCA_024699665.1). NCBI lineage: Eukaryota > Metazoa > Mollusca > Bivalvia > Ostreida > Ostreidae > Ostrea > Ostrea denselamellosa. Next base: position 1,016,158 of record JAMZEH010000040.1, read on the forward strand.
AATGTCTGATGACAGCCTGATAGGAATGTGGATTGCTTATCAGAGGTATCCATGGGTTTTACCAGAAGATGCTGAAAAGCATGGACATTTCCTACCCTTCATTTATTTCTGTGAAGCAATCCTTTTACAGCTCTTAACCTAGGAGGTGTCACTTTATGTGTATTTTTGTTAAAGATGATTGAACAATGTTCATTGATTGTAGGGGTTTTGGCTGGTTGTGTTGCTGGTTCCATTACATGTGATGTGTTTGACACCAGAAGGTGATTCTTATATATGCGTTTCAGTGTGAGTGAAACATGTGGTTTCCTTCTGTTTACTGTATGAATGAAATTGGCAGGTACGTAGTTTTTTGTGTCTCTTTAAGTGAGACAAGTGGTCTCTTGTCCGTGTGAGTGAGATAGGTATGTGTGTGTGGTTCCTAATTTGTATGTTTGTGTGAGTGAAACAGGTGTGTGTGTGTGTGGTTCCTAGTTTATATGTTTGTGTGTGTATGTGGTTCCTAATTTGTATGTTTGTTTGTGAGAAATAAGTGGGTGTGTGGTTCCTAGTTTGTATGTTTGTTTGTGAGAAATAAGTGGGTGTGTGGTTCCTAGTTTGTATGTTTGTTTGTGAGAAATAAGTGGGTGTGTGGTTCCTAGTTTGTATGTTTGTTTGTGTGAGTGAGATAGGTGGGTGCGTGGTTCCTTGTTTATATATTTGTGTGCGAGTGAGACAGATGGGTAAGGGGTTCCTTGCATTTGTGAGATAACTGTGGAATTCCCTAGTGTGAGTAATACCATGAGTGAAATAGGTGCATAGGTTGAATGAGATAAGTGTATAGTTCTTTAGTGTGAATTTATACATGAGTGAGATGTAGTGTGTAGGTATAGTAAATTACACTGATAGCAAAATGGTGGGGGCAAACAATTTTGATTCATCATAAACGTAATTTATTATATCCAACAAGTTCATAATACTTTTTGAAACTACTGGAAATGAAAATCACTTCATTGTAATGTGAAGTCATTTTAAGCTTGATTGCTATAACTGTGTTTTACTGAATAATTGTGAGTGAGATAGATGCATAGTCTCTAGTGTGATTATAATCATGAATGAGATAGTTGTGAAATTCCCTAGTATGAGAATAATTATGTGCAGGTGTTAATTTCCTAATGTGAATACAACCGTGAGTGAGATAAGTGTGTAGGTACTTAGTGTAAGTGTAACTGTGAATGTGAAAGGCGTGTAGGTTCATAATGTACATATAATTGTGAGTGAGATAGGAGTGTAGGTTCATAATGTACATATAATTGTGAGTGAGATAGGAGTGTAGGTTCATAATGTACATATAATTATGAGTGAGATAGGTGTGTAGAATCATAATGTACATATAATTGTGAGTGAGATAGGAGTGTAGGTTCATAATGTACATATAATTGTGAGTGAGATAGGAGTGTAGGTTCATAATGTACATATAATTATGAGTGAGATAGGTGTGTAGAATCATAATGTACATATAATTGTGAGTGAGATAGGAGTGTAGAATCATAATGTACATATAATTGTGAGTGAGATAGGTGTGTAGGTTTATAATGTACATATAATTGTGAGTGAGATAGGTGTGTAGGTTCATAATGTACATATAATTGTGAGTGAGATAGGTGTGTAGGTTTATAATGTACATATAATTGTGAGTGAGATGGGTGTGTAGGTTCATAATGTACATATAATTGTGAGTGAGACAGGTGTGTAGAATCATAATGTACATATAATTGTGAGTGAGATAGGAGTGTAGGTTCATAATGTACATATAATTGTGAGTGAGATAGGAGTGTAGGTTCATAATGTACATATAATTGTGAGTGAGATAGGAGTGTAGGTTCATAATGTACATAAATTGTGAGTGAGATAGGTGTGTAGAATCATAATGTACATATAATTGTGAGTGAGATAGGAGTGTAGGTTCATAATGTACATATAATTGTGAGTGAGATAGGTGTGTAGGTTCATAATGTACATATAATTGTGAGTGAGATAGGAGTGTAGGTTCATAATGTACATATAATTGTGAGTGAGATAGGAGTGTAGGTTCATAATGTACATATAATTGTGAGTGAGATAGGTGTGTAGAATCATAATGTACATATAATTGTGAGTGAGATAGGAGTGTAGGTTCATAATGTACATATAATTGTGAGTGAGATAGGTGTGTAGGTTCATAATGTACATATAATTGTGAGTGAGATAGGAGTGTAGGTTTATAATGTACATATAATTGTGAGTGAGATAGAAGTGTAGGTTCATAATGTACATATAATTGTGAGTGAGATAGGAGTGTAGGTTCATAATGTACATATAATTGTGAGTGAGATAGGTGTGTAGGTTCATAATGTACATATGATTGTGAGTGAGATAGGAGTGTAGGTTTATAATGTACATATAATTGTGAGTGAGATAGGTGTGTAGGTTCATAATGTACATATAATTGTGAGTGAGATAGGAGTGTAGGTTCATAATGTACATATAATTGTGAGTGAGATAGGAGTGTAGGTTCATAATGTACATATAATTGTGAGTGAGATAGGAGTGTAGGTTCATAATGTACATATAATTGTGAGTGAGATAGGAGTGTAGGTTCATAATGTACATATAATTGTGAGTGAGATAGGTGTGTAGGTTCATAATGTACATATGATTGTGAGTGAGATAGGTGTGTAGGTTCATAATGTACATATAATTGTGAGTGAGATAGTTGTGTAGGTTTATAATGTATATATAATTATGAGTGAGATAGCTAAAGTGGTTCCTTTTTAAGAGGTTCTGTATCAGAATATTACTACTGATGGAGAGGTGCTCACCTGAAGAGGCAGGGCTTGTTGTTTTGGAGGTGCTAGTACTGCTGTCTCCTTTGGTGGAGTTAGAGTGGTGACCGGAACACTGAGCGTGGAGACCACAGCTGGGCTTGGTGGCCTTGGGAAGGTCAGCGGCACATTTTAGTAGACTGTAAACTGGATCAATCTCCCCCGCTGAAAAAAATGAAATAAACCTTTCATATACAATATCATAAAACATAATGCATTTACTATGGCCTAGTGAGTCTGATTTGTCTTATATTCTGATATCTATATCAAAAACTCTGGGCTCAGTCCTTAATATACAGAAATGGGCTAACTCTGGGCTCAGTCCTTAATATACAGAAATGGGCTAACTCTGGGCTCAGTCCTTAATATACAGAAATGGGCTAACTCTGGGCTCAGTCCTTAATATACAGAAATGGGCTAACTCTGGGCTCTTTGTCCCCAGTATTAATAATTACATTGCTGCTGCTATAGAGCAGTGCACAGTACAATGACTAATTGCATGGGCCTCATTTCATTGTTTTTGTAGTATACCCACAAAGTCGTCATATCCTCTACAATGGGGATCACTTTACTTGTGTTCTGAAAAGTTTAAATTGTCTGTCATCATTACTTTCTTGAAAGTACAGTTGAAAGAAAATATGGTGGATTATTCATATATCTGTGACGTCTTACAAGATGAATTAATGATCTACTGCTAAAATTAATAATTAATTTTGGATAATTTACAACAAACTGTACAAACACTTCTGTAATTTAAATGTTTTAAAACATGGTCAGAATTACAGAGCCAAAGTAGACTATTCATAGCTGTTCAACATGGCTGACACAGCTGTATAATACGCTCTGTGTCTTTGTTGACTTATTCCCCCAAAATAAACACCTGAGTATAATTCTTACAAAGCAAAACACTGTGCTCTATCTACGAACAATCAAAAGTTCCAATAAATGTATTTACAGCACACATCCCTCCCAAGTTTGCCCACCATGAAGTACCAATGATTCAACAAGACAGGTGCTCTCCTGCATCCACATCTGGAAACTAAGCTACCCCCCCTATTTCTTTTTTCCCCCCTTTTTTATATTTACCAGCTAAACAGACTATATCTCAATACTTGCAACAAGCTATCTTACTGTGTTAACATCAAATGATATGTTTTTTAAATCTTCATATAGACTAATGATATAATGTTTAGTTTTTAAACAAGTTATCTTTAATTTTTGTTTTATCAGAAGAATTAAATATTGGCTGTGGCATATAATGTTTATTTAATTATTGGTCTTCACATGAGCGAAATATTCTCACTGAGACACAAAGCACAAAAAGCGATCAAACTGTTTATGGAAATATAATAAACACTTCTAGGAAACAGAAAATTAATGATATAGCTAGCAAGTTATGTAACATGTGTCATGCGATTGACATGGTAACAGATAGCAAACGAGAGAAGATGGTAGGAGCTTGGGTCCCATTACTGGAGAGTTTTCTGCCAAGAAAACACTAAAAACATCACAATAAATACACGATACACTTGGTCCACTTATGTAAACCAAATGTCTTTCAGCAGGTCAACAATTAATTTCCTGATAAGAACGAGCATTGCAGGTAGAAAAGGCATATTGTAGGGAAGAAGGTCTATTATTTTTGCATGTATGTTTTCTGTGAATAGCAAACAAAGCATAACAAAACAAGAGACAAAGTCTGCAGAAATTAGCTACATATTACAGAATCTGTGCCAACAACTCCAAGGGGAATCCTGCCGAGAGAGAGCGCATTTAAATGATTTTTCCATTGCCATTGTGCGTCATCACTGCCTACAAAGAGTCCGCACATAAATGCAAAAGTACACAATAAAACACTCTTCATCAGGAAAAAAACATTCAAATCTACACTGTGATTATAAAAGTATCAAAAACTTGAATCATACTAAATGACCTTTTAGGTACTCCCTTGCCATTGGGGTCCCAGAATGCAGTGTTAAAAATTTCTTCAGCCACTAGCCAATTTATAAAGAGGCAAACTGTCTACTTTAATTCAAGTGTGATGAGGAGAAAGGTTTTTGCTCACAATTTTCTCAGATAATATATGGGAACCCAAAATATAGGCTAATTCAAGTGTGAAGTAGGTGCTTAAAGGTCAGCATGAAGACCACAGCCTCGGGATCATCTCTCTTAGGTCATGCAATAATAAAACTTTTGTAGAAGGCACTTGTCGATACAGCAAATTTTGGTTACACAGAATGATTTGAAAATTCCCTGCCATTTCCTTTATGTATCTTTGCAAACACGAGGGATCCTCAGTTATATCACAAACATCAATTTCACACACAAAAAAAAAAAAACCCAACAAAACTTCATTTATTAAAATCTGAATGTAAGAGAGTGAGAAAAAGAGAGATGGACATTGACTTTCCAATTAGTCCCATGAAGAATATTTCACTTGATCAATTTCCTGCAAGAAAACGTGAAATAACCTCCCTCAATTCTTATTCTCTCAATTAAATTGCTTTTACAGCTTCTATCGTGTTTACATTTACATGCATAAATATCTAATTTAAAAATCAAGCAGAGCAGACTTTCAGTTCATGTATCTTTCTTCAAATCTTCCAAAGAATATCCATTTTTGGCCCTAAAATGGCACGACACTGATCACGTAATTGAAATATACAATATTCAGAGAGTCCATGTCATAATAGTGCCCATCTTTGCTTTACTATGACATCACAACCTACTAAAACTGTGTCATGTCTTATTGTAAGCTGTGGCATATTATAGCTGTTAGGAACACTGTGATGTCACAAGCATAAGGAAACCCGAGCAAATTAGAAACTCACTGGAAATGGGATTTATAGAATTTTTCATTTCTCTCAATTTCCTTCCCAATTCTCTTTCCACTTTGATAAAATTTTATTTGTATAGTGCTTTGGAATTTTCAAATATTGATAAGCATTGAAGGTATTGATTAAGCTAGTAAATGAGAGTACACAAAGTTTAGTGTTGCCCTAGTTAAATATTGAACTCAACTTGAGTACATTAATTCCCATGGTGTATTAAGTACATAAATATTCTATTTATTGTGTTTTGAAAAAAAATACTATTGACAAGTTTTCTCATAAAATCAGAAAATGTCAATTTTTTAAAAATGTATTATTAACTATACTTTTGTCTAAAACAAAACATCTAAAAAGGTGCTGAAAAAGTATTGAAGGGATATCCATTCTTATCATCTGTGTGTATTTCAGACAGAAAGCAATATCCAGAAATGTTCAGCAGGAATGTAATATGTCAATCAGTTTTAACTGATTTTCAGGGGAGATGACTACACATACTCCATAACATTGACAAAAACCCCTCATGTGAATTGGACATATCAGTATTGAGGGTCCACTATGATTTTACCAAGAATGAGAATTTCATCAACAAATAATCTATTTATGGCCTAGTCTTGCATATCCTTAATGGTCTGAAAATTTTGAGATAGTCAGAAACAAAATGAGAATTAATGTTCCCAAAATACAATCTCTGCGAAAATAGTAAAATAAAATATGTTGGTTTCAGAGGTAGTTTATGCTTAAAAATCATGAGGCAATATACAGAAACTAAAACTATTTTCACATACATATTTGCAATATCAAAATAAGCTAATGCCTCAACCACAGTTTCTAAAATGTTGAAAAATATTGATTTTTAACCTACTGAAAGAAATTGGTAGGGAAATACACATTTGTGTATGATGTGAACTAAGGATTCCTTGCTTAGAAAATAAGTGGATTTATTTAGAGGTATCAAGGGATTCAACAAAGGGAGATAAGTGCAAATATCACAAAGCCTGGGGATTACTATCTGTATGAAATGTAAAGTGAACAAAGTATCACCATAACATAATTAAATACTATGTTTTGGCGAGATTTAGAAATTAATGAGGAATAAAGTGCTATGACTACAACAAGAGGTCTACAGGCTTCATTGCTCACCTGAGTATTAGTTAAAAGCATCACTAGTCCTAAGGGCTATGAAATGTAGAAAAAAAGTCCCTGTTTTGAATATCTAAGTAAAATTCTTAATATTCAGGAAGAGTATAAAACAAGATGTATTTTTAGAATTTAAATGCCCTCAAAAGTCCCTATACCAATGAAAGGCTTTACATAATATATGTAACACTAACACAATATGACTAATTTGGACCCGTCCTGAAGTCAAAACCCTGGGGTTGCGAAATTCACAATTTTGGTATATCTTTTTCTGCTTTTCCTAAATATCCATTTAGTTTTCAAACTGTATCAGCAAACTTCAAATCATCTTTTAAATGATAAAGATAATAATCACTATATATAATAATAATTTGGCTCCACCTTGGAATCAATATCAAATCTGAAAAGAATTGCAATGACAGTTATCAAGAAGAAGTTAAAAATGTTCCATTGTTAACACATTTAATCAACGACCATTTTACCCTAATACCAAAACCCCTACCTCCAGGATCATGAAATTCACAATTTTGGTAAAGGGTTATCAGCTACCTGCTTATTCTAAATATCCATAGAGTTTCAATTTAGTATGAATAGCATTAAAGATGTTTTTTAAATGTTTTACACATAAACACTCGATACCAAATTTGGCCTCATCCTGGAGTCAGAACTTCTACCCCAAGTATCGTGAAATTTACAATTTTGGTAGAGGTCTTCCTGCTCTACATCACTATACATTTAGCTTTTCTTAGACATGTGTGGTTGTAGAGAAGATTTTTGATAATTGGTCAGTTGTAGACAGTTTTTGCCCCTCTCCTAAGGCCCTGAGGATACAGGAGTCCTGAAATATACAATTTATGCCCCCCCCCCCCCCCCCCCCCCCCCCAAGGTGCTTCATACCAAATCTGAAAAGAATTGGAATAGTAGCTATCAAGAAGTTAAAAATGTTCAATTGTTGACACACAGCATTGGACAGAGACCAATCTGCCCTGGAAATTCTTAGAATGTTGAGTCAGTAAATTCGACTGACTTCCTATATATAACATTGTGGCCATAGTGATCTGTTAAATTGTAACATCATAATCTACAAAAAAATTTCAAGATTTTGCCCAGTTTCTTCAGCTAGTCTTTCAATTGCAACATGAAGGGAGAAAATGCAACAGATCAGATCAAGTTTGGAATCCAGGTCCCCTGAATCTCTAGTCAGGTGCTCTATCAACTAAGCCAACTCAGACCACTGGTGATCAAACCTGGCTTGCCAATACATTCCTCCCTCCTTAAATTGTCTTTATCCTAAAAGACGCACAACTCAGATTCTTTGACCCTGGCAGGCCTTTCACCTGTAAGTCCATATGTAGTGCCAAATTAACATAAAATCAAATAATTGATGATATCTTTAATTATCTGAAAATATTTTCAATTTACTTGATGTATGCAACAAATCAATTAAAGATCTTAAATAATTATATCTTCATTTCTGAATTATTGTGCACATTAAGTGAAATGTTGATTAGTATTAATTATTCTGTTGAACTGATGAGCACTATAATTGAATTGTTGCTTTCTTTAAATGAATTGATGATATTAATAATTGAATTAATGGGCACTATAATTCAAATGAATACAGCAATAATTTTATTAATATGCACAGTAATTGAATTACTGCTCTCTTCAATTGAATTAATGATATTAATTTAGTTGATGCATGCAATAATTCTTTAAGAGAGAGCATGTATATAATTAAAGATATCTTCAATTCAACATATCCATAATTGAAGTAATGATCTTTTTAATTGAATTGCTGCTCTCCTTAAAAGAATAGATGCATGCACAAATTCCTTATACAAAAGCATTTTATATAATTAAAGATATTTTCAATTGAATTAAAGAGATCATTAAAATCATTTATACCAAGATCCAAATTAAAGTTTGCAAGTAGTAATTCCACAACATTGATGTGCACATCAATTGAATTGATGAGAGTAATAATTTATTTTATGCGCGTATCAATTCAATTGATGAAAGCAATAACGGAATTAATGATATCTTCAAATAATTAAAGGTACCTTCAGTTGAATTAAATATATCATCAAGTCAGTTATACCAAGCTCTAACTTAAGTTTGCAAGCAGTAATTCCACCACATTGATGCACAACTGATGCACAAGTGATGAAAGCAACGACTGATTTGATAGACTCATCTATTTAGTTGATGATAGCCATAGCTGAATTGATAATATCTTCAAAATTAATAATTAAAGAGATCTTCATTTAATTTGGTGCTACATAAGTCCAGGGGTGGTCAATGGCACCTAATGTAACAGGGAGATGCAAAGGACCACACGGGATTTGAACCCATGCACCCTGAATTTCAAGTGAGGTGCTCTATCAACAGAGCTAACAGGGCATTGGCAATTGACCCCATCTGATTTCCACAAGGTAATTATAGATCCACATCATACCACCTAGACACCACTATTTTTAGGTTATGGATATGCCAGAATGATAGGAAGAGGCAGAGAGAGAGGAAAGGATGGGAAAACAACATGAAAGAATGGACTGGCCTCAAGCAGAAAGCTGAGAACTGGCAGGAGTGGAGGAAGCTGATTGACAGATTTACAATGGTGCCCCATTGGTCAGCCAGACTATGAGAGAGGTGACGGTATGCCAGATAGACCATGCTTGCATGGGTCGATTCTATGCAAGAACCAAAAGTGGGCATATTTCCTGGTACTCAGTCAATAATCTTTTTATCACCATTTTCTTCGAATTCTCTGCACTTGTAATTCTATAAGCACACATTTCTTTACATTTTCAGAAGCAGATGAACTGTTTACATTCATTATTTGTACACAGATGTGACATCACAGTCACAGTGTTATGTAAGCATATGTGACATCACAACATCGAAATATGTAAAATTTCTGCATACATGTATACCTATTATTATTTGTGTCATTTTACAGATCATATTTCAAAACTGTGATGGTAAACTCATGTGCATCATATCACTAGATAGTCAACATTCCTCTAACAAAAATCTATTTGACATATTTAGCAGAAAATGAGCAAAACCAAAAATTTTGTGATGCATTTCAAACTCAGTAGAAGTGAACAGGTAGAGCTATTTTTTCTAAACAAGAATACATGAAACAAAGAGACTGCATTTTCTAACTTGGAAAGCTCTTGTTTCCAATAAGGGGAAGCTACTCATGGCAAATGTACCAGTATTCTAACTTACTTGTACTCCAGCTACAACATGTGTAAAAAAAAAAAAAAAAAATTCTTTGGACCTTTAATATTCATTAACCCTTGTAATCCCTTTCTTAATGATCAATATATATAAAAACTTCTGCTATTTAAAAAAAATTGTCAAAATTGGTGCCAAATTATAGTACAATATAGCAAACTCCGCATCTGTCTGTTAAAGCCTATAACTTGTAGAGTTTCTTTGATACCCAGTCTTCAATGTCACATCTAACATAAAGACATTCAGCTAAAAGATGATCCACATGATCAATTGTAATTCCAGGTCCATTAAATGAACACATGAAGGGGGATTCAATCAATTTTACACAAAATCTTTAAAGACGATAGTTTGTAGGTAATATTTTCATATAAAATTTGACACTATAACCACTGAAATTTATATTCTTGGGTTACTTTAAATGAAAGTTGAACTACAACATATTTCAATGCAATCGTTTTCAAAAAAATTATACTCATTCTCCTCCCACTCTGATAAATTTGTTTGTTTGTTTGTTTACATTCCTTTGAAACACAAATTTTTTTTTACTCACATTGAAATGTCACCAGCTGTAGGTGAAGTACCACAAATTTAGACCTATGCTTAGCGCTCAGGGCCATAGCAGTGAGGGTTCTTTAACATGCCAACGCTTGCTGTGACATGGGACCTCCAATTTTAAGGCCATATCTGAAAGACCCTTGACTCTCACTTCTAAATGCTGAGAGTTAGGCAAAGGATCAATGACTATTATGCTTACGTCTTAGTGGCACAAGCGAGGCCCGAACTCACAACCTTTCGGTCATGAATCAAATGCTCTACTACTGAACTATCATGACTGGTCGTCTACTTGATATAAAAAAGGTAATAGCAGATTGCGTTACTAAACAAATCCTCATTTCATGAAATAATTTCTTTGTTTATCATGAAATCTGTAATTCAAGTGTTCGTTTGAATACCAATCCATTATAATCACATCACTCTTTATGATAAAGGCAATTTACAAATGGAAATAAATTACTTTTTCCAATATATTTGTTGTCTATTACATGTAGTATATACATCAAACAGGTGTTTGTTTACATAAAGATAAATGGATATACATTTCTGAAATAATTGAATTGAATGTGATGTGAAATATGATGATTAAGATATTCTTTTTATTTTCAAATAAGACAGTTTGCACACAAAAGCATTGTAACATCATGATTTCACATGACTTTGCAAATTTAAAATTCATGCATTCAAAATCATTAAAAATAAATTTTGGGTTTAAAATTAAATAATGAGGAATGAAATTAAATTTCAGAAAAAAATTAAATAGTACAAGTTTTAACTACTCAAAATATGTTTTTATTTAAAAAATAAATTTCATCATTGAAAATACAATACGGTATGAACTGCTATGCTTCATGCCAGCACACTTCATGAAGCATGCTAATGTTTCATGAAAAGTATTCTAGCATGAAGTATTGCAGTTCATACCCTCATGCATTTTTCAAAAATGAAATATATTTTTCTACTTTCATTTTCATCAGAATTCCCAATTCCCTATAACACAAATAATGAAGGTGTCTCTAGGAATTTCCAATAAACAAGTTTGTCTGTATTTCAATACACAACATACTCATTCAGCCTAATCACATTAACAAGGTGTATATAATTACCACAACATAATCATTTACTGCAACAAATTATTCACAAAGCAAATTGGCACTGTGGTTCTCTGACCATGATATATAAGGGGTATAAAGCTATGAACATCTGTATATTAATTGCTCTCTGGAGACAAGGAACAGGATCTTGGGGCCATAAATAACCCAATGATATCCCAAGTCAGTCACTGAGTGATAGGCCAACACAAGACACTATAAACAAGAGATAGAGATATATGTATTTTCTTTGTAATAATGGGAAGAAGACCAAGATAATAACTGGAGCTGATTCAGAGAGCAAAATATTAATGTGTGAGGTGGGCCAAATTCCATAAAAAAGTACATTTCAACTCTGTAATCTGGAATACATAATTCTTAATGTTTGCTCTCTCAATTACAGAAAAATTTAGATTTAGGCATTAATTCATAACATCTGACAGTATGAAAATTTGTATTCTAGCCTGTTTTTAGTTGGGTGTTGGAAGCAATTGACATTGCATGTCAGTGAGTAATTGATCAGAGATCACGATTCGAACCCTTTTAAGATAGGTAATTACTATTTCTTTGCTAAATATGAAGAGAGGGAGATAAAAAGAGAGAAAAAAAGACAAAAAGAGAAATAAAGATGTCTAGGTGTTGTTGTGAGTTGACAAAATAAATTATCACAATAGACAGAAAACGTATATATATATATAAAACACTCCATGCACTAATACCATTAATCAATCAATTGATCAAAATCTATCAATCAACAAACTAATCAATCAAACTCACATTCTATGTTCTCCTCCACCTCGGCTTCCTGGGAATTTTGTTTCTTCTTTATTAAACTTCCTTTCTTGGTCTGGAACACAAGAGAAAAAAATAAAAATAAATAAACCATTATCTGGAATGAAAATCTGACCATCACAGCTTTAAGATTAATCGGCACACTTGGAAAAATTCCCTTGATTCAAATGAAATCAAGATGCTTTTACGAGTGAATTGCACACATTAACCATTTGTACTATATCATATGACGTCAGATTATAAAATTTAAGTCATGGTTATATTAGAGTAATGAACCATCTTGCCACATGCCACTGTGGATTTTGAGAATCTTCTGTCTGTAAATGATTCTCTACACACGTAGAAACCTTCCCAGGGTATTTATGTATCAGTACCTCAGTATCAGGAATTGTCAATTTCCAAGGATTTTTGAAAAAATAAATACAGTGAACTTGAAAATATGTATATTTTGTAAACATTATAATATGGTCCTTTCGTTATCATACAGGAGCATGATTGATCATTCATCATGTCCAAATATAAGTGTATACAATCTTCATTCTAATAAGATGTGCCCTACAATACAATACAGGTGTACTCTACAATACAATACAGGTGTACTCTACAATATGACATAGGTGTAACCTACAATAAGATACAGGTGTACCCTACAACATAATACAGGTGTACCCTACAACATAATACAGGTGTACCCTACAACATAATACAGGTGTATCCTACAACATAATACAGGTGTACCCTACAACATAATACAGGTGTACCCTACAACATAATACAGGTGTACCCTACAACAAAATACTGGTGTACCCTACAACATAATACAGGTGTATCCTACAACATAATACAGGTGTACCCTACAACATAATACTGGTGTATCCTACAACATAATACAGGTGTATCCTACAACATAATACAGGTGTACCCTACAACATAATACAGGTGTATCCTACAACATAATACAGGTGTATCCTACAACATAATACAGGTGTACCCTACAACATAATACAGGTGTATCCTACAACATAATACAGGTGTATCCTACAACATAATACAGGTGTACCCTACAACATAATACAGGTGTACCCTACAACATAATACTGGTGTATCCTACAATGTAATACTGGTGTACCCTACAATGTAATACAGGTGTACCCTACAACATAATACAGGTGTACCCTACAATGTAATACAGGTATATCCTACAACATAATACAGGTGTATCCTACAACATAATACAGGTGTATCCTACAACATAATACAGGTATATCCTACAACATAATACAGGTGTATCCTACAACATAATACAGGTATATCCTACAACATAATACAGGTGTATCCTACAACATAATACAGGTGTATCCTACAACATAATACAGGTGTACCCTACAACATAATACAGGTGTATCCTACAACATAATACTGGTGTATCCTACAATGTAATACTGGTGTACCCTACAATGTAATACAGGTATATCCTACAACATAATACAGGTGTATCCTACAACATAATACAGGTGTACCCTACAACATAATACAGGTGTACCCTACAACATAATACAGGTGTACCCTACAACATAATACTGGTGTATCCTACAAAATAATACTGGTGTACCTTACAATGTAATACAGGTGTATCAGAAAATTTCATATATGTATATCATATATCAAATGTATCATAGAAGTGCAGAATTAACACAATGCCGTACAATGAAGTGTATCAAGGAGCACAGAAAATAAATTTCATTTTTGAAAATACATTAGGATATGAACAGCAGTGCTTTATGCTGGCACACTTCATGAAGCATTTCAGCATTTCATGAAAAGTATTGCCAGCATAAAGCATTTTTGTTCATACCCTATGTATTTTCAAAAATGAAATTTACTTTCTATTTCCATTTCTGATTGGAATTCCCATCAAAGTGTAAAATATCAAATGTGTTTGAAATATAAATATTAAAGTGTATCATGTATACAATGTCTTCCATGTGTATCATACACAGACGAGACGAAAATAGTAAAGTTTTAAAATGATGTCATATATTGATGTGCATCACGTTGATATGAAACAAAAATACGAGACACCAGTGTTCGGTCAGAAAGCATGATTGATTACGCTTTGTTGGATTCTGTAATTAATAATTCTGATTTTGTTGTATATATAACTTATCCAAGTGTTTATTCTGTCTAAAACATTACCTGTCTAAAATTCTCCACCACTGCACCTGACCAACAGCTCTTAAACAAGTTCATTTTCCCATCACTTAAAACATTTTCTGAATCACAACAGAGATATGGGTAGCCTCACAATGGCTAACAACAAAGTTATAAATGCAAAAGAAAGTTCAGAAGAATACTTCCACAAGAAAACCAAATTATAAATAATTATGATTATCAATATAAACTCATCCCTAAGATGAGAATGCCAGCAAAAATTGTTTCAATTTGCTACAACTACAGAAATAGCCTAATAGTATCCTTGTACTTTCTGCATTTACTTTCATATATGGAGATAATTTGGTTCTATTCCCCAAACTCATATAAACTTATATATCTAAATATAACCAAACCATTTACTTGATAAGAAAATGAATATTTCACACATTCTCTGTTTCATCCTGTCATAAGCAAAACAACAGTTAGATATCCATACTTAATCATTAAACAGGATTTTGTAAGATCCCAAACTTCTCTCCAGTACTATATTTGGAATGATAGTTTAATTCCTATCTGACTCCTCAAATATTGATAGACAAAGAGTGACTCTTTCAAATTCTGTGTCCATTGGTATTTGGGCAAATTTTAATTTAAATTCTGGATTCATTACTGTTTGAGAGACAAATCTAAAATTTGATGGTTCCACTACCATTTGAATGATACATTTTACATCTTAGATTCACAACTACTGCAAACGTATGCTTTTACATGTGATACTTATTTCTGCTAAGTCTGCAGTAATATAAAATCTGAGCAATTTCATATCAGTGGTTGTAAAGTATGTAAACTATGCTCATGCAAGCCAAATGCAACTCCGCAAAATCTCGTACCAGTGGATAAAAAACAAAAATGATAATGTGCAAAATTATGACTCTGAGAAATATATATCTCTACAGTATTTGAGGGAAATGTTTTATATCCTACTACTACTGAAGATTCCTAAATATATATGAAGAAATTATCATCATAATTTCGCAAGAAGCACCACTAGTGAAATAAAATTACTTTTACATTTTACCACTTGTAATATGTATATAGAGATGTACTGACCACTTGTAATATATTTAGAGATGAACTGATCATGGTGATGTAACATCTCTTCATAGCAGTGTACTGACCATATGTAATGTTTATCTATAGCAGGGCACTGACCATATGTAATGTTTATCTTTAGCAGGGCACTGACCATATGTAATGTTTATCTTTAGCAGGGCACTGACCATCTGTAATGTTTATCTATAGCAGGGCACTGACCATCTGTAATGTTTATCTATAGCAGGGCACTGACCATCTGTAATGTTTATCTATAGCAGGGCACTGACCATCTGTAATGTTTATCTATAGCAGGGCACTGACCATCTGTAATGTTTATCTATAGCAGTGTACTGACTATCTGTAATGTTTATCTATAGCAGGGCACTGACCATCTGTAATGTTTATCTATAGCAGAGTACTGACCATCTGTAATGTTTATCTATAGCAGTGTACTGACTATCTGTAATGTTTATCTATAGCAGGGCACTGACCATCTGTAATGTTTATCTATAGCAGTGTACTGACCATCTGTAATGTTTATCTATAGCAGAGTACTGACCATCTGTAATGTTTATCTATAGCAGTGTACTGACCATCTGTAATGTTTATCTATAGCAGGGCACTGACCATCTGTAATGTTTATCTATAGCAGGGCACTGACCATCTGTAATGTTTATCTATAGCAGGGCACTGACCATCTGTAATGTTTATCTATAGCAGTGTACTGACCATCTGTAATGTTTATCTATAGCAGTGTACTGACCATCTGTAATGTTTATCTATAGCAGGGCACTGACCATCTGTAATGTTTATCTATAGCAGAGCACTGACCATCAGTAATGTTTATCTATAGCAGGGCACTGACCATCAGTAATGTTTATCTATAGCAGTGTACTGACCATCTGTAATGTTTATCTATAGCAGTGTACTGACCATCTGTAATGTTTATCTATAGCAGTGTACTGACCATCTGTAATGTTTATCTATAGCAGAGCACTGACCATCAGTAATGTTTATCTATAGCAGGGCACTAACCACCTGCAATGTTTATCTATAGCAGTGTACTGACCATCTGTAAGTTTATCTATAGCAGGGCACTGACCATCTGTAATGTTTATCTATAGCAGAGTACTGACCATCTGTAATGTTTATCTATAGCAGGGCACTAACCACCTGTAATGTTTATCTATAGCAGTGTACTGACCATCTGTAATGTTTATCTTTAGCAGGGCACTGACCATCTGTAATGTTTATCTATAGCAGGGCACTGACCATCTGTAATGTTTATCTATAGCAGTGTACTGACCATCTGTAATGTTTATCTATAGCAGAGCACTGACCATCAGTAATGTTTATCTATAGCAGGGCACTAACCACCTGCAATGTTTATCTATAGCAGTGTACTGACCATCTGTAATGTTTATCTATAGCAGGGCACTGACCATCTGTAATGTTTATCTATAGCAGGGCACTAACCACCTGTAATGTTTATCTATAGCAGTGTACTGACCATCTGTAATGTTTATCTTTAGCAGGGCACTGACCATCTGTAATGTTTATCTATAGCAGGGCACTGACCATCTGTAATGTTTATCTATAGCAGTGTACTGACCATCTGTAATGTTTATCTATAGCAGAGCACTGACCATCAGTAATGTTTATCTATAGCAGGGCACTAACCACCTGCAATGTTTATCTATAGCAGTGTACTGACCATCTGTAATGTTTATCTATAGCAGGGCACTGACCTTCTGTAATGTTTATCTATAGCAGTGTACTGACCATCTGTAATGTTTATCTATAGCAGGGCACTGACCATCTGTAATGTTTATCTATAGCAGTGTACTGACCATCTGTAATGTTCAGTAACATTTATTTGTAGCAGGGCACTGACTATCTATAATGTTTAGTAACATTTATTTGTATCGGTATAATGTCTATAGAGATGCACTGGCTCTCGTAGCCCTTCAGCTAACTATGTAGTGCATTTTCTTTCATCAGGAATAAATCCAATTATCAAACTCTAGTCACTCACTCTTTTCTATCTGCATATGAAGGGTAATCAAAAAGTTTGGGACCTACATCTCTGTATATGTGGTATGTAAATAATCACAGTGCAAACTAAAATGAAGTTTTGCATGCAGTTAATTCTCATCAATTCTTTCGTGAATAGGAAAATGTGGCAGTATAACGAATTTAGTGACGAACTGAAAACAGAGCATATCAAATATTTTAATCATACACATTTAATATTGATTTGAACACCTTGAAATATTTATGATATGCATGTTCATTGTAGGTAAAATATTTTGTTGCATTATATATGCAGCCATTTTTGAATTTAAAAATATTGCCATTATGATCTGTATAAAGCACTTCTCTTAATTATTTTGTATTCATTTGCACTTTATATAGAACGACTACATCTTGTGAATAAAAGTATAGTTCCTTTTTGACTCCCTCATCATTCTGACTTTCACAGAAGTCAGAGGAATACAGTCTCCAAGCAAACAAACATAAATGTTCACATTCATTTGTTTCATCTGAAATTGAAAGCACCCACTTCTGTGATGATGCATGGCTGAAGTTTAAAATTTCTTCTGAACAGAAAACAACACTTATCCCTATTAAACAATTATCTTGTTTTTTAAAGTTTTTAAAATTACCTGGACTATTAAGCCTACTGTTGGCATTTCACTGGAGATCTAAAGTGACTACAAATTGAGTTTCATTGATCACACACTTTTGGCATTACATCGAGACATTTGACACCCTGATATGGATATTTGTTTTGAAAACAGGGTGGAGAATGACAGTATGAAAATTTGGCATTATAACAGAATTTTATAGCAGGAAAACAACGAAGCACCAATAATTCCAGAATTAACTGTATATTGTACAAATAAACCTAGCATGGAAAGTATACAGCTCACGTATGATAATGTTACACCACACTATAAAATAATGCTAATTAATATGCATATATAAAATGGATAAGTCAGATGTATATTATAAATTTTTTTTCTTGCAAGTAAATGTTTTTTTATTGGCATTGATTAGGTTAGGATCTAACAAAGAATTGTTATAAAGTTCTACATGAAACTTGTCAGTATGGATGTAAATTGAAAGGTCAGTTAGTATATAGTCAGTAAGAAAAAAAGAAGAGAAATTTATTCTATCACTCTTTATTCGTTATTCATCAGATATTCACTAACTATTGATTCAGTGGTAGGTAATTTCTTGAAGTCAGTCAGTAGTATAATTCCTGAACAAAGGCAACATCATCTGGAAATGTCAATAACTATGTTCAATGGCAGAAAAATAAATAAATAAATAAATCGGAAGTAAATTGATTTCTCCTTGTTTTTGTGCTTTTATTTCTCAATGACAATTCCATAAGTATGTTAAGTAGATCATAGACTGCTTCATCTTATGCCATTGTCTGTTTATATTCATTTACTATGTAAATAAAGGGCCGCTACACTTGGATTCCTTATACCATCGAAACACACATGATTATTATCAGAATTATTAATACTTAGGACACAAACATCAGTTTCGTTCATGAATATTGTTTGGTTTCTGTCAAATTTATAAACACAACTATTTTGATATACTGCAAACTTATTATAAAAAATAAATAAATAAATATTCCATTTAAGTAGATTGAGTGAAATAATTATACAACACTAGTTTAATGCATTAATTGATATCTCTATCATTTTGTAATAGGAAAAAAGTTACTCTTTCCTAACAATTTAAAAATTTCTTTAAGAAGGTAACAACCACGGATGTGCACAATATACACAGGGTTAGTTAGTTTTTAAAATGCTGGAATTTGCACACTATACACTATACTTTATGATATTTCTTAATTACAACTGGCTCTCTGTAATTATAATTAGCTGGATATCTGCAAGTTACTGGTGACAACTATGCACAGTTATCCAATCAGAAATGCAGGCTGTGAAGAGATAGTGTGCTATGATTGATCCACTCTGAATTCCTTTTGCACCAAAGTTAATCTCACCAAGCCACAACAGTCTCCATTGAAACACTGGGTATTTGATTTCTAAATTACCCACCTTACAGTCCAGATATGGTGATTTGTGACTTCTGGCTATTTCCTGTTTTGAGAGATAACCTTCATGGAGAGAAACATGAAACCCAAGAAGACCTGGGGGAAGTCATGAACAACATGACAGGAAGGGTTCATGTGAAGGCTTGAACCATGTGTTTTGAACATGGACATAATGATGGTAGAAGCACATAAAAGCTCGTTTTAATGAAGCTTCAATGGTGCAAATTCACTGGAAGGCAATAAATTATGTAGTAGAATTGATGTTCAATATCAGTCTGGATAGTTCAATGGTTACAACTTAGAGCACCTAATTAGCAATGCTGGGGTCTAGAGTTCAATTCCCAATCAAGCCAACGTTTCTCCTTTCTCATTACAGATTGTGCTGTGGCCAAACCTGCTCAGGATTATGGTCAAGATGAACTTGTGTCATTGTCTTCAGAGACAATGACTCTTTAAGGAGGGAGGTATATAGTAGAATTGGTGGACCACGGATATTGGTCAGGATAGCTCAGTGGTTAAAGCACTTGATTAGTAATGTGGAGTTTGGGGTTCGATTCCCAGTCTGACCATATATCTTCTCCTTTCCTATTACAATTATTTCAGTATTTAGAAAACATCAATGAGAACACAAGGAATGGACATCATACTTTTTGAGGGCGACTCTGATTGGAGTGTCAACATGCATTTCACAACATGGCAAATTCAAGGAGGTTTACTACATCATTAAAATGGCTAACTTCCTTTTAAAATATGAATGAAAATATAGATACAAGCCATATTTGTTACTTTTAGATTTAATTGCCTGGCTGAGTAGCTCGGTAGGTTGGTTTGTTGACTGCTGATCTGTAGATTGTGGGTTTGAGTCCAGCAGGGGTTTAAAATTTTTTTCAGATTACTCTCTACTAAAACTACATTTTGTGACTAAATAAAGTAAATTTGAAAGTTTCCAATTTCAAAATATTGTTGCATATCCTCCACATTTCATTCATAACAAATTTCTCTGGTGTAATATTTCTCCTTAAATCCCAGATACATTTCATATCTTAAACTCCATGTAACAGTAAATGTACCATATTTTTGGATTTTTTTCTTCCAATTTTAAAAATGTTCCGCATGTAGTTCCTACATTAATAGTGCACACAAATATATGATACAGTGTAATGATATTTATATGAAAAGGATATCATTCTCAAACAAGAGTATCTTACTGGGGGGTGGTGGGGGTGGGTAGGGGGGGTGGTGGTGCTTAAAGCCACCATAACTTACCAGTGAATTTGGATCTAATTCAATGTTGAAATTAACATTATTGTTCACAAGTTCTGGGGCACTGCGTGATGTTTGCAGTTGTTCAGGATTACGTCTTTTGATTGAGTTTCTCCCTGAAGCTAGTGTACCATCATCCTGATTCTGCTTTAATTTCTGCACAACTTTTTTCCACATGATTCACACAAAATAAAACTGTTACCAAAACTCAATTCTTCCTCAAGAATAATTCATGAAATAAAATTTACAAGCATTATATAAACTCCAGTCAAGTGAATAAATAAATAGTGCTGTTACTCCATCAAGACTCTCTTTTTCAATGACATACAAACATGGAAACGAGCTACCATAGACTAGGTAATCATGGCATTAGTTGGCCAGCTCCCTGGACAGTAGTGGGATTACCATGAGCTCAACATGTGTCACTTATTACAGATGACCCTGGGATAATGAGCTCCTACAAACACACAACCACTACAACAATGGCACCAAAAATACTACATGTGTTGTCCATTTGTCACTGGTCAGGTACCAAAGTTAATACTATTGAGGTAGGTGAGGCCTCCACATCTTCTTCTGGCACCAAACCATCCATCCTTCTCTGTCTCTTCTTTATCTGTATCTCCACAGAATACCCCAAGACTGCACCAGACATTGTTTAGGCTTATGGACACTTTCTAATTGTACCCACAATACTAAGATGTTCAAATTTACATAATACTAATGTGTTAAACTTCACATAATACTAAAATGTTGAATTTCATGCAATACTAAGGTGTTGAATTTCATATGAAACTAAGATGTTGAATTTCATATCATGTTAAAGTGTTGATTTCACATAATGCTACTGAGGTGTTGAACTTCACATACTAAGATGTTAAATTTTGTGCAATAATTCATGTAATATTAAGGTGTTGAATTTTGTGTAATGCTAAGGTGTTGAACTTCACATACTACGGTGTTGAATTTTATATATTAAGGTGTTGAATTTCACATAATGCTATAGTGTTGAATTTTATGTAATACAACAATGTTAAATTTCACATGATACTAAGGTGTTGAATTTCACAAGATACTAAGGTGTTGAATTTCATGAAATACTACAGTGTTGATGTAATACTAAGGTGCTGAATTTCACAAGATACTAAGGTGCTGAATTTCACATGATACTAAGGTGTTGAATTTCACATGATACTAAGGTGTTGAATTTCACATGATACTAAGGTGTTGAATTTCACATGATACTAAGGTGTTGAATTTCACATGATACTAAGGTGTTGAATTTCATGAAATACTACAGTGTTGATGTAATACTTAGGTGTTGAATTTCACAAGATACTAAGGTGCTGAATTTCACAAGATACTAAGGTGCTGAATTTCACATGATACTAAGGTGTTGAATTTCACATGATACTAAGGTGTTGAATTTCACATGATACTAAGGTGTTGAATTTCACACGATACTAAGGTGTTGAATTTCACACGATACTAAGGTGTTGAATTTCACACGATACTAAGGTGTTGAATTTCACACGATACTAAGGTGTTGAATTTCACAAGATACTAAGGTGTTGAATTTCACATGATACTAAGGTGTTGAATTTCACATGATACTAAGGTGTTGAATTTCACATGATACTAAGGTGTTGAATTTCACAAGATACTAAGGTGCTGAATTTCACATGATACTAAGGTGTTGAATTTCACAAGATACTAAGGTGTTGAATTTCACATGATACTAAGGTGCTGAATTTCACAAGATACTAAGGTGTTGAATTTCACATGATACTAAGGTGTTGAATTTCACATGATACTAAGGTGTTGAATTTCACATGATACTAAGGTGTTGAATTTCACATGATACTAAGGTGTTGAATTTCACATGATACTAAGGTGCTGAATTTCACATGATACTAAGGTGCTGAATTTCACAAGATACTAAGGTGTTGAATTTCACATGATACTAAGGTGCTGAATTTCACATGATACTAAGGTGCTGAATTTCACATGATACTAAGGTGCTGAATTTCACAAGATACTAAGGTGCTGAATTTCACATGATACTAAGGTGTTGAATTTCACATGATACTAAGGTGTTGAATTTCACATGATACTAAGGTGCTGAATTTCACATGATACTAAGGTGCTGAATTTCACATGATACTAAGGTGCTGAATTTCACATGATACTAAGGTGTTGAATTTCATGAAATACTACAGTGTTGATGTAATACTTAGGTGTTGAACTTTATGTAGATTACTGGGAAATATTTGTCTGCAATTGTTATTCATATAATTTTTCTGAATAAAAAACATGTAATAAACATATTCTATTACTACTATGCTTTAAAAGAATAATCCCTCAAAAAATCTTAATGATTCATTGCTAGGTATCAGAGCTATTTTGGGGAACTTGGAATAGCTTAAAATAGCCATTTCTCTGGGGTCTTTGAACTTATTATGGTGAGTTCAACTTTCTGCCTGGCAGATGGGAATAGGGTATCATAAAATACTCATTAGAGCTCAAAGATTTAAGACACAGGCATTCCTCAAAGTGGTGGAGTATTATATATTCACACCGGTGCATGCACGCCTGTGTGCGTTAATTCAAATTTGCTATGAACAGCTACACAGAACGTTCATTTATATACCAAAAGCGCAGAGAAAAGGCTTAAATTTTGCAACCCTTCACCAGCAATGGTGACATCTCTATATGAGTGAAAAATTCTCCAGCGGGACGTTAAACAATATATGATCAATCAATCAACCAAAGATAATGCCATTGATTATTGTAATTGGAACTTCATAAAATTAAAACAGATTATTTTGCCACCAATTTTCTTACAAAAACAAAACAATACAAAAAACCATACACTGCATGACCTTGACCTTGTCAGAGTGGATTCAATTTGACCTTACTTAACTTCTACCTTTCATTTGCTGTAATTCTCCAAAACTTTCTCTAAAAACAATTACATGTATGCTGGTTTTTTTTCTCCTTAAATTTCTAAGACAAATACCATGTATTATATACTGTCTTGTGAATCTTACAGGTAATTTAAAAGAAACTCAAGACCATTAAGGAAGAATTCCTTTAGTAAGCAAAAATATTTAAACGTGAGAAGTCTGATGTTGGATGTAAGATATTTCCCTGAATCACTTATGTCTCCCAATCTCTGCAGCAGTATGATCATGATGAGGCATTTTAATTAGTGCCTACTATCAAATGTTATCAAGTTTCATCACACATTTTCTGCCTGAACTAATACCCAGGAAGTCACTATTTTTTCAGGGAAGCTTAATTTCCTGAGAAAAGTTACGTTTAATCCATTTCTTCATTTGCTTTTGGAATGTTCCTTAGCATTTTAATATAGATCCTATTAACTGAGGTGGCCATCAGACATACCATTATTATTTTCTCATAAATCTTTCTTAAGTGGACATCATCAAATGTATTTTTTCCTACAATATCGACTCCTGAGCTAATGCAATATTCTGGTACACCCAATAATAGCAGGGTAGAGAACCAGGAAAATCACACATTCTAACCAGCAATCAGCAGTGATGTCTTGGGTTGGTTCTATAAGAATAATTTGGCTACGTTACCAACTATTGATGCTGTACCTAGATCTAAAATATTGGGTAATGTCTGTAGAAATATACTCTGCACATACAATAGCTTGGAAACATCAGTTTGGGCTTGTAAGAATACATTTTGTCCACATCTGTAACAACACTAAGTGAATGTACAATAACCAGGGAAGACTGGGTTGGCCTTGTAGAAATATATTCTGGCTACATATGTAACAACAATAGAGCTGTTGACATAATAAATGGGCCATACGACAGAAACCATCAGACAAATGCCAACAAGTGATTTTAGACGATCAAGAAACTACAGGTCTCTCTGGCAAATTTTTTCTCTCTACATACCACTGCTTTAATCCATCAATGATCACTAGCACTTATAATAGAACATTTGAACGAAAACATTTGGATCTTTGGTAGCCCCTCAAAGGAGATGAGTGCATGATCATGTGCATTTAATTAATGAATGCAGGTCAATTACTCTTCTGCCACAAGATGGCTTTGTAAAAATGCTGAATGTATTTGCAACATGTCTGTGATGCTCAAAAGTGTATTATTACACATTCCAATAAAACACCAATGACTACAGTTTAGTGTATGAACAAGCCAATTCATAGAATATTGTCTGTCCCCTGCTTTGGTTCGTGAATGTGGGAAGGAGTAGGAGTCAATCAAAGGATTATATATGTCAAGCCTAGGAAGTTTTCATGTGATCAGTTGATGAACAGGGGAAATTTCATGTGGGCTATGCTTTCATGAAAAGTAGAGTACAATAAATTCAAATTACAAAATGCTTCTAGGACTATTTTTAAAAAAAAATAAATATTTATTTTGGTCTTTAAAGCACCACAGGAGGTTTCCTAGAATCTCTTACAGGTTTCCTAGAATCTCTTACAGTGGCTCCACCCTCATGAGATGTCATGTTTTTTGCAAAATCTTTACTTAAAATCTGTGCATGATAGAAATATATCTTTTGAAGGAATTTTATTCACTGAATATAATAAATTTTCTTGTGAAAACTTTGACACTGAAAAGATTTTTTTTTTTCTATAGGTAATAAATTATCTGTATTGAAAAAAAAAATATCAAGGGCAATAATCCTGTGCTGATCATCTTTCTGTGTATGCATATTATTTCCCTGATATCCACAATTAATTTAAATATATTTATAAAGCAGCATCTTTTGAAAGTGTTGAAATCAAAATTTTGTCATTTTAACCAATTTTTGCATATATTTATCAAGCTGTTTAGTGAAAATATGCATTATATCTGACATCTTTAAGAAAGCAGCAAAATGAACATTTTATTTGGTTATCGATTAAATTATTAAAACTATACCCAGTGAAAATTAATGCAGTTTTTCTACTTTGAACCATTAATATTGATAGGTCACATGGTAAAGCTACCCAGTACCTTAAATCCTTTATAGAGAATTGTCATTCTTTATTGAAGAACATTTCCTTGGGGGAACCTTTTCTAAGAATTTCTACTTCTTCCCAGTAATCTTGAATCCTTTATGGGGAATATCTCTTTGGAATCTCTAATCCTTTATAAGGCATTTTTCCCAAGAATTTTTAATTCTCTATAATGGACCTTTGCTAGGAATCTATAATCCTCTTTTAAAGAAAAATTCCTGTGACTAGTATTGTTTAAGGATCTAAATCTGGAAAAAATTCCTGTTACTAATTTAAGGATTTGAAATCTGGGGGGAAAAAAATTCCTTTTACTAATTCAAGGATTTGAAATCTGGGAAAAAATCCTGTTACTAGCCCTATTTAAGGATTTAAAATCTGGGAAAAATTCCTGTTATTTAAGGATTTGAAATCTGGGTAAAATTCCTGTTACTAATTTAAGGATTTGAAATCTGGGGGAAATTCCTTTTACTAGCCCTGTTTAAGGATTTAAAATCTGGGAAAGTGATGACATTGGACATTGCAAAAAATTTCAAATACATGATATAAATAGCTTAATGTAAGAAGTTCTTTTGAAATTGTTTTGAGTTGCATGCCTGCAATATTTTTGAGACCTGTGACCAGTCAGGACATTCACCTCATCAGCTTCTCTTAGACAGTTTTTGAAGATCTTATAGAGGCCCTTTAAGAATGAGGTACTCTTGTGCCTCTTTAGAAGAATTGATTTACCATATTGAAATCTGAGGTACTTTTGGGTTCTTCAGGACACTTACCAGCTTTGTGTCAGAGGTACTCTTGAGGTTCTTGAAGGCCTTCTTCCACATACTTTTAATGGTGGCCGAGGACTTCTTGCTGTCCTGGTCTATGTTTTCCACAGATCCATTCTGTTTGGGGGAAAGCACCTCAATCTACAAAAGTTACATGAAGACAGTATGATAATGAAAATAAAGTATTTATGAAAAGTACTTATAACTTGCACATGCTATTGCATGAAAGTAAAAGCACGATAGTATCTGTATTCTGATGGATTAACAATACTATTTTCATTAATTTATTGATTGTATAAGAGAGAGAGAGAGAGAGAGAGAGAGAGAGAGAGAGAGAGAGAGAGAGAGAGAGAGAGAGAGAGAGAGAGAGAGAGAGAGAGAGAGAGAGAGAGAGAGAGAGAGAGAGAGAGAGAATAACATGATTTATTTTATCCTCTAATCAAAAGTATTCCTAACATATTTTTAGCTTAAAATCTCAAAATATTGTAGCATGATATCTGACATATTTTGATATGTTTGCAATCATAAGTATGTCAGATTTGTTTGTAACAAACTTTTGCTTTGTTTTTATTCTTGATGAAGGCACTATAATGTACAAGTGACCTTTCAATTTGACAAATGTGAAAAAAAATATCAAATGTCTCCCAAGCCCCTCCCCCTCCCCCAAATTGAAAGTGCTCCAAATTACACCCCCTTCCCCTTAATGTACTACATGGTATGGAGGAGAAAGCATGAGCAGGAACATAGACATTACGAACTGCACTTTGTGCATTGAGGAAGAAGACAGACAAAAGAGTCAACACTGATGTGACCAATGTCATTATTATATATAATACAAAAATAATGACTGTTATGCTGAAGTACCAATAGGAAAGTGAACATACCCTAGTACATAAAAAAAGCTATAAAACACTCCTCTTTGATCCACTGTAAAACTGTAGGAAAATATTTGATCCCTGGGTCAGAACAATGTGAACATCATTGAATGATAATGAAGCAGTGTGCAAAATTTCAAGGCTATCCAATTCGTCATATAGAAATGTTCTTAAGCTATCAAATGGATCCTCCTGTCCTGACAATATGCATATCTGCAAATGCTAATGAAGCATTGTACTGTTCACAGGTTATTTTACATTCTCCACCCCTCTTAGATCCACTATAACTTTTAGGAAAATAAATGGATCCTCACATCCCAACGACATGCACATCCACAAATGGCAATGAAGCACTGTACAAAATTTCGAGTCTATCTGATAAGCCATATGGTAGAAGTGTCACAAGATTTTGTGACAGACAGACGGATGAACTGACAGATGGATAGAAAGTACAAAAAGAATATGTCTCTCCCTGGAAGGGGGGAGATATTTTGAGATATAAGGAATGAATGTCTAGTTTTTTTATATTATGGGGAATAAGCTTGAAGCAATTTCCCTATGCTTCCATATTTATACACCTCCATCACACAAAAGAGCTAGATTCGAGTGTCTCCCCTTGATTGGTACTGCATATTAGGAACACCCCTGATTCCATCATATACTCAATGGGTCTACTCAGCTACCAGGTTAAAATATTATGACTTGGCATTAAAGACATCCATAATCTCTCAGTCAATATCAGCAGTGTAACAATGCAACATGGCAGATGGAATGAGGCAAGATTCCTGTGACACACGGAAGTAATTAATTGTGTGTTTCCATTTAGAGTGTCCAATGTTTGTGGTACCAGTACTAGTCTTTGATCTGAAAGGCGTCATTTTATGTTTTTAATAGGTTTGTTTCCAAACATGGTACCACTAAGGGATAAAATACTTTCTGTCTAAAGATGAAATTCTCTTTTGATCTCGATAGATAATGTCAAATGCATAAGCTTATCTTAAAAAAATTTTACTGTAGAGAAAAAAAAGGTAAAATGTTTGTCATATCAAAAGATCAAATTTTGTAGTACATCTGATACACAGCTTAGGAAAAGCTGTTTAGTTACAAATTTCTCACAGAAACTTTAACCCAACAAGCTTGACAAAGAATGTAATTAAAAACTGTTCTCTATCGATCTTTGTTATAAACTAGCTATCACGGAAACATCATTTCTGTTTTAATGATATTACACATTACAACCTAGTCAGTTTAAAATGCCGATAAAAACCCACCCCCCTTTTTTTCTTGCTACTTTCTGTGTAATCTCACCATCTTCATGAACATACAAACCTTGCTCAATTCCACTCAGTTTTCAACATTGTTATAGGGGGGTAACAGAAGCCTTGTACTTTTGATAATGACTTGTTATCTGAGACATTAATGACACGATTATCTCAGACAATCAAGATTGCTTCTCTCTTGATGTTCATTTTAAGCCCCAGCTTGCAGTGCACGAGATGCAGGTAGAAGGTAAAGGTGAAGAGGGGCACTGTTCTCACCTCATTAGATAGCCCCTGATAAGCCTGACATTGGAGATTTCCCCTTTAACAGTCTCACAGAATTACTCTGAACATCTCTGGGTTTTTTTTCTACTAGGAGATGGGTTATCCAGATCTATCTTCTTTAGATTACAAAGCTAAATGAGTGATTTTTCCAATATCAAATGCATATTGTTGCATAAATCCTGGATAAATGAATCTTGCTTCATTTTTACTTCAGAAGCAAATTAGAGTCTGTAATTGCACAGGTTGTCAGTTATTGTTTCTTGTTCATATCAAGTTTTATACCCTAGCAATAATTTTATCATAGGCCTTGTTGAGACATGCATATCAACAGCTCTTTGTGTGGTGCCAAGTTTAGGTCTAAGCTATGCAAGTGCATTAAGGGTTCTTTCTTAATGAGCCAACCTACCATGACACTTCCTGAAATTGAAAGCAGTTCAATTCTAGAGTTGATCAGGATTATATCATTATGGTTCAACCTTTCTGAGCCCTCTGTGGGTGGGGGTATATGACTGAACATTTTAAAAGTTTTTTTCTGTTGGAGAAAAAGGCTAATGGGGTTGAAAATCATTTTTATCTACTTCATTACAAAATATGTCATATTCCATTTCTAACTTTCTACACTCCTCCTTGTTATTATCTTAATGGGGTTCTGTAACTGCCATGTCTGCTTTCATTTCAGTTTATTAATTATGTTGAATCTTGAATTGCTACCTGATCCACGCAGTTCTATAAAACATGTCAAAATATTTTCCTCTGAAACCAAGCAAGAACATTCACTTTTTGCTACCTGTTTTCCTTGCATTTGCATTTTTTTTTTTGATTGATAGGCCTTTAAAGAATTTTCTCAGTATATAACAGTTTCTTGGATCACAACATCATATGGTTATGATATCTGAAAGATCTGTGGGGATGCTTGCAGATTAAATACAAAAAAATGACAACAATGCTGTTTTCCCCTGGCATAAATATAAAAAATACTACTGCCATAAAGTAAAAACACACATTATTTAAAAGAAGTGGAAATGATGGGCCTTTTGGATATACCATTATATAGAGCAATTTATCAGACAATATAACCACTGCCGTGAGTGGAATGAGAAAATTCACAAAAAACTATAATCTCCAAATCATTAAAGACACATGATGGGCAAAATATCCCAACCCCAAACAGTTTGGTGCTTATTTTCTGATTATTGTCCATACTGTCTAAAGTACTTTTCTCATTCAGGCTATAAATGTTAAAAGCTATTTTTCACTACATGCAACGAACATACACAGTTACCAGATAAAGAAAACAGAAAGCAAGTTAAATTCTATCTACATAATTAAGGTGTCTTCTCTTAATGAACAAATGTATACCCTGTGATCCACAAAAGCTGAACCTGTACACAGACTGCCGTGAACTCTATGCTTTCTGACTTGGATTAGTAAGTTAATTCCCACATTCATTAAAGTAGACTTTAAATTCAAGAGAAGATCAATACCTGGAAAAAAAAAATTACCTTCTACATCCTTACCTGGGCTCGGATGGCAGCTAATTGTAAATTTGCCAGCCGGATTTCATTTCTCTTGCAACACATATCCCCTTGAGTTTCATACACTTTTGAATAGAGATGATTTGCTAAGTTTCTGTAAAATATTGAAAAAGAAGAAATTTTAGATAATCTTCTCACCTGACTGTCACTGTCCAGATCTTTCAAATTTCCTGTGCTTCTATTTGATGACTGCGAAAAATTTCGCCCTGAATTTGGAGTTTTCATACTCTGGCTCCGTTTAACACTTGACTTAAAGCTATCACTTTTACGTGATTTTACTTTGCTACTATCTGACCGATGAATTTTTTCTGTTTTGCTACGGCCGTAATCCTTTGGCCTAGTGGACATTTCTGTCACAATACCACTGTCTTTGCTCTCTTGTTTGTGCATTTGTCTACGGATTTTCAGGTCCTCCTCAGCACTATTTTGCCGGGAAACTGACCCCTCGGAATGGAGTAAGCTCCCTTTGTAGGTTTCCCCATTCCTGTGCTCTGCTGGTCGCAATGAGAGCTCGGCTTCAGTGACTGACATCATTCTATCCCTAACACAATTATCAATACAGATATCTCAGCGCCTCACTTCGCCTACACAAATAGCTTTAGATCAAACTAACAGAGAAAAACACTATGGAAGTTTTCTTCCATCAAAAAGTAATGTCACCAAGTCCTGTGATCTGTTAATATCTTCAACATTTTATGCATGATTTGAAGCCAGCTTTTCACAATTATTCAAGCAGGTGATTTCACACAGACTCTGAAGAGAATAAATGTGATTTAGCCCAAAATCAACCTTTTTCTGGCAAATGAGCTGACTCTTTAATTAATGAATACAAAAATCCTAGGGAGCACTGTCAAAATATATCCGTTCTAATGCATACAATGATGTCATTTGGCATCACAAACCAAAATTCTCTCACATATAATTCCACAAAGTCACAACTTTATAAGAAACAAAACAAAAAAAAAAGCATCAAATCTCCTCTTTTTTCTCTCTCTCCCAATATTGAACCATAAAACATAATTACTGAAGTATGCTCCAAAATCTGTTTGTTATGCCAAACATCAAACTGCAGTGTAATAAGTTTTAAGTATAAACACGAGCTGTCGATCTGTTTCTTGTGTATTGTGCTAGGCCAATATCAACCACTCACAACACAACAAAAATAGGCAGAAAAATCCGTAACCAGCTCCTTAAAGATCCACACTGATCAAAAAATTCACAAATCTCCTCACTTCATACAGAATACAGCCACACTGCAATTATTCATAACGAAGAAACTTTTTTTTCATTTTGAACCGATTCACATTTAGTGTGCTGGGTGCTGAGTGATGGTGGACTTTCTTAGTAATACGTCCTGTCATATACCATATAGCTCCTGGTCTAACAATCTACAGTCAACTGAAAAAAAAATTCTCTAATGCTTCCCCCAAGGGATTCATCTCTGATCTAAGATTTCTCCTAAAAGCTAATGACAAACCCATGTATGTAAAAGACAGATTACTGGGAATTCAAACAAAACATATTACCCAGATTTTCTCTTACACAGTAAAATCACAATTCCACAAACATTTACAAAGAACCTGGTAATTTTCACAGCGTAAAGATTTGCTAAGGAAAATATGTCCTGATTTTACAGCTTCTGTGTTTGTCCATTATTCATAAAACATATATCCAAACACTCAATCTATGATCACGGATGCTTGACTAACTACATGCTGAAGCCAGTCTCTGTGGTTATTTCTAAATCAACCAGAGCAGAATTACATTAATGTCCACTCAATCTGTCTATACCTAGCTGGATGTTACCCACTGTCCAATAGGTATTGATAATTACAGAACACTTCGTTATTATCTACTGGATTTCCAAACTGTAAGGGTTAAAACTGCAGGAAAGTGTCGGACTATTTGTCCTACCAAAATTCTCAACTGACTTTCCAATTGTGTGGTATATTAGTGGTAACAAAGAGTACTGTTCAACAGACAGAAGGGGGGAGTAGAATTAGCTGACCAGACACCACTATCACAGGGAGATCTCAGTGGGGAGTCCTGATATATCTGACCATCAAATACATCTTAAGGTTTTCTTCCTAATCATCTCTTTTATCACTTTTCTCCTTTCATACAGTACCAGGGACTTCGCATTATAGAACTGCCTGCCCTATTCCTGCTGGCCGGTAATTTGGCCAAAGTCCTTAACACGGTGCCCTTGCTTTTATGGAGATTGCCTACTTTGTGGGGATAATTCAGATCTTAAGAGGTTTAATTGTTGCCATGTGAACTGTAAACATCTGGTGAAGGTTAGAGATTTATGTCCTTAGGAATCTGATCTGACAGTTATAAATATTTAACTACAGGACATCTGATCAATAGCAGGAGGAAATGTTTTTCTTTTCAAGTTCTAAAAGCAAAAGCAAAGCTTTCTGATGTTCAGAATCTTCAACCGACTCTCAATAGCTTTAGGAGTAGAAAGTGAGAACATCAGAAATCAACTGTGCAGGCTATAGATTCATTAGAGATACAGTGATGTGAAGGGATTTGATACTAAACTCAAAGATTCTTCTAACTTCTCTCTACCAGTTCCTGATGAGGAAGAGGATTTTCTAGGTCCCTATGTTGGGTGTGTGTGTGTGTGTGATCAAGCACTTCACAAAAATTACATAATTATTTGGATCTCAACACTCAGGATTTTTCTTCTTCATATTTTTGAATTTGGAAACTTACTATTTATAGTTTTATTAATTTATGAATAAAAAGAAAATGCATCAAACAATGTTCTTAAATTTAGTATTTAACTTCAGATTCACTCTGGAAAAAAAAAATTTCAAACTTGTAGAATCATGATCATGGAAAAACTGATTTTCTAAAGTACAATTCCTGAGGGGGTAAGACCTGACAGAAGCAGCACTTGGTGAGGTCTACTAGTGTTCTTTAATTGGACAATTTCCTTCAGTAATCAATTTCTGATGGTTACAAGACTATAGCACAAACAGCAGTTCCATTTGTCCAATTACAGGACAAACAGTTTGTATATTCATAGAAACACACAGACAGCTCCAGTATCCATTAATCATAAACTAAAGATAATTTTTGGTGGTAAAACAGATTCAAGTAGACAATGAGATTTCAGAATGGTAGAATGTAATAGTGGTATACCGCATAACTTAGTGTGCACAATTTCACAGTGGTATAAATATATCATCATGAACTACAATTGAGTTATATATGGAATCTATAAACATCAAAATGTGTAAACATACAATACCATATCTGTACTGAGAACATTTTATCTACAATAAAGGAAACTGGTTCTTTAATGCAATTGTATAGATTACTTTGTGATGGAAAATAGGCAAATGCTACAATAGATGTACATGTTGGATATATTCAAAATGTTCACTGTAATTTGTGAATCTGGGAAATTTGGCCCCCTGAATTCAATTCATCAATGAGAGAGAGAGAGAGAGAGAGAGAGAGAGAGAGAGAGAGAGAGAGAGAGAGAGAGAGAGAGAGAGAGAGAGAGAGAGAGAGAGAGAGAGAGAGAGAGAGATCATAAACAATGTAAATATAAAACCTATGCTCAGGCTGCTGAAGTTGTAAAGCTGTATCATGATAAATACTGACATTCAATGCCTGTCCATGTATATTGACCTCAGTATCAGAGTTCACTCATGATGTACATCAAAGTGTGAAAACTGGATATAAAAGTTACAGCCTGTTGATCTGGTTGCATACATTCTGAATCCTGAGGAGTGACGAGGCAGTTTGTGGTGTTTATGGAAGAGTATATTGAAAGTTTTACTATCTGTTGAGACATATGCTCTGAAGCCAATGAACATGCTAAACTGACTTAACAAAAATATGCAGTCGCCATCCAAAATAACATTCTCCTGGTATAACTAAAATATCTGTCTTAATCAGTACATGAATATCACATTGTCAAAATCAGACCAAGCAGCTTCTGGCCCTTATGCATGTCTAGCAGAAAACACAGTGTAAATCTCTCTACTGCTGTTCTATGGCTCTTTTGAATGAACACCAATGCTATAAATCAATTATACGTTCATGATGGCTCAATGATTCCCTGGTATAATTTGATCACATTCAAATTCCATAAACAAAATCTGATGAACAGTATGTACATATACACACACTAATCATCACAACACAGATCCATAAGCACCATTTCACTCCAGGCAAGGTCAGCCTTTATACCAAGTTTGATTGAAATCCCTTCAATCAGAGTTGAAGTGACATTAAAGGAAAGCATTACAAACACACTGATGGACAGGCAGAAGGAGAAAATTACAAGTTCTCTTCAATGGGATATTTCATTGATAGAGGGCATGCCTCATAATTCACAATCAGTATTTCCTGGTCATAAATTCTTTCACATGTTGACTTGCTGTTCATACAATATATTAAATTAGAATTGGTGGATTGTTTAATATTGACCTGGATACTTCTGTGGTTACTCTAATGCATCTGCAATATAAGCTGTGAGCAAAAGTGTACATAAAAATTCCTCCGAGGGGCTTCTTCCAAATCCTATAAGCCCACTTAGTCTAGTAAAATTACAATATAACAGAAATTTCTCCTTCATCTTAAAAGATTAACCTTCATGGTAACTCCATACTTGCATTATTATCTAATCAAAGTATAGAAAATGTATTTATTTCAATTTGTAAGAGTTAAAACTAATAAATTATGAAATAAAATATATATATCATTACAATTTTTAAGATGCTAGATATACATAAACAGAATCATATATCGATGTCAGAAAACTGCAATTTTCCTTAAACAACACTATCAAAATGGTTACAATGATATAAAATAGTATTCATAATAATTTCATGAAACTGTTTCTTTACAAAACATATCCAAAATGTCTGTGAAAAATAACTACTGGAAAAGACTCAAAAAAATTTATGTTCCTATCATGCATAAATCTAAATAAAGCATTGATCTTGCAAAATCATATGTCACAGGGTGGAACTACTTTAAACTTTCTCAATAATTACTGACCTCTGACATATCATCATGAGAGTGTGAATGTTGTCTTGATTGTGTTTGATGTATGACGTGAGAACCGCGGCGTCTTTCTGAAGCGTCTGCCTCCGCTCCTGGATGGCATGTTCCGTGAGGGCCTCCAGGATTAGGTGATTCACTGTCACCATCTGAAAGAAACAGAATCAATGTTGTGAATAAGTTATCATTAATCATACGTTCTGCTAGATGCTATTCATATTAAAATCATTTACCTATTTCCAAAGACTAGATGACACAAATTTCGGCGTATCTTTGATAACCATGCAAAGTAAAGTCTGGTATTGCACTTTGTAATGCAATTTTCACATCTAAGATTACATGCTTGTCTTAAATCTTCAGCACTCATTCTAATTTGTCTCAAAATTTATGAAAATGAAACAAAACAAGGGGACTGTATGCTGTAGACCTGTACAGTTTATTGAAAAAGATTCAGATCATTCAGTTTGGCACACCAATATAAAAATTTCATAGTTCTGTTCTAAACTCTCAACCCCCTTAAAATGTATAAACATGGCAGAAAAGTGTTGACATGGTTGAATCGCTTTGATTTCTTGTGTAATAATATGAATGGGAAAATGTTAAATTAAACAGTAGTTTAGTATATAAACTGTATATAACTCCAATCAAACACCAAATTGTGTGGGGTTACACATTCTCCAACTAAACCTATAGAGATAGAAGCATCATACAATGCTGGTCTGTCAACTCAACTGTGACCACCAACATTTAAGCATAATATGATTGAAAAAATTTTCAAAGAAGGAGCAATAAGACCCAAGAAAAGTATGTATCACATAGTCCCAAGAAATGGAATTACAAAATCCCAAGAAAAGGTGCAAACAAACTCAAATAGCAAACTGCAGCCTCAAACAGATGTATTACACAGCCCCAAGTAGAGGTAGTAAATAGCCCCAAGTAAAAATATTACCCCTAAATACTAATATCAACTAACAAGAGGGGCCTCCATGGCTGAGTGGTTAGAGCATTGCGCTCAAAATCACAAGGTCTCTCACCTCTAGTCGGCGTGGGTTTGAATCTCGCTCGCGCCGATATATGTGAGAAAGTTTGCCAGTTTACTTTTGGAAGGTCGGTGGTCTCTTCCTGGGTACATTGTATCTGGGTGCTCTCCTCCACCAATAAAAACTGGACGCCACCAGATAACTGAAAAATTGTTAAGTGTGGCCGAAAGCAACAATCAATCAACTAACAAGAAAGTGTGATAAATGCTTTAATGAATAAACCTAAGAGAAAAAAAAAACATAATAAAAATTGCGATTATGTGAATTGAAATTAAGCCATCTTGTCTTGACCATCCAAACTATCCATTCCAGTGTAATTATGCCCTTTGACCCCACACTAGGCAAAAACCTGTGATAGGTCAAAAGCATATATGAGGAAAACCATTTTTATTAATGCATTATATTTGGCTGCATATTCTTTAAAGCACCTTTGGTGAAGGGAAGGTCCTGTTAACAAATGTGGCTATGGCTTGCAAATATATTTCAGTTTCGTACACCTCACACTAATTCATTGAAAACCCACTTTCCACTAAATATTGTATATACTTAATGTAGTTACAATGTTTGCTACAACCCAGTGTAGAACTATG
This sequence comes from Ostrea denselamellosa, assembly GCA_024699665.1. Classification (NCBI taxonomy): domain Eukaryota; kingdom Metazoa; phylum Mollusca; class Bivalvia; order Ostreida; family Ostreidae; genus Ostrea; species Ostrea denselamellosa. The sequence goes on from JAMZEH010000040.1 coordinate 1,053,621, forward strand.
CACCCTTACTGTGCCACGCTTGATCCCCATTCTCAGTCGTCAACTCTCACCACTCCCTTAGATCCACCAAATAAAATATTGAATCCTACACCACTTATGATCTTGAACATTTTGTCTTGAATGATTTTGATGACAATACTTTGATGATATTTATAGTGGATGGACACCAATTCCTCAAAAACAGGCTAGACAGATAATTATTATATAGATGCATCTGGTCTAGCTAAAGCAGGAGGGGTTATAAAAATATACCTAAACAAGCCATTATCAGTTTACAAAAGAGCTCAATAGCTTGAACAAACACTGTGAAAACCATGTTCTGCTCAGAAACTGATATTTAAGCAATCTCTCAGTGTAAAAATAACCCTTTTAATTGCTTAATCAGGTAAATGGCTACAATATCTCCTGAGAACACCCGTTTGCTTTGTTCCGAAACAAAAACAGGCGACCATACAAAAATAAGAGTGAAAATTCTTTTAGGCTGTGGGAAATCTATGAGTTTTTTAGTACAGTGAAATTTCCGGGCCCTAAGTTTAATGCTTCCTGTGCAGCAATATCGTTAATTTGTCTAAGTGGAGAACACCATAGATAGCTGATTAAATGTTGGCTTCTCAATTGATTTTCGACACGATAATGTGAAGTTTCACCCACCCAATTCACGTCATTGGTCTGTCTACCCCACTGTCCTGATATCTGATTTAATATTCCAAAGCTGCAAACTTTGTAGCATATCATGAAGTATAGAAATATTTTACTGACACGTGAAATCTCCCATGTGAAAATAAAGACTGATAACCTGGTACAGAAAATCTGACATTAAACAAGGAACGTGAATCTGTCAGAAAAGTTTGATGTGGTGTTCTTTATTATGCAGAATCAGATTTTGAAAGAAAAAAAAAAAGTTAACCTTAAGAATATTATACTTGTAGGAAATACCTGTTGAATTATAAAATAATTGATAAAATACCATTACTTCATCACTGGCAATGAGCAGCCAAAGAAGACAAGCTTACGCGAAATGAAAATTTCTGATATGTGGAGTTTTGATGGCACATGCATTCAATTGCATCTTAATAACATTCAGGCGAGAATTACCTCACCAATCTTCCATTATCTTCAATAACAGAGAAATAAAAACACTTCTAATAAATGAACATTCAACATCAAACATGTAATGAATCTCTCTTTGTCTGACAAACATAATTAGCTGATTAAATTTATAAACCAAGCATGAAGAGCATAACTTGCATCTAATGAAACCAAACCTCCACAGAACACCTGAATTTGGTGTTGAAAGATAAGGAAGTTGTGCTTAAATCTGATGAAGTAGAAAAGTTACCATGGCAATTACTAATCCAGAAAGCCATATATATATATATATATATATATATATATATATACCTTTAAAGTATCCAAAGTGTATGTTAAAGCAAGGTTTCGACTTAAAGAGCACCTTATTGTATGAGTCACATCTATCTTCTTTATCTCTCTCTATTTCATCTTCTTTATCTCTCTATCTTACATTCCCATTTTTGAAAATTCTACTAGTTAATCACTGCAATTCCTCTGTAATTTTCTATAGTACTGTCCTTCAGACTATTACCAGAGTATCAGGGACCAAGTCTTTATTAATCAAATAATCATTTGGGGGTTATTGTGCACTTGGCAGCTTAATAAAATCTGATGTGTCTGACTGGACAACTATACACCCCCCTGTCATACAACACTATTTGGGGGATCACCAACAATAATCTGGACAGAACTCCACAAATCTCACTTCCTCTCTATCTCCCTCTCTCTCTCTCATTAGAGAGCTCCCCTTGATTCTTGGAATGATTGTGAATATTTAACCAGTATCTCTCTGTTGATTGCCCTTCTTTTTATTTGCTGGTGGGTTAAGATACTTAAGCTGGAGAGCATTGTGCACTCTCTGTCCTCTGTAGGATTATGTCAGCAACCAACAAAGAAAGATCAAGATCCTGATTTTTTGAGAAAGGAACACATTAAGAAAAAATGAAATATGATTAATAAAGCATTGTCAGTCTATGGTGTGAGTGGTTACAGTATTGGTACTGACAAGTCAATTACAGGATCCTATTATGGGATAATCATTATGACCTTGACTTTGCACTGAAATTCAATCTTTCCCTAAATTTTTGATATACAACTTGTTGAAATCATATACATGGAATCACTGTCTAGTTTGTTGGGAATGTGAGGTGATTAACTACCATGGAAAACATGATAATTTGCATATATTATGTTTTCCACCATAGTTAATCGCCACATGTACCTAACAAACGAGACAATGATTCCTTTTGTTTATATTTAAAGTAAAAATGAAAATACCAAAATTACTGCCTCACAGAAATTGAAATCCATGTTAATTTCCTTAGTTCCCACCTAATGACCTTTCATTCTGCGTGAACTAATAAACTACTTCCAGTTGTAAGTTGTGGGGAAATTAAAAACATTGGAACTTCAAAAGGGTTATCATAGAGAAAACAGTTGGGAATGTAAATATGAATAAATTAACTCTATTAAAGCTCTGGAGACCTAATCCTTCTCAGATCCCAGTGATTTTAAAACACAAGTAATTGACTGGTCATCCTTGGAATTTTCCCATAGTAAAAAGTTGCATTAACTTTAATGAAGCTATATCAGTTAAATCAGTGTCTAGTTTTTGTGCAGTAATGTACTTCTTTAAAGGCATAGGAGCTAACGACTTTGATAAAATTTTGCATGTGCCAAAAAGGTAGCAAAATCAAAGATTATATCTAGAAAATCACAAAAAGTTCTTCAGAACATTTACAAACACATTAGATACGATAAAAATTACAAATTAATTTCCTGTTGTGTGTCTGGCTATCTCATTAATTATGCATTGTGTTTCTTTCCGAATATTGCCGACAAAGCGCATGCAATGACGCAACAATGCATTGGCGCTAATTTATATCATTTTGCAATCATTGTGTATTTTTGTTACACTACACTGCTGAATGAAGTTCAACAAAGGTCATATGAATATTGGTGGGGATTTTTTTTTATATATTGTCCTCCAGATAATAATTTTATATTGAGCTAAAGTACCAAAATACTTTGGATTTCAAAGCACTGCAGCTTTTGATAACTCGTAATTAATACTACTGATTCGTTTTTTTTTTCTTTTTGAAGTTCTTCTTGCAAAATAATGTGAAGTCATTTTTGAGATAAAACAATAGATACTATCCATTTAAACCATTCCTGAACCCCAGGACAAAGTCAGGAAGTACAACCCATTTAAACATTTTCAGCATCTTGTCCCATGGACCAATTTGACAACTTTCTGATCAAGATAATTGAATTTATCTATTATCACAAAACTGGTTTGTATTTACGTCATCACAAGTAATTCGTCCTTTCATCTTGACAAGTAATCACCAGTAATTCCATCTAACCACAAAAAGTACTGTAATCACTAGTTACTTTTACTTTGTCCTCAAAAAGTCATCATTAGTAATTTTTATCTGACAAGTCATCATTAGTAACTTTCATCTGACAAGTCATCATTAGTAAATTTTATTTTGTCCTCAAAAAGTCATCATTAGTAATTTTTATCTGACAAGTCATCATTAGTAACTTTTATTTTGTACTCAACAAGTCATCATTAGTAATTTTTACTTTTGTCCTTGTCAGGTCATCACCAGTAATTCTTAATTTGACCTTGATAAGTAATCACCAGTATTTCCTTCTTTGATCTTGACTTTACTCCATCTTATTTTTGTAAACCATTCGTTTGTTCCATATATTGTCAGGAAAATGGCACATGCCTGTCATCTTAATTCTATACTCTTATGACTAGATCACAAGCTGTCACAAACACTCAACATGTAAAAAATTCATTATTTCACTGTGACTTACACCAGATCCTTAATAAAACTTTCAATCTGCTGAATCTGAGTAACATATTTGCTGCAGCTGTACAAAACTAAACAGAGGACTGTCACATTCTTCATCACCAGTTATCTGTTGCTGGTCAATCAAGAGTTATTTTATTAAGAGGTGAAGTGAAGATCAATCTGTCATAAGGGATCAGGTAGGGAACATCTTGTTTAAATGTGACCATGACCTTTGAACTCCAAAATCAACTGGGTTCTTCCTTTCTAATGGGGGCATCTGGGAATCTAACTCTTGATATTTTTCGCCATCACTGTTTTCATCTCCTCTATTTAACAATTCCTTGGGACGGGCAAAAATGTCTCTTTGTTGAAGAAACTTGCTTATAGCTTTCTGAATGTAAGAAAGCAGAACAAAGCTACATTTGAAGCATGAAATTAATTGAGCAAAAAATGTGGCCTAATGAGAGTCTACAAGTTCAATGTTTTACACACACACACACACACACACACACACACTAATTGCCCACAAATGAACAGTCTCATTGCTCGTCCCCTATCGCAATGAACTGCAAGGGATGATTAAGCCAAATTCTAATGTTGATTAAGGTATATCTTAAACATGTGCTAAAGTGAGATAGTCATGAGCTTCATAAACTGCAGAGCTTTACATGTCATAATTAAGAAAGCAATACTTATCCAATAGACGACAAAAATGCAACTATAGTGAAACCAACACACTCCCAAAAGTTGTTGTGGGTGGATGGGTGAGGAGGGGATACTGACAGTATGTACAGAAATAACAACAAAAAATAACTACTTTCTCAAAATTGGATGAGTACCAGATGCTGAAATAATACAGTAAAATCCACACACAAGTGTTTGCCTTGCAAATATACTCTCTGTTGTACTTGTGTAACTATAGCAAAGAAACTACAATAATCACACTATAACATACCCTATTATCAAATATATTCTTGCTGTATGTGTCAAGATGCATTGAGTGTTTTGTTGGGCAAGTACCTTTGGGTCATCCCTATCATTTTTCGATTGTTCAAACATCTTTAAAATGGTTGAGATTCCAAACCTTCAAGCGATTATATTCTTGTTACACAATGTATCTAGCACTAAGTTTTTGCTCATTGTTTCTCCACCTTATTTGTCCCTCAAGGTGAAAAAGAAAATTCTGAAAACTCATTGAACACCAGCAATCATCTCCCAAAAGATAATTTCGCTGCTGCATAAAAAATGTAAGAGTTTTGGTAACCAGGTTTTTCTATAGAAAAACATTTCTCAAGCCCAAATTGTCTCCAGGATGAATATGAAATTCTGAAACCATATTGCACATCTACAGGACACCACCAATTACCTTCCAAAAGATAATTCAGCTATTGCATAAATTGTATGAGGAGTTCTGGGAACCAGTGGTTTTTCATCTCTAATTTGCCTTCAAGGTAAAACTGAAAATTCTGAGACCTTATGACACATCTACAGGACACCACCTATTATATTCCAAAAGATCAGTTGGTTACTAAGGGCCTCCGTGGCCGAGTGGTTAGAGCATCGCTCTCAAAATCACAAGGCCTCTCACCTCTAGTTGGCATGGGTTCGATTGTCACTCGCACCAATATATGTGAGAAAGTTTGCCAGTTTACTTTTGGAAGGTCGGTGGTATCTTCCCAGGTACATTGTATCTGGGTTCTCTCCTCCACCAATAAAAACTGAATGCCACCAGATAACTGAAAAATTGTTGAGTGTGGCAGAAAACAACAATCAATTGGTTATTGGTTAAAATAAATGAGGAGTTTGAGGAAGAAGAATGTGTGACAGAAGGACAGACAGATAGACCAGAGTAATAACAATATACCCATGCTTTCTTTAGAAAGTGGAGAAATAACTAGACGTACAGGATTATCTGGTAAAAAGTAAATAAACAGTCTCCGAGAAAATCTGACAAAATGTGTTTATGGATAGACAGACACATAGTGAATATGCTCCTAAACTTCTGTTTGCAGGGGTTATAATTAATAAATTGAACCCAAAATAGCACAGCTCATTACATTTCTTGTTATAATTTTTTTTATACAGATGAATAAAATGGCGAAAATATATTTTATGAAAATAAATTTTAGAAAATGGCTACTATATTAATGATCTACAAAATGTTGGTATATGTACATAAGAAAATTTTAAAAATCATTAAAAAAAACCCATAACATTTGACCCAATTTTGCAAAAATTAAATCTATAAAAAAATTTCCATATTGACATATAACTTTGATCACAAAAGTATACTGTATTTGATAAATGAAAGTCAAAGAAACTTGATGTGGGGAAACCTTGAGAGCTACAGAGAAAAAAAGAGTATACAAAATAAGGAGGATTATTCTTTTAAGCCCCAATACATCTATAACACACAGAAGAAACTGGCAGACATGTAAGTAGCAAAACAACCACTTTGCTGCAGCAGGAAAATTGATTTCACCTTGAATTCGTACACTAACT